>CM061919.1:238317150-238556876 GCA_031002005.1 Vandiemenella viatica | reverse complement strand
TCAAACATGGAGGCCAGTTATTAGACAATACGAAACCACACGGGAACGACCATATTTGGGCATAACAACAACCGGAACATGACGTCACCAAGCAGACCCGCCCTCAGCGCGAGTCCCCCTCCTCTCCCGTCTGGTAGCCCTATATAGAGACTACCGCTAGGCAGTTTTAGTTAGTTAAGCAGGGCTTACAATGGGAGCAGTGCCGGCTCTCGAAACGTCACCAGCGACTTTATTTGACGCGGCTAGAATCCCGAGAGTGTTTATCTACATACAAAATATAATATTTCGGTTTTAACCTTCTTCAAGTAATGAGAATGAGCAATTTGGTTTGGACATGTGTGACACAGAACGTCACCCTTGACTGGCTAGGTAGTGAGAGAAATGGTGGGTGAACTGCTAAGCAGTCGACTATTGATATATCGGCAATGTCTGAGATAATAAATTGCAGGCGATGTAAAGTGAACATGTATAACAAAGCGTACCTAGCAAAGTTGACGGGAGGAGGGCAGCAGCAACACAAAACAACACAAAACAAAGAAAATACAATATTTCAGGTGAAAAACCCTTTTCAAGTTAACAGACGTCTGTTAACTTGAAAAAGGGTTTGTATGTTGTTTTGTGTTGCTGCTGTCCTCCTCCCTTCAACTTTGGTGAGTGTTGGGTGTTTTTTTCCCCTTTCTTTTCCATCTAAATATTGCCTCGCGGCATTTCTTTCCTTTCGTTATTACCTAAACGTACCTAGTATTGACACGAAAAATTATTACTAGCTAAAATATGTAAAAAGCAAAATTAGATTAAAAGTGATGAATTAAGTGGTAGGATTTTCTGTGGTTAAGGCCAGGGGGGGGGGGGGGTGCTGGTATCCACAATATTCTGGTATGCTAATTCCCATCTCTGGAGTTCTGAAGCAATGTGCTATCAGGAAAAACTCTGATTGCTCACACAATAAAGCAGTCATTGAGGTTGTTTGGATCAGGGTTATTGCCATATTCTGGTATTGGATGGTAAAAGTGGGTATAGACTGTTTGTCTATAGCTATTTGTAGTATAAAATTAATTTTCTCAATATATCTCCAAAATTAGTTGAAAGATGTGCGGACTATACTAATTCTGTTGCAAAGTATGTTTAGAATCATTTTTACAGTTTTCAAGTAATAAGTAGATGTAAACCATGATATTGGATCAAATGTTTTAAACATTGTCCACATAAATGAAAACTTCTTATTTCAAGGTAAAAACTCTACATTCATTTAAGAGGTACAATAATTCATAAGGTTAAAACGAAATATAAATAGTACGGTGTATTATAGTATAGGTATTTGATTTGTAGCTCAATCCACCAGATCATAGACATTGAAATAAACAGTTAAGTAATTCTTATGCTTTCATTTTTCAAGCCACAAAAGAGATTTATGGCTTAAAAAATGCTCTGAATTTTGTGACATACTATGTAAAAATTTGAAATCTGTTGGTAAAAGTTAATTCATTTTTTTGGAAGATTTTTACAAAAATTCATGGTTTAAAAAAAAAGATTTGTTTTCACATAGTATAATTCAGTTAAATTCAGAGGAGGGAGTATATTAAAAGAAAGTAGAATTTTTTCCAAGTTCAATGCACTAGTTTTTGTAAAAATCTATGCAACTTTGGCCAGAATGAAAAAAAAAGTATAATTTACTATAATTTCGTGGTAATGGATTTTATTTCCTGGCTTATGGAGGTATTGGGATCTGTAGCATTTGGAAGGTAGGTGTTAGTGTCAGACAGCTACCTTGGGCCTTAGCCACATAGTCATTGCGGTCCATAGCTACAGTGGTGAAGCTTTGTCGTTGGGGAGGATGATAATGTTATGATTTCTGGACAGTTCTCTCATGGCCTGAGTTTCCATGATGTTGAGGTTGCCATCACTGCATAGTTCCTACATAGCCTCACCACACAGCAACTCTCAGTCAGAATAAATGACCACAGACAAACTGTCCACACTCAACATGTACCTTACAATACCGGAACATGCTAATAACCATGATTCCAATAACCTCAATGACTGCTTTACTGTGAGAATATCGGATACCAGACACCCGTCTGGCCTTAACCACAATAAATTCCTACCACTTAACCCATCCATTTTAAATTAATTTAGTATTTAACTAGTAATAATTTTTTGTGTCAATACTAAGTACACTTTGTTATATATATTCATTTTACCATTGCCTGCATATATTACCTTAGACATTGCCGATATATGGATAGTCCACTGCTTCGCAGTTCCCACCATTTCTCCCACCTGCCTAGGCAGTCACGGGGTGATGTTCTGTGTGCACACACGTCGGAATGGAATGGCTCGTTCTCTATTACATGAAGAAGGTTAATACCAAATATTGTATTTATGTGTCTGCTTTAGTGTTTTCTCTTGTCGCAGCCGCCAACTTTGGTAGTGATGGGTTAATTTCTCTTTCCTTTATTATTTATATCCCTAGAAGCCACTTCTTTTTTCCTGAGTTTCATTAATATATGGAACAAGAGTATCACCTAAGAATGGACAACTAAAATTTAATTTATAGCTGTAGCCATTATTTTTTTCTTTTTCATAAATTTTGATGTTGCCTTCTATTTTTACTTTTTGAAGGCTTGTAAGTTAATAAATTGGCATAAATGTGCTTTAAATTGGTAACATAGTGTAGATTTGGTTTCTTAGCAAACATTTTATAAATATGCACAAGTAAATAAAATAATTTTTTAATGATAACAGCAGTGAGTAATATTTATTGTATGAAAGAGTCAGAAAGTACTGCATGTTCGCTATACTAAATGTACTTATTTATTCATTTCAGGCTGGAGTATCTGTTAATGCACCTGACTTCAAAGGTCTTACTCCACTGATGACAGCTTGTATGTTTGGACGCTCTGCAACTGCAACATTCTTACTTGGAATGGGTGCACAGAATCACCTTACTGATATAAATGGAGATACAGCACTGCATTGGGCAGCATACAAGGGTATTGTGAAATTTATCTGTCAGCATAATTTATTATTAAATATAGCCCAAAATTACTGGTTAGGCACTTTTCTCGAATCTTAAGAATAATAGTTATAAATTATCTCAAAAAAGGACATTCTGGATAGGGCGTTGTGGTACTCTTGACAAAGGCTAATTAAAATATTTTTTCAACCAAACTTTGATTCTCATTTAGAAATAAGTTTCAAATTTAAATTTATTTGCTTTAGATATTCAAATAAGTGTTACAAGTAAAAGAACTAAAAATATTCTATAATTTAATAATGATAGATTGTGTACCATGGTGACCATATTGCTACTTGCCTTTTTTCGCATTTCATGAAAATCTTTAACTACTGAGAGCCAAAACTCTCAAGTAATATTTGTAAATACAGAAGTAATTTTGTTTCAAACATCAGTTTCAGTCATAACATTTTCATTCTGTAATTATTCAGTGATAATGGTAGTAAAATTTCTGTTATTTGGTTAAAATAATAAAGTAATCTTATATTAAATTATTCAGTAGCGAAATTGCATGATATTGTGATAGGGGAGTAATATTTTCCTAGAGTGAATGTTAAGAAACACAAACTCACTGAACATGTAATACAGTGTTCCTCAGCCTTTTCCAACCCAAGAACCAGTAAAACATCAAAAACAATTCTACAGTCCACTAATGTATTGGTCTTAATTTTTTGCTCGTGGTTTTTACCCATGTGTAACATTTTAGAAATACTGTGCTGTACCTCTCAACTGGTTTGAGGCAAACCTCTATCTCTTCCCGTCTTGTGTAATTTTCTTTATCTCACTACAACGTAATAAAACTAAAAGATGTTTGAATTCCTACAGAAAAAAGTTATGAAACTGGAACTGAAAAATTAAAAGTGAATTATATATGAACAGACTCTTAATATTTACAAATCTATTGAATATTGATGTTATGAACCTACAAAAGGAGAGAGTAGACTACAGAAAAAAGAAACAAATACTAATAAGAGTATAGATTACTGGATCAATATTAGTCAAATTCAGTCTACATTTCGCATGTAATTTGAGTCAGTTTTTAATTTGATTTTATTTGAAGGAGGGATAATTCAGGATATATGAAGGTGTGATCCAGAATGAGTGCAAATCAAGATACTGGAATTGTGATTTATCCCGTCTCTCTCTCGAAAGCTCCAATTGTTCTTTCTTCAATAATGAAAGGTTATTCTCATAAACTGTAAGTCTGAATAGAAGCCTGAAATTTCTGATAAAAGTTCTGTGAAAATATGTCGTTGAAATATGCATGCCTTATTGCTTATACTCTCTTACTACCTTTTATGGTGTTGGTCCATTCAGATTACATAACCTTCACAGTGTGGGTAGACACAACGATAAACGCCTAAGACTTTAATTTGGTCATACTGGAAAGCAGAAATTACCCAGAGAAACATATTTTTATTTTATTTTGCATGAATCATTGATAAACTGAATTAGCAGTAGTAATTTTTGTTGACAGTATTTAGTGGGACATAGTCTTATTTGTTGGTAATGACCGCTTTTGATTGGTTTCCGATAGTTGCCACATATAAGTGCCTGACACTTATTAGCTGTGTATTTTATTTATTATTAATTGTTGACTGGTTAATGCAATTGGCTGTAAAAGGCAGATGATTTAATGAGAAAAGTATTTCCCTGTATTTTCCCTTGTTATATTATCATTGTCCTGAACAGTTTCTAGTGTCCTACCATTTTTTCACTTCTACTACTGCCGATTTCTTGACTCTACCTTCAACACTCTTTTTGTTTAATCTACTTATTGTGTGGTTTTTCTCTTAGCTAACACATGATGTTACTAAAACTAAAAAAATCTTAAATACGGAGTTTCAGAATAAATAAACAAGTAATAAATGAGATTTTATCAGTTGAAGTCTAATTGAATGTTAAAAGCTTATTTCTTTATTTACTGTATTTGTGTGAAGCTGTGATTTCCTAGAAACCTTTAATAATGACAATAAGACTTGAGTCCCCAATAATATTTGTACTTTAATCTGGTTAAGGATAACTACAGCTTATGACATATAATGTTCCATTATGTGAGGCAAGTAATAGCTGCTTTTTTTTAAAAATTACTAGAATCATTATTCCAGCTTTTATACTTCCATTAACTAAATTTGTTGTGTTAACAAAATATTATTTTTCTCTCAGGTCATCCAGATCTTATTCATCTTCTTATGCATTCTGGTGTTGATCTGCAAAAACCAGATAATTTTGGGTCAACACCATTGCACTTGGCATGTTTGTCAGGCAATGTAATGTGTGTGAAACTGCTTTGTGAAAAGGTAAGTTTTACACAAGTCACTGGTGAAAACAATTTGAGTTGGCATAAAATTAAATTTAGATATTTTATTCTGTTCAAATTGTTTCTAATCATCAAACAATTATTGAAACATTCTTTGAGTTTCAACAAGTTGACAGAAATTATTTCCAGTCTTCTAATGAAGTCGTAACGGGTGCCAGATTGTGTTTTGAAAACATGATATTTCGACTAGCTCCATCATCTTCATCAGGTGTGGATACATCTCCACTGGTTGGCTGACCGTCAGATACTGAGACAGTGTTGCATCTCCTTATATAGCTGCTATATAAGGAGATGCAGCACCTGGGTTGTCTCAGCTGACCAGTGCAGATGTCTCCACACCTGATGAAAATACCATGTTTTCAAAACATAATCTGGCTGAACACCCGTGAGAATTCATTACAAGCACACGCTGGGAAAGAAGAGACTTTCCAGGTGTATGCTTGAAATGAAGTCTTCACAGCGTATCGCCGGATAGTGTTTCAAAACACTATCCGGCAACACTCGTGAAGACTTCATTTCACACGCTGGGAAAGTTTCCACATATTCCATTCTTCTTTATTTAGCTTTTCCATTAGTTTAGTTGATTTTGTCATAGTAAGTGAACAACACATTTCCAAGGACTGTATACCATAAGGAATATTCTACATACAGAAATATATCTACATAAAATCCAAATTCTGGTTGCAAACAGTCATTAATGGATATTTGTTCAGTAAAGAGTAATTAATTAGTTAATAAAATAACATACTGTAAATGTGACAATGATCCATTACATAAATGCTGTTCACTTGTGACCTAAATTTTTAATATATCTGGATAAATTAACCAGTTTGTCCACATATTTTAAAGTGGCTTAATTTTGGACGTGAAGAAATACAGTGGGCTCACGTTCAACCCTCATGCTTGGCATACTGGCTGTTGGGATAACAGTTTTCCATTATCTAGGCTTGCCACAATCTCCACCTCACAAATGAATGTACACAGTGTAGCTTTTCACATACAGATGGTGACACTTTTTTTTTTTTTTCTGTGTGTCCTTTAGAAATACCAACTAGCTGTGAAATGATTGTTGGAATTACCAAAAAATGTTAACGTTCTGTTTAGCAAGTAATATATAAATGAGGTAATGCAGATTTATGCATTAAGAAATAAATTAACATTTTAAAATACTGGAACCAGTTTTTCTTATAGTATGTTGAAGATCAAGATTAACTTTACAAAGGATAAACTTAATCAACATTCATGTTATCTGGTAAATAAGGAAATTCAGAAATAAATGGTTGTTTTAATAGGTCTAATGTATTAGAGTAGATTAAAATGTATACCAATTTAATTTTAAATTTGCGATCAGATGAAAATTGAGTTCTTGAAATACTTCATTAAATAATTTCAAAATTATTACCGATAAATGGTTTGATACAAATGAAAAGAGAAATGGCTTTTAGGCAATCTAAATACAAAGGATAGGGAAATTGACTCATCACTCATCAAAGTTGAAGGCAGTGATGAGTGAAAAACATATACGGTATTTTTGTTTTATACCTTATTCATGCGATAGGGAACAAGCCATGTGGTTAGGAAGGTGTCACACACAGAAGTTTACCAAATGACTGGATGCGCAGTGGAAGACATAGCAGCAGAGGAGGTGATGGGGGTGAACTGTTAAGAAGTGAATTAGTGATATGTTGGGAAAGACTAGGATGATATATATATGTCTCTGAACTCAGAAGGTGGGAACTTGCCTACCAGTACAAACTTGGCACAAGGCAACCACCTGGTCTCAACTTGAGATAATACCTGGTCATATTATCATTATTATTACATATGTTTAACCTTTTTAATATCTCTTTTCCATTACCTATATTGAACCAACACTAACCTAAGGTGATGTTTACTTCATAAAAATTATTATTTTTTTAAATTTGTATTTTATATAATTATAATTTTTTTCGTATTTAGTTCTAATTATATTTTGATCTTCCCACCTAGCAGAGATTAGTTTGGATATTTATCTATGCTCGGGTATTAGCTCTGATTCACTGCCCCTCTACTTTTCCGATGTTTGAATTTACCCCCCCCCCCATTTTCCTGACCGGCGGTCTTTCTTTGAGGCAGTCTCTAGCTGCGCCCACCTCTCATTATGTTCTCCCATTGACGAAGGGTTTATCCTGAAAATTTCTTTATTATTTGTGTTTGTGTCTTTTCTGTGTGTTCGCGCCCCACATCCATCATCTAAAGGTAAGTGGTGGCTCATTTCCCTATCCTATTTTGATTCCTTTCTGCTACTTAGCGTCTTGATTTCATTGTTACTATATTTAATGATGCAACTAAGGAAAATGGAAGCGGCTTCTAGATGATATAAATAAGAAAAGAAAGGGAAATTAACCCACCACATACCAAAGTGGACGGATGCGATGAGAGAACACTAATGCTGACAAACAAACTACACAATATTTCGGCATACGCCTTGCTCACAAATAGAAAAAATGGGCCATTAGGCTCAGAACGTGTGTGCACACCGAACGTTACCTAATGACTAACCGTGTTGTGGTGGGGGGGGGGGGGACGGACGGATAAGGAGTAGACTATCGATATCGGTATACAATGTCTGAGATAATATATTTAATATTTTGGCAGGCGATGGAAAAATGAGCAAATGTAGTAATGGTACGGTATAAACATGGCCAAAAAAAAAATGGGTTAATTGGAATTTAACGGTGGTTAAGTCCAGGTGGTGTCTTGTATCCAGGATATTCTGGTACGCTAGTTCCCATCTTCCGGAGTTCTGCTGCAGTGGTGCTGTCAGGGAAAACTCTGACTGCTCTCACAGTGAAACAGTCGTTGAGGTTGTTGGAATCATGGCTATTGGCATGTTCTGGTAACTGGAAGGTACAGGTTACGAGTATGGACTGTCCATACTCATAACCCTGTACCTTCCAGTACCAGAACATGCCAATAGCCATGATTCCAACAACCTCAACGACTGTTTCACTGTGAGAGCAGTCAGAGTTTTCCCTGACAGCACCACTGCAGCAGAACTCCGGAGATGGGAACTAGCGTACCAGAATATCCTGGATACAAGACACCCACCTGGACTTAACCACCGTTAAATTCCAATTAACCCATTTTTTTTTTTTTGCCATGTTTATACCGTACCATTACTACATTTGCTCATTTTTCCATCGCCTGCCAAAATATTAAATATATTATCTCAGACATTGTATACCGATATCGATAGTCTACTCCTTATCCGTCCGTTCCCCCCCCCCCCCCCCCCCACAACACGGTTAGTCATTAGGTAACGTTCGGTGTGCACACACGTTCTGAGCCTAATGGCCCATTTTTTCTATTTGTGAGCAAGGCGTATGCCGAAATATTGTGTAGTTTGTTTGTCAGCATTAGTGTTCTCTCATCGCATCCGTCCACTTTGGTATGTGGTGGGTTAATTTCCCTTTCTTTTCTTATTTATATCATCTAGAAGCCGCTTCCATTTTCCTTAGTTGCATCATTAAATATATAGTAACAATGAAATCAAGACGCTAAGTAGCAGAAAGGAATCAAAATAGGATAGGGAAATGAGCCACCACTTACCTTTAGATGATGGATGTGGGGCGCGAACACACAGAAAAGACACAAACACAAATAATAAAGAAATTTTCAGGATAAACCCTTCGTCAATGGGAGAACATAATGAGAGGTGGGCGCAGCTAGAGACTGCCTCAAAGAAAGACCGCCGGTCAGGAAAATGGGGGGGGGGGTAAATTCAAAAATCGGAAAAGTAGAGGGGCAGTGAATCAGAGCTAATACCCGAGCATAGATAAATATCCAAACTAATCTCTGCTAGGTGGGAAGATCAAAATATAATTAGAACTAAATACGAAAAAAATTATAATTATATAAATACAAATTTAAAAAAATAATAATTTTTATGAAGTAAACATCACCTTAGGTTAGTGTTGGTTCAATATAGGTAATGGAAAAGAGATGATTAAAAAAGGTTAAACATATGTAATAATAATGATAATAATGACCAGGTATTATCTCAAGTTGAGACCAGGTGGTTGCCTTGTGCCAAGTTTGTACTGGTAGGCAAGTTCCCACCTTCTGAGTTCAGAGACATATATATATCATCCTAGTCTTTCCCAACATATCACTAATTCACTTCTTAACAGTTCACCCCGATCACCTCCTCTGCTGCCATGTCTTCCACTGCGCATCCAGTCATTTGGTAAACTTCTGTGTGTGGACACCTTCCTAACCACATGGCTTGTTCCCTATCGCATGAATAAGGTATAAAACAAAAATACTGTATATGTTTTTCACTCATCACTGCCTTCAACTTTGATGAGTGATGAGTCAATTTCCCTATCCTTTGTATTTAGATTGCCTAAAAGCCATTTCTCTTTTCATTTGTATCAAACCATTTATCGGTAATAATTTTGAAATTATTTAATGAAGTATTTCAAGAACTCAATTTTCATCTGATCGCAAATTTAAAATTAAATTGATATCATTTTAATCTACTCTAATACATTAGACCTATTAAAACAACCATTTATTTCTGAATTTCCTTATTTACCAGATAACATGAATTTGATTAAGTTTATCCTTTGTAAAGTTAATCTTGATCTTCAACATACTATAAGAAAAACTGGTTCCAGTATTTTAAAATGTTAATTTATTTCTTAATGCATAAATCTGCATTACCTCATTTATATATTACTTGCTAAACAGAACGTTAACATTTTTTGGTAATTCCAACAATCATTTCACAGCTAGTTGGTATTTCTAAAGGACACACAGGAAAAAAAAACAAGTGTCACCATCCGTATGTGAAAAGCTACACTGTGTACATTCATTTGTGAGGTGGAGATTGTGGCAAGCCTAGATAATGGAAAACTGTTATCCCAACAGCCAGTATGCCAAGCATGAGGGTTGAACATGAGCCCACTGTATTTCTTCATGTCCAAAATTAAGCCACTTTAAAATATGTGGACAAACTGGTTAATTTATCCAGATATATTAAAAATTTAGGTCACAAGTGAACAGCATTTATGTAATGGATCATTGTCACATTTACAGTATGTTATTTTATTAACTAATTAATTACTCTTTACTGAACAAATATCCATTAATGACTGTTTGCAACCAGAATTTGGATTTTATGTAGATATATTTCTGTATGTAGAATATTCCTTATGGTATACAGTCCTTGGAAATGTGTTGTTCACTTACTATGACAAAATCAACTAAACTAATGGAAAAGCTAAATAAAGAAGAATGGAAATATGTAAGAATGGAAACTTTCCCAGCGTGTGAAATGAAGTCTTCACGAGTGTTTCGCCGGATAGTGTTTTGAAACACTATCCGGCGATACAGCTGTGAAGACTTCATTTCAAGCATACACCTGGAAAGTCTCCATTCTTTCCCAGCGTGTGCTTGTAATGAATTCTCCACGGGTGTTCAGCCAGATTATGTTTTGAAAACATGGTATTTCATCAGGTGTGGAGACATCTGCACTGGTCAGCTGAGACAACCCAGGTGCTGCATCTCCTTATATAGCAGCTATATAAGGAGATGCAACACTGTCTCAGTATCTGACGGTCAGCCAACCAGTGGAGATGTATCCACACCTGATGAAGATGATGGAGCTAGTCGAAATATCATGTTTTCAAAACACAATCTGGCACCCGTTACGACTTCATTAGAAGACTGGAAATAATTTCTGTCAACTTGTTGAAACTCAAAGAATGTTTCAATAATTGTTTGATGATTAGAAAACAATTTGAACAGAATAAAATATCTAAATTTAATTTTATGCCAACTCAAATTGTTTTCACCAGTGACTTGTGTAAAACTTACCTTTTCACAAAGCAGTTTCACACACATTACATTGCCTGACAAACATGCCAAGTGCAATGGTGTTGACCCAAAATTATCTGGTTTTTGCAGATCAACACCAGAATGCATAAGAAGATGAATAAGATCTGGATGACCTGAGAGAAAAATAATATTTTGTTAACACAACAAATTTAGTTAATGGAAGTATAAAAGCTGGAATAATGATTCTAGTAATTTTTTAAAAAAACAGCTATTACTTGCCTCACATAATGGAACATTATATGTCATAAGCTGTAGTTATCCTTAACCAGATTAAAGTACAAATATTATTGGGGACTCAAGTCTTATTGTCATTATTAAAGGTTTCTAGGAAATCACAGCTTCACACAAATACAGTAAATATAAGAAATAAGCTTTTAACATTCAATTAGACTTCAACTGATAAAATCTCATTTATTACTTGTTTATTTATTCTGAAACTCCGTATTTAAGATTTTTTTAGTTTTAGTAACATCATGTGTTAGCTAAGAGAAAAACCACACAATAAGTAGATTAAACAAAAAGAGTGTTGAAGGTAGAGTCAAGAAATCGGCAGTAGTAGAAGTGAAAAAATGGTAGGACACTAGAAACTGTTCAGGACAATGATAATATAACAAGGGAGAAATACAGGGAAATACTTTTCTCATTAAATCATCTGCCTTTTACAGCCAATTGCATTAACCAGTCAACAATTAATAAATAAATAAAATAACACAGCTAATAAGTGTCAGGCACTTATATGTGGCAACTATCGGAAACCAATCAAAAGCGGTCATTACCAACAAATAAGACTATGTCCCACTAAATACTGTCAACAAAAATTACTACTGCTAATTCAGTTTATCAATGATTCATGCAAAATAAAATAAAAATATGTTTCTCTGGGTAATTTCTGCTTTCCAGTATGACCAAATTAAAGTCTTAGGCGTTTATCGTTGTGTCTACCCACACTGTGAAGGTTATGTAATCTGAATGGACCAACACCATAAAAAGGTAGTAAGAGAGTATAAGCAATAAGGCATGCATATTTCAACGACATATTTTCACAGAAACTTTTATCAGAAATTTCAGGCTTCTATTCAGACTTACAGTTTATGAGAATAACCTTTCATTATTGAAGAAAGAACAATTGGTTGAGCTTTCGAGAGAGAGACGGGATAAATCACAATTCCAGTATCTTGATTTGCACTCAATTCTGGATCACACCTTCAATATATCCTGAATTATCCCTCCTTCAAATAAAATCAAATTAAAAACTGACTCAAATTACATGCGAAATGTAGACTGAATTTGACTAATATTGATCCAGTAATACTATACTCTTATTAGTATTTGTTTCTTTTTTCTGTAGTCTACTCTCTCCTTTTGTAGGTTCATAACATCAATATTCAATAGATTTGTAAATATTAAGAGTCTGTTCAATATATAATTCACTTTTAATTTTTCAGTTCCAGTTTCATAACTTTGTTTCTGTAGGAATTCAAAACATCTTTTAGTTTTATTACGTTGTAGTGAGATAAAGAAAATTACACAAGACGGGAAGAGATAGAGGTTTGCCTCAAACCAGTTGAGAGGTACAGCACAGTATTTCTAAAATGTTACACATGGGTAAAAACCACGAGCAAAAAATTAAGACCAATACATTAGTGGACTGTAGAATTGTTTTTGATGTTTTACTGGTTCTTGGGTTGGAAAAGGCTGAGGAACACTGTATTACATGTTCAGTGAGTTTGTGTTTCTTAACATTCACTCTAGGAAAATATTACTCCCCTATCACAATATCATGCAATTTCGCTACTGAATAATTTAATATAAGATTACTTTATTATTTTAACCAAATAACAGAAATTTTACTACCATTATCACTGAATAATTACAGAATGAAAATGTTATGACTGAAACTGATGTTTGAAACAAAATTACTTCTGTATTTACAAATATTACTTGAGAGTTTTGGCTCTCAGTAGTTAAAGATTTTCATGAAATGCGAAAAAAGGCAAGTAGCAATATGGTCACCATGGTACACAATCTATCATTATTAAATTATAGAATATTTTTAGTTCTTTTACTTGTAACACTTATTTGAATATCTAAAGCAAATAAATTTAAATTTGAAACTTATTTTCTAAAATGAGAATCAAAGTTTGGTTGAAAAAAATATTTTAATTAGCCTTTGTCAAGAGTACCACAACGCCCTATCCAGAATGTCCTTTTTTGAGATAATTTATAACTATTATTCTTAAGATTCGAGAAAAGTGCCTAACCAGTAATTTTGGGCTAGTATTTAATAATAATAAATTATGCTGACAGATAAATTTCACAATACCCTTGTATGCTGCCCAATGCAGTGCTGTATCTCCATTTATATCAGTAAGGTGATTCTGTGCACCCATTCCAAGTAAGAATGTTGCAGTTGCAGAGCGTCCAAACATACAAGCTGTCATCAGTGGAGTAAGACCTTTGAAGTCAGGTGCATTAACAGATACTCCAGCCTGAAATGAATAAATAAGTACATTTAGTATAGCGAACAAGTGCAGTACTTTCTGACTCTTTCATACAATAAATATTACTCACTGCTGTTATCATTAAAAAATTATTTTATTTACTTGTGCATATTTATAAAATGTTTGCTAAGAAACCAAATCTACACTGTTACCAATTTAAAGCACATTTATGCCAATTTATTAACTTACAAGCCTTCAAAAAGTAAAAATAGAAGGCAACATCAAAATTTTATGAAAAAGAAAAAAATAATGGCTACAGCTATAAATTAAAATTTAGTTTTAGTTGTCACATTCTTAGGTGATACTCTTGTTCCATATATTAATGAAACTCAGGAAAAAAGAAGTGGCTTCTAGGGGATATAAATAATAAAGGAAAGAGAAATTAACCCATCACATACCAAAGTTGGCGGCTGCGACAAGAGAAAACACGTAAAGCAGACACATAAATACAATATTTTGGTATTAACCTTCTTCATGTAATAGAGAACGAGCCATTCCATTCCGGACGTGTGTGCACACAGAACATCACCCCGTGACTGCCTAGGCAGTGGGAGAAATGGTGGGGAAACTGCGAAGCAGTGGACTATCCATATATCGGCAATGTCTAAGGTAATATATTGCAGGCAATGGTAAAATGAATATATATAACAAAGTGTACTTAGTATTGACACAAAAAATTATTACTAGTTAAAATACTAAAATTAATTTAAAATGGATGGGTTAAGTGGTAGGAATTTATTTGTGGTTAAGGCCAGACGGGTGTCTGGTATCCAGGATATTCTCACAGTAAAGCAGTCATTGAGGTTATTGGAATCATGGTTATTAGCATGTTCCGGTATTGTAAGGTACATGTTGAGAGTGTGGACAGTTTGTCTGTGGTCATTTATTCTGACTGAGAGTTGCTGTGTGGTGAGGCGTATGTAGGAACTAGTGCAGTGATGGCAACCTCAACATCATGGAAACTCAGGCCATGAGAGAACTGTCCAGAAATCATAACATTATCATCCTCCCCAACGACAAAGCTTCAACCACTGTAGCTATGGACCGCAATGACTATGTGGCTAAGGCCCAAGGTAGCTGTCTGACACTAACACCTACCTTCCAAATGCTACAGATCCCAATACCTCCATAAGCCAGGAAATAAAATCCATTACCACGAAATTATAGTAAATTATACTTTTTTTTCATTCTGGCCAAAGTATTGCATAGATTTTTACAAAGTGCATTTTTACTAGTGCATTGAACTTGGAAAAAATTCTACTTTCTTTTAAATATACTCCCTCCTCTGAATTTAACTGAATTATACTATGTGAAAACAAATCTTTTTTCTTTAAACCATGAATTTTTGTAAAAAATCTTCCAAAAAAATGAATTAACTTTTACCAACAGATTTCAAATTTTTACATAGTATGTCACAAAATTCAGAGCATTTTTTAAGCCATAAATCTCTTTTGTGGCTTGAAAAATGAAAGCATAAGAATTACTTAACTGTTTATTTTCAATGTCTATGATCTGGTGGATTGAGCTACAAAATCAAATACCTATACTATAATACACCCGTACTATTTTATATTTCGTTTTAATCCTTATGAATTATTGTACCTCTTAAAATGAATGTAGAGTTTTCTACCTTGAAATAAGAAGTTTTCATTTATGTGGACAATGTTTAAAAACATATTGATCCAATATCATGGTTTACATCTACTTATTACTTGAAAACTGTAAGAAAATGATTCTAAACATACTTTGCAACAGAATTAGTACTAGTCCGCACATCTTTCAACTAATTTTGGAGATATATTGAGAAAATTAATTTTATACTACAAATAGCTATAGACAAACAGTCTATACCCACAACTTTTACCATCCAATACCAGAATATGGCAATAACCCTGATCCAAACAACCTCAATGACTGCTTTATTGTGTGAGCAATCAGAGTTTTTCCTGATAGCACCATTGCTTCAGAACTCCAGAGATGGGAATTAGCATACCAGAATATTGTGGATACCAGACACCCCCCCCCCCCCCTGGGCCTTAACCACAGAAAATCCTACCACTTAATTCATCACTTTTAATCTAATTTTGCTTTTTTACATATTTTAGCTAGTAATAATTTTTCGTGTCAATACTAGGTACGTTTTAGGTAATAACGAAAGGAAAGAAATGCCGCGAGGCAATATTTAGATGGAAAAGAAAGGGGAAAAAACACCCAACACTCACCAAAGTTGAAGGGAGGAGGACAGCAGCAACAAAAAACAACATACAAACCCTTTTTCAAGTTAACAGACGTCTGTTAACTTGAAAAGGGGTTTTTCACCTGAAATATTGTATTTTCTTTGTTTGTGTGTTGTTTTGTGTTGCTGCTGCCCTCCTCCCGTCAACTTTGCTAGGTACGCTTTGTTATACATGTTCACTTTAACATCGCCTGCAATTTATTATCTCAGACATTGCCGATATATCAATAGTCGACTGCTTAGCAGTTCACCCA
Organism: Vandiemenella viatica; assembly: GCA_031002005.1. NCBI lineage: Eukaryota > Metazoa > Arthropoda > Insecta > Orthoptera > Morabidae > Vandiemenella > Vandiemenella viatica. Next base: position 238,540,666 of record CM061919.1, on the reverse strand, counting down.
CCATTTCTCTCACTACCTAGCCAGTCAAAGGGTGACGTTCTGTGTTCACACATGTCCAGAACCAAATTGCTCATTCTCATTACTTGAAGAAGGTTAAAACCGAAATATTATATTTGTATGTAGATAACACTCTCGGGATTCTAGCCGCGTCAAATAAAAGTCGGCTGGTGACGTTTCGAGAGCCGGCACTGCTCCCATTGTCAAGCCCTGCTTAACTAACTAAAACTGCCTAGCGGTAGTCTCTATATAGGGCTACCAGACGGGAGAGGAGGGGGACTCGCGCGGAGGGCGGGTCTGCTTGGTGACGTCATGTTCCGGTTGTTGTTATGCCCAAATATGGTCCGTTCCCGTGTGTTTCGTAATTGTCTAATAACTGGCCTCCATGTTTGACTTATGTTAAGTCCTTGATCCCGATTTATTACATTGTTATTAACTCTGATTTCAATCACCTCTTTCACGACACTATCCCAAAAATTATTAGCATGGCAGAGGCGTGTCGTCTTGTCAAAGCACGGCTCATGACAGTTTTCAAGGGCGTGCTCTATTACAGCCGATTTTTCTTTCTGCCCCAACTTAAAGTATCTTATATGCTCTTTGCGCCTTTCATCGATCGTTCTCAAAGTCTGTCCGATATAGAAAGAGCCACACTCACAAGGAATTTTATACACTCCAGGGGCCCGGAGATTTATACAATCTTTCGGGGTTCGTAATAACTGACGGATCTTAGGCGGGGGCCGAAAGATGGAGCGGATGCCTTGCTTGTTGAGCAGCCTGGCTATTTTTGATATCACCGCTCCGCAGAAGGGCAAAAGGGCACGTGGGGTTTCTCGTTCCCTGTCATCCGTTTTGTTTTTGTTTCTTCTTCCGATAATCGCATGTCGAATTTCTTTGGAACTATAACCATTGGCCCTAAACACGCGTTCTAAGTGTCGCAGCTCTTCTTGTAGATGCTGATTGTCAGATACCGCCTTTGCCCTGTGGACCAACGTATTCAGTACGCCGCGCTTCTGAGATGGGTGACAGTCGACTTTTATTTGACGCGGCTAGAATCCCGAGAGTGTTATCTACAGTCCTGCCGCCGCGAAAACGTTCACAGTTATTATATTTGTATGTCCACGATATGCGTTTTCTCTTGTCACAGCCGTCAATTTTGATATGTGATGGGTTAATTTCCGTTTACTTTATTATTTATGTACCATATATTAACTAATAATTTCTTATACTTAATATTTTTATTTAGCTAATTCGTTTCTTGAGAAACATATTAGCTAATATTTTAAACATATTTACTGAGTTTTATCATCACCGAGTTTCACAGGTGCTTCTTTTAAAACAAAAACTCTGTAAATTATAAATATATGGCTGCATTAAACATTCTGTAATAATGATATTTATAATAACTACCATTTACTGCAGTTAATAGAAACTTGTGGTCTGTTACATATACGTGTAAGTAAAAAATATAATTGCTCTATAAAAAACAGCAAAAGGTTCTAAAATACATTTAATACAAATATTAAAACTTAATTTGTCTTGTATGATATTTTATTTATTTAGATACAAGAATTTATATGAAAAGAAATGGCCGGGGAAAAGTGTTATTTGTTTCACAGGATAAATAATCTGGCCTCTGTAAGATGCTTGGGGTGGAGCATAAACACATTGTCTTAACTCTGACCGTGTGTAGCCTTGAATGTAACACTTTTGGCTTAAATAGAGTAATACGGCCGCCACATAGGTTTTAATCAGAAAACTATGAAAAGGTAAAGTTCAATAAATAGTTCATTGCCATTTAAACAATTATATTCTTCCAAATTTCACAAAACCAAATACTGTACAGGCAATCAGATGACTTTTCCAAAGTAATGTTTTACAAGTTCGATTAACCGGTCAAGCCAGACCACACCCCAATAGTTCAAAGAATTAAATCACTAGTTAAAGAAAGCTAGTGAAAGTTCGTCACACACTCCCATTGTTCAAAAAGTTTATCTAATTTAGACAATCCCGAGGCCTCACTTGGAGAAATACTATTTTAACGCAACATAATGGTTAACTTGAATAAAACAAGTGGCATCATTCCAAAATAAAACTTTCACTGATTTGCTAGGTATAAAACTTTCCGGCTTACTAAGCTACATGTTATCGCGCCGACTGCTTCCGTACGTCTGGGGCGAACAACTGCAAGCACGAGTATATATTCACATAGCACTTCCTGCTTCTCGAATATTCCTAGCGGCTTCTCACACGAAGCGTGGGAACAAATCCTTTTCCTCTTTCTCAGGGGTGGTTGATGGGAAAGTCGTCAGATATCAAATCGCACATCTGAAGTCCTAACATTGGCTAATCTGACCTTGACAATAAAAATAATTCAATCTTTCTGAAATTTTACCAATCGCTAGATCTTTGAATAAACGTTAACTTCAGTTATCATGAAAATTATCCTAACTTTAATAATTTCGCTGAAAATAAATAATCTAAATATGAACTTTCACAATCCCACTCCAGGCGAATGCCGAAGAACGTTGAAATTAAAAATATTGAAAATACTATCTTAAAAACTGTAAAACTGCTTTCTAACTTGAGTAAACATAAAAAATGATTATAAAAATGAAATGTACTAATATTCTATCCAACCTAACTCGTGGTTCTGAGAGCAAAATTTTGTCACACAGTTACAAAATTTAACAGATAGCTTACACCTCGTAACCACAGAATTTCTCATAAGCTTGAATATAACATTAACCAGGAAATATTTACACCACCATGTGATTACACACAGGTATCTAATAACTCTTGATACTTCTGTTGCATTCCTCTTCTCTTAGAATTCATGGATATGCATCCACAGACTGTACCAAAAAAGTTAACCCAACTTCCAATGGTATTAAGGGACACCTATTGTTCCCCAAGTGGTTTGGGACAAAGGATAGGTACTAATGGGAGTAGCTTGTCTACTCGAAAGGAGCAAATAACTATTATAGCCTATAGCACAAGAGTATATGCTTTTATTATTGCTACGAATGAAACAGCGGTCGAACGTGCAGAAGTATATTTATGGCCCGTTTATAGAAAAGAGTAACGATTAACATACATAAGGTCTTGGATACATACAACTGAACAGTCCTATGGCCCAATAGATATACATTAAGATGCTTACAGTTTTATAGCAGAACAGAGGGCAAATGCCATAGTGAGGTCCTGGGTACGGGCTCGAGGTGAGCTGTGCCAACCTGACGTTGTAATGCACAACAGTCACTTCCGACCGGTTCAGCTACGTCCAACCACATCTGACTGGCCAATTAACTTCCCAGCATCCTCCTATATATACCGAATTACTACTGATGTGACCAACTAATGTCATATTTGCCTCAGTGTTTCCTCATTCCTGCCGATATCGCTAGAAATCCAGACATAGTGTGCTACACCTCAATCGGTCAACTTGTATGAAGCTGCAATGAGAATTCAATTCTTCATACCTGCAAAAGCACTTGCACAACAGCAGCATGTCCCTCCTGCATGCCCAGTGTATTGGCCTGGGTCCCTGTGTGCCAAGGCATGAAAGGTCAACAGGTGCTGATCTTTCCACCAGGTAGCGCATTACTTCAACATTACCATCCAATGCTGCCCAGTGAGCTGGTGTATAGCCCCATTCATCTCGAGTGCTTAGTACCTCAGCACCAAGTTTCTCAATAAATGATTCTATGTCACTGACATCCCTAAATAAAAACAATAAATAAGATTCAATTCTTTTATGAAAACATTTATTTCAAAATTTTTGTTCAACGGATTAAAATTAAAATATACAGATTCATACTGAACACATATTTATATACAAAAGGATTCACACGGAGAGGGACCTCTAAATGATGCATCTAGAAATCCCTCGGTTATGTCAGAAAACTGAGGGGAAGGTAAGGAATTTAGGCAATTATGGATAAGGCTGGAAGAGATGTTACTGACGATATGAAAAAGGCAGAGATATTTAATATTACATTGTCATTAGAATCAAGAATGTATACACAGACAATTAGACACTTGGAAGTTGGTGAAATGTTGACTGCAATATTTTCAACATACATCATACAGTTGAAACTAATTTAAGCATGGTAACGTTATTTATTAATCTGTCTGGAGACTTGTGCTTATACCAGAGGATTAGAAAAATGCTAGGTGGTGACAGTACAAAATGCAGTGGAGGCGAATAGAGTTGGATAGTACAGGCCAAGTAGTTTATCTTCAGCAGAGGTACGTAGATGGAAACCTAGGTATACAGCAATAATTTAAAAAATCCGAGAGCAAAAAAAAAAGAAGATATTCATGTCAATCTCAGTAGCATGCATGCAGGATATCTTGGATGATAGTATAGTAATCAATACTTCCACTGAATTGAAGTGTGGTGGAGTATATGCTCCAGTTGCAATTTCCCCAGTCCTCTATTTATTCCTTTCTTTTTAAATTCCTCAACCCATCTATTTTTGTGATTTATGAATTTTAATTTTAAATGCCTTCAGCATTTTTGATAAATTATTCATCACTTCCCTTGGTAATTTATTCAAATCTCTCACATCCTTACCCACAATAGAAAATTTTCCCACACCCTCATCCGTGAAATAGGAGTGCCAGCTTTTGTTCATGGCCATCTTTACCCTTCCATGCATCACTTTTAATTCTTCGACCAATATCTTTCCATGTCCCAATACCAACATATGGCTTGTACACTCCCAGCATCCTCCTCCGCCTGTCCTCCAATGACTCCTAATCTGGATACTGTACCATATCAGTAATTTACTTGGAGCTGCAGTAATTTCTACAAACAAATCTAGCTGCTCTTTTGTACCCAAAATGTGGATCCCGAACTACACCACCACACTCAAGCCAAACATTACAGAATACCCATTTCAATACAGTCCTTAAATAAATATATCTCAAAAGGTGCATGCTAATAATTAGAAAGAGCATAAATTTAAATAAGATTAGCAAAAATATCATATAAAAACATGTTTACTTAAGAAAGATAGAGAATCTTGAAGTATATTTCAAAAAGGAGGAAATTATGGAGTTAGGAAGCAATAGAATGTTTTAAAATATTGTATCTAAATAAAAATAGCTATAGATCTAAATCATACACCAAATAAAGCACAATGTTAAAATGAATCATTTGACATGTATAACTTTATGAGGGACTTAGTATTTTAGGATAGGCAGATAAATGAAACCTGCATCCCTCCAACCTTGAAAATTATTAATGTCTAACTGAGTGGATATTTGAGAAAAGTTCTCATAGATAAAAGTGTTTAGAAAAATTAAATCTATAAAATGTTGAAGTTTCGAAAAGATAGGATAAAAATAATGCATCATGCGAATGAAAGATGCTTTCAACCACTAGACGGCTACATTTTACCAGCCATTCCTACAAGTGATGGTACAGAAGGAGGCCATGGAAGGGCTTCACTAGCCAGGGCCAGCACTAGAAATTTCAGGCCTGGGGTTAAATTGGCAACCTTTTTCGCTCCACAAACTAGCCTGGCGACAATGGGCGGATTCTTGGCTTCGAGGCCTGGGGGGCCCCTGCTGCAGCCGGTGATCGGGGTCCCCCATCAGCCAGCGGGCCCGGGTACATATATTCATAATATCACTATATTAATGTATATTTTGCTTCTCACTACATAAAAGAAAACACTGCTTCATTTTTTAAATATTAATTTTACTTTAAAAAACATAATTGTTGCTTTTGGACAAAAAATTGTGGTATACTAAGAGCTCTAAAACATCGTGGTTAAAATAACAATCGCAGTTAGTTGAGTATCCTATGTGTAGTAGTTTAAAAATGACGTAGAGCTGACACTGCATCCTTGTCTGATGGACAGTTTGGTGCACTAACTCTCTCTTGCTCTTAAATATGTTTAATAGCTGGCAACCCCTATTTGTGGTCACTTTTACATAAGCAACCTTATTCCATCACCAGCACCACATTTAGGCATAGGCTACCTAGGCTGCAACCTACCGGCCCACACCACACCACAGAGGGGCCTGCAATACATTTCAGGGGGCCCGCACCACAATTTTTATTTTTTCAACACATGTGAAGAAAGAAGACAAAGACTTTTTCTTATAATGTACTTGTCACCTATGGTCTCAGAAAACAGTGGAGAAAGTTCATTTTCAAATCTGCAGTTGGCCAAAAATGAACTTCGAGCCTCAATGTCGGAACGCAGGCTCAATTTTTTGACTTAACTCAGCATTGAAAGTGATATTTAAGCCAACTATGAAGATATCATTAGTATTTTAAATAATATGAAGTGTAAGTGCAAACTAATCAGCCACTAGGTCATTTACATGTTAAGTTACATGTAACAACTGAAATTTATTAGTCGTTTAAAAAAATGTAAATCACAATTGAAGTAATATATAGGCCTACTGCTCTATATTCTTTATAAATGCGTTTCTAGACATTTGATATCAAATTATTTGACACCTAAAAATTGTCGAAATACTATTTCAAAACTGCATTGTAATAAAACTTAAATACACGAACCAACATTATGCCAAAATAAAACTTGCACAGTAGTGCTTTATGTGAAACTTGCAGGTCTACTGAGCCTACATCTTGTTGCGTGCACGACGAGTCTATATCACACCACGCTCACTGCTTCTCGAAGACTCCTGGCGACTAACTGCTCTCTCATGAATCATGGGAAAGGACTCTTTTCTGCATTCACATGGGTGTTTCTGGAAGGCTGATCAGATATCAAATCGCATATAAGAAGGTTTTGTCATAAAATTTTCCCTTGACAGTAAAAAATAATTCTATCTCTCTGAAACTTTGCAAATCGCTAGATCTCATAGCAAACGTCAACTTTAATAGTTTTGCTGAAAATAAATAATTTAGAAATGAACTTTCACAATCCTATTCCATGCGAATGCTGAAAACTGATGCAATATAAAATTTTATTTTGAAAACTATAAAAACCTGATTTCTAGCTCAAATAAACATTGAAACTGACTATAGAAATAAAATACAATACTATTTAATCCAACTCACAGTTCTGAGAATAAAAATTTTGTTACGCAGTTACAAAATTTAACAGATACCTGACTTAGTGTTTCTCTTATTGTTTATTTAAAATTATATTACTTTTAAAATAGAAATACTGATTTTTACATATTTGACTCTCAACTTTATATATATATATATAGAACTGTTCGTAGCAAAATTAACAAGCTGCGTTGAATACTTAAAAGATTTCAGTTCTTTTCATCTCGTACAATAAGTGCATTAACTTCCATATACAAAATAATAAATGTTGCAATATTTAATAATAAATCTGAAATAATTTTTTCTTAGGTTGTTAGTTAGAACTACTGTAAAAGGCAAGGTTAAATTTCCCATGCCACAAGTTGAGCCTAGGAGTCTTCAGAACCTAAATACAGTCCTGTCTATTTTGTAGAGAAAAAAATAGCTTTAATTATATATATATTTTTTAAAGTAAATGGAACTGTTTAAAAAAAAAATAATTAATGAAAGTTTAATATAACTATTTGTGGCCATAATTTAACCACCACAACTTTATTCAGCTATTTTAATACTTAACCCATAAAAATTGCATTTCAGTGAAAAAACAGATGGACATAGAAATCATGCAGCCAGAGCTTAGGTTATGACTAGGGTTCGGATCTTTATGACCAAAAAAATAGAGAAATATGCAAGCAAATATGACGTTAAAAATAGGTAAATTTGACCTAAAAATGACAAAATATGACCAAACATTTAAATTTACTACACATCAAAACATGCTCAATTATACATCATTTATTTTATCAAGTGGTGTCACTTTCATGTATACAGCATAATTTGCTTCCGTGCACTCCCTGCACCGTTGGGAAATTAAATTTTATATCGTTCTAATGTATTCACTTTCATTTAAAATAATTTACATAATAGAACTAAAATACTCATCTCTAAATTCCCTTATTACGTAACTTTGCACTTTCAGAAAATTTTATGTTAGACATGGCGGTAGGTCCACTCACTGCTCCTCTGCAGATTTAACAATACTTCGTTGAAATATTGAATGACGCAGATCGACACAGGCATGCTTCTGCTGCATTGTTGAGATTAAAAGGCGGGCAGAACATTACGTTTAGAGAGTGAAAATAATGTATAACTTGACTGATGATTTCTGACCGCAGTGAAAATTAGCAGTATTTGACAGTGTCAGCCATAAGAGGGTGTTAAATAAGGTAAAAGCCACCGAAATGGATAAAAAAAGTGATGTGCTATTTAAAGAAATTCTTAAAAAGTAGAAAGCAATGTGAAAAAAAGCAGTATGTCTCAATATTCCATAAGAAGTGAGCTAGCATTCCTCCAGTAGTTAACGAGTTTAGATAAATTCAGCAATCTTACTGTTGCATTTTAGTGGATAATGTACACAGTTGTATAGTAATAATAATGACAAAACACTCCTAAAATAAACTGACGTGTAGTTAGGCATTACATTTTTCATGTTACAAACTCACATACTCTTGATTTAAATTGGTATCATTAATTATTTAACAAACATACACTCCAAGTAGACTTGCTGCTGTAATACAGTATCTTAAAAACTTCTCAAGATTTAACACATTGATGTATTGTAATACAGATGCTGAAGAAAGAATTACAAAGATGATGAAATTAACAAAACACTGAGTGAAACATGACAAGAGGACCATACCTTGATGAAACATGCCATTTAAAAATTAATAATTTTCTTGAAATCAAAACACAAATTTCAGTTACCAAGTCTGCAGTATCTAAATGTACTTTCCATGATTCACAATTAAATTTCTTGTAATCGCCAAGGACAAAAAAAGTAATATTAATCACCAGGGAGGAAAAACTTAATATTAATCACCAGGGAGGAAAAAATGAATATTATGAACTTGGATGTGTATAGCCTTTTTTTTTTTTTTTTTTTTAGCATTCTCTTATAAATTTGATCTACTTTATTTCTTCTTACAGCAAAATTAGTTTGACACCTGTGGCATCCAGTTTCCCCAATATTATATAGCAAACAATGTTTCTTTTTATTCTGCTTCCTTCATTGGTAAAAGTTTAACTTACACAAAAGTATAAATTAATCCTTAAAGAAACAACGATATAATTTCCTGATGCTAGACAATTTTATTCATTATAGCTATTTATATACTGGTAGTACTTTGTAAAATAGTTGAGCTAATTAATATTTATTTTTTCATCACAATTTCTGGCTCATTAACATTGAGGTCACTAGAGCCAGTAGATGATGGTCATCAGGAATGGGGAGGAATTTGTACATGGCTCTTTTGTATGTACCATCCCAGCATTCATCTGGAGTGATTTCTGGAAACCATGGAAAACTGAAACATGGATGGGAATTTTAACCCACATCCTTATGAATGCTAGGCCCGAGTGATACCATTCATCTTCTATGGCTTGGTGCCAATTCTTATTCAAGGTCTTTTCTTTATACCCACATGTAGTGAACTGTTCCAGCAGGCTTGGGAAGAGGTTTGCGAAAGAGGGGGCCATAGGAATACCTGCGGCTGTGCCAGAAAACTGATGATAAATTCTGCCCTTGAAGAAGTTATTGTTACGTATCACATGGGTCAGGGTGGTGAGGAAGGATCTGGTGTGGAGTCTGTTGTGGGGGCACTGGTCTAGAAAATGTTCCATGGCACTGATTACATGATAGTGGGAAGTGTTGGTGTATAAGGAACTCACATCGATGGTTACTAAGAGGTGTGGATACAAAAGACAAGTGGACACAGAAGACAGGTAGACACAGAAGACAGGTGGACACAGAGGACAAAATGTGTGTCTTTGTTATAGGAGGCAAGTGACTCACAGTGGGTTGTAAGTGTTGGTCTACCAAGGCAGAAATACGTTCAGTCAGTGAACCATAAGGGACAACTTTGGGGCATCGGGCTGCCAGGCTTGTGGACCTTAGGAAGTAGGTAAAGAGTAGGGGTGCACAGCTTTCGAGGAGTGAGGAGTGAGATAGACTGAGAAGTGAGGCCATGGAGGGGTCTGTTGAACTCTATTTAATCCTTTGCCCTTTTGTTGACTGGAGATGTGAGTCATAGCTGAGGGGGCAGTAGGTGTTGGTGTCAGACTACTGACTCAGTCATGTAGTCATGATTCATGACCACTGTTGTTGAGCCCTTATCTGCCAGGAGGATGATTAGGTTTGGATTTGAGGAAAGGGCCCTGATGGTCTAGGTTTCTGAAGGATCCAGATTTGTGCCAATGGATAGAGATTTCAGGAGAATGGGGCAGGCCAAACTGGTGGGAACAAGATCTTGAAATATTTGAAGAAAATGGTTTTATGGAAGGGTTGGTGGTTCGGGAGTGGATGGTGGTTGGAATATCCGGGGCCTGTGCTCTAGGTCATCCCAAGTATCATGTTTACTCCCCAGAGAGAAGAGTGTGTGGCAAAATGCCAGGGAGTCGCATATTAGGGCGGTCTGATTAAATCTTGGAGTAGGTAAGAAAGTGAGACCCATGGAAAGTACTGAAATTTGAGGTTCTTGGAGTGGAAAATGGATTAGGTTAATAACAGGTAGTTCGGGTCTGGTAGCTCAATTCAGGTTGGAGAGGATAGGTGTGGATTTTCAGGGTGGTGGTAGATATATGTTGAGAAGGTGCTCAACAGATAGTTGTGAGGAAATTAGGGGAGGTTGCAAATTGGATTGGTTACTTACAGGGAAGAGGCTGTCTTACTCCAAAATGGGACTGGTACAGTGAGGACAATTTTTGTAGATGGTTTTGAATACACCTGCTCATGGACTCTATGGACTGCTGCAAGATCTGATGAAGGTGTGGAATAACATGTGTAGTTGAAAGCGGCAATATTTTGTGAAGAGATACAAGATGTGGAGTGTTGACTGGCAACATCAGTGGGCTGTTACGGCTAAAGACTGTACAAGAAACCATAAGGAAGGAGGGAGGGAGGGCACCCAAATGTGGGCAATACTGAGATACAGACATGCTTTTAGGAAGAGGATGTGTGATTTTAATTTGGCTAGTTGGAAGGCAAGATATCAGAATGCGGAGAGGTATTTGGTGAACGGAGACATATTGTGGAGGGATAGAAAAATTGTATAAAAGATGAATAAATCAAAATAAAGAGACTGAAGTGAGGATCTGAGGGTTTCAAAGAGTGCAGCAAAAAGTTAACCAACCATCAGAAAAGGAAACTAAACATACTGGCAAGTGATGGAGATTCCAGGCTAAGGAAGCTGGGCCTCAATCTCAGATGATACCTGCCTTCCTCACCTTGGTATATCCAACACTTGCCAGTCTTACCTGCGATTAGGAGTTCCCAAAGTTTTTCGTACCACCCCCTCCCTTTTTCTGTCAAAAGAAAACTACCCACGCCGCCCCCCCCCCCCTTCCACCACCACAATTTTATTATTAATAAATAAGGTAGATGCTTACTTTTCAGTACTAACAATGTCAACTCACATGAAACACACTAAATATGTGATATTAGAATAAAAGTTTTCAACTCTAAAGATGCAGTGAGGTAGATACAGTATTTCCGATGGTGTTGAGCTAGGGTATCATGAACAACAGCAGTGGATCTACCTAACACCATACACCCTCGTAATATGTCTTCACACTCCATATTGGGTACTACTACCTTAGATGATGGTTGTGTGATGCAAACACATAAAATAAACACAAATCACATAAAAATTTTAGGGTCTTAGCCATCCATCAACTATGGAACATTAGAGATGGTGGGTATTGTAGGAGACTGCCTCACAAAATGATAATTAGTCAGTAAAATGGTGGTGGTAAATTCAAACAAAGAACAGGTAGAGGAGTAGTGATCTTAGCTAATACTCAAGCATTGCAAAATATCAAAACTAATCACTGGTATGCAAAAAGAGCAGAATAATAAAACTTAGAAATGAAAATCTAAATGGGCAAAAATAAATAAAAAAAAATTAGCTAAAAAAATCTCTAAAGTAAAACATAACCTCTGGTTAGTGGTGGTTCAGGTTAGGTGGTGGGGATGGAGGCAAGGAGAGGATGGAGGGAAGAAAAAGTAAGCCTTGCCTCCATCCCAAATTACCTAAACTGAGCCACTGCTAACCAGATATTCTTTGATTTAATGTTTTATTTTACTTTTTTAGTTACTCATTTTTGTTAATTTAGATTTATATTGTTTAGATTTAATTACATTATTCTTCTATTTTTGCCCACTGTTGTTTAATTTTGATATTTTGCAATGCTCAAGAATTAGTTTCAAATCAGTACCTCTCTCCCTGTCCTGTTTGAATTTACCCCCACCTCATTCTTGGCTATTAGTCACTCTGTGAGGCAGTCTCCCAGATCACCCTTTCTCCATATTGATCTCTAGATGATAAAGGGGTCTTAAAATTTCTTTTTCATTTGTGTTTTTGTCTGTTTTATGTACTCACGCCATACAACTATCATCCAAGGTAAGAGGTAGTTCATTTCCCTATCCTTATCTGTAATTCCTATAGTATATTTTGCTAGGAAGCAAAGGTGGTAAAAAAACAGATAAATATTTGCATAAGAGAATAACCACCACTTGCCAAAGTTGAATATTGCTGCTGCATTGAAACTCGGATAGACACGAACACACAGATCACTGAAACCATCTACGTGTATACATGTTTCTTTTTTTTACTTACTGCTTCATGCCTCGTCGACAGCTAAGGTCATTAGAGGCAGGACAGGAATGGAAACAAGGAACAGGAAGGAATTCTGCCATGGCATTTTTGAAGGAAGCTTCATGGCATTCACTTGGAGTGATTTGGGGAAACCATGGAAAACCCAAATCTGGATGCCCGGGCGGGGATTTGAACCAGCGTCCATCCCGAATGCGAGAATGTTAACCGTTCACCCACCACGCTCGGTATTCATGTTTCAATGCCACAGTAACCTTTATCTGGTTATACTCCTATCCAAAATATTTAATATATGGATATACCTTATTTCAATTTTTTATTTTATAGTTATTATTTTTTGCTATTGCTATTTTTAAAAATGTGTAAAACATTTTAACCTTTTTAACATGTCCTCTTTTCCTCATTTTGATTAATTCCTTTCTCACAATGACCGTTCAGACAGAGATGAGGGATTTTAGCAAGGAAATGAAGGATGTGGAACACAAATCACTGGTGCAATGTGGTAATATGCAACTGTTAATATGGGCCACAAACAGAGGAGTCATGGAGATTCAAAGGAGGGCACCTAGATTTGCATGTGAAAATTACTGCATAGTACAATCAGTGACTGATATAATCAGGAATTGGGATGTGAATCATTGGCAGACAGGAAATAGGTGAAAAGAGTGCTAGTTGTTTATAAAGGTTACATTTTAAATTAGAATTTTATGGATACTGAGAGAGTAACTGAAGGCAATATTTGCAATAGACAAGCATGACCATAAACTAGCCCAATTTAATGCATAAAAGAGTGGGAAAGTTTTCATTTGTAGGTGAAGGCGTCAATTATTTGAATGAATTTAATGCAAAAGTGTGTAGCAAAATTGCCATTGAGTCATATGCTCCATACAAATTGATAATACTGGAGCATAGGATGCAAATAAAACTGAGGTGTGGTACTCGTAATTCTTCATGGTTGCAAACTTCATAGATGAAAATACTACAGACATTTAAACCTGCTGCACTTCAGAGGCATTAGGATAAAATTACTGCCTATCAATTGAATAATACAGCTTTATTTCATGTATAGGAATGTAGTTACAGCAGAACAGCAATCTCTAATAAACCTGTTGAAATGATATAAGAACCAGAAAAATACCTTACTTTACTGCTCTTTGTAACATGGGAGTTAATCTAAGAATGTCACCGTGTTATGTAATTACCATTACCAGCAGGATTACTGGAGACAGCAATACCACAAGGAATGGATGTCGTTATAGGGGACTCTACAATAAGCATGGCGCTGCAATTTGACGATGTATTCATATGTAACTCAACGAGACAAATTGAAAGAATAATTTTTTTGATATCTTGCTTAGTTCTCGAGATATCGTGCCTCAAAATTGACGTGGTTAGGTACAAATGTGGCCTGGCCCAGAGGAAAAATTTCGCCATAGCCAAATTTGATGATGAATTCGTATGTAAATTGAAGAGACAAATTGAAAATAAATGTACCTACAACTGATTTTTGACATGCTATATCTCTAAAACCTAGGGAGATATCCAAAAATTTTATTTTTTGTTTTCGATTCATTTCGTCGACATCTATAAGAATTCATCATCAGATTGTGGTGCTACAGTAACAATAGAGCTGCCTCGTAATCCACAGTAATCAAGCATAAGACACCACAGTAAATAGTTTCTGAAATAATTTTAGCACTGTCATGCTGGTCCAGGGTTTATTTCAATATAATTAATGTCCATAAGTAATGGTCTATGTGGTATAACAACCTAATTATTGCTTTAAAAATATATATTTGCAATTAACTACAATAGTATTACGTCATCATTAGCCAGCGTAGTGAAATAATGATGTACTGGAATTGCAATATATGGTAGACACGTAGGAGCTACATTTCAGTTCTAGTGGTAAGTCGTTCTCATTACATATTGTTCCACAACATGGCCACAGCAGATCTGCCTTGTAGCACAGTGTGTTAACACTAGTACATTTTTTTTTTTTTTTTGTTTTTTACAGTAAAGTCATCCCGAGTAGCTGAAAATTTGAGCACATTCTTTAAAAGTTATTATTCAAGAAAAGAATACACCAGATACACGAAACGGATACAACTGCTTTTCCAGAGACACCCTGGTTTTAGTCGTCAAACCAAATAACATTTGAACAAGAACCGTTTGTAAAATACATTTCCATCCACATTCTTTGTTTTCTAAGTATCATATATTTCCGGTCATCTGCCAGATCAGGGGCTTCAAGTAACATTTTTTGCCCACCTTGAAGATGTGATACTTTATACGAAAATTTTAAACGTGTGAATGAAGTCTCTTGCACAAGGACTGAATCAATTAATACCCTCTTGTACGTACATAAACTTGGATTACTGCAGTTCTAGTGGTCTTATCCTGTTACAACCTAATAAATGTATCTAGAGAGTGACTTCTGAAGTATTACATCAGTAGCTCACGCGTCAGGAAGTTGTTCTAGAGGTATCGCTATTTCCAGTAGACCATATGCAATGTAGGCAGTAAGAAACTTACCCATTACGAACTACATCAAAAACTGATTTGCAAGAATGTTCCACATTAAATTCTGGGTTATCTGAACAACATAATACATTGCTATTCTTTTCGTTTCTAGTAGTTGCTGCATTATGCTCTGCAACCATACTGCAGGATTGACCTGAGGGCAAGCCCCAGACACTTTTTGCAGTGCCTGGGCTTGGATATATTTTGCACAGCGTCCTGCCGGATTAAATTAGAAGCTGACAACAAAAGTTTCTTTGATCAAATTTGGCGGACAACACAAGTTTCCCGTTTCCTACTGCCCGTGTATCCACAGCTATTCACCTGTCACGCAACCAAAGACCAATGAAACAACATTGTCTCTGAAAGATAGATATCGAAATCCGGAATTACATCATACTGGTCAAAAAAAGAATGGACCTACTTTTGACCAGCGTGGTGGTCGTATTGGCATACTATTCAATATAACTGGACTAGGAAAAATACAATGTAAACCTCATTAACTGTAATCTAATTGAGAAAAATACACAGCGCCGACGCAACCAGGCGCGCTACCGCTCCTAGACATGATTTCCCCCATTCGTTGATGTTCGATGAAGCAAGAAACGCACCTCCTGTTTTTCCGGGATGACTTGTTGAGGCGCCGTGGCTGACAGTGAAGCAAGAAAGGCTGTTGTGACTATGGAGGAAGGAATATATGGAGGCGAAATAACGTTAAATCGGTGACACCTCATAAAAAACTGCTCTCCTAATGCGCATGCGTGGCGGCCATAGAGATCCCCCCAAAACATTGTGTTGTTTGCGCTGTGTCAACTGCTGAGAATATTTAATTTTCTAATATTCTAAAGTTATATGCAGCATTGTCAATAGAACCGACTGTGGACCTCTGGTTCAGAGTCGAGTCGAGCATGGAGTCGAGGGTCTGAACCAGAGACTGTGGCGTTTCTGCGATAATCATCGCTGCAGATTCCTAGATCTTGGTCCTGGGGTCGATTCGTGTTGGGTTCCCTTGGATAGATCAGGTGTGCACTACACACGTGAATCGGCTACACGGGCCCAATTAAATTCGGCTCCATATGTTAGGAGTAGCGTAAATCAATCTCGACCGTTAAAAGTACTCGTTATTAACTGTAGAAGGGTTTGTAATAAGCAGCATGAGCTTGAAAGCATTATTAGTAGCACAAAAGCAGATATTGTATTAGGTACTGAAAACTGGGTAAAACCGAATATAAGTTAAGCAGAAATTTTTAACAATAGCATGAATGTTTTCTGTAAGGATAAGTTTAATTCAAATGGAGGTGGTGTATTTATAGCTGTTAGTAAACACCTGTCGTGTAACGAAATAAATATCGATACGGTCTGTGGAATCCTAGTAATTAGACTAAAAGTAGCTTGGACAAAACTTGTAATAGGCTCTTTCTATCGTCCACCAGATGAAGATGTAGCTGTTCCTGAGGCGTTAAGAACTAATGTAAATAATATAGCTCGTTAATTTCCGGATCATGGTATAATACTAGGAGGTGACTTCAACTTTCCGTATATCGTCTGTTCTAATTACGCCCACGTTTCTGGTGGCAAGGATAAATTACCCTCTGAGATTATTCTTGACCTTTTCTCAGTTCTTAATCTTAAGCAGCTCGTCACTGAACCACAACGATAACGAAAACATTTGAGATATTCTCGTTACAAATAGGCCTGAATTATTCACGGATATTTCTACCACGACGGGAATAAGTGATCATAAAGCTGTAATTGCTACAGTAAAATTAACAGCCGCGAGCAAAAAGAAAAAAGAAAGGGTCGTTTACAGGTTGGAAAAGGCCACACAAGAGAGTTTAAGAGTTTTGAAAGATAATTAAATTACCTTTATAGAAGGAAGAGACTCGGTTGAAGAGATGTGCCTTCGAGCCATGAATATTCTCAGGGAAGATATGGACTTACATATACCGAAAAGGACAACCTGGAATGGGAACGATCCCCCGTGGTATACACGTGACGTTGAAAGGTTACGTAAAAAGGAAAGGAAGATACATGCACGCTCAAGAAGGACGATTTATAGGAGTGATTTAGAAAAGTTAGCTGGTACAAGAGGACATGTCAAGAATTAGATGCGCGAGGCCTTTAATGACTTTCTTTGCAAGGCACATTACAAGAGCCTCATCGAAAATCCAAAGAAATTTTGGTCGTATGTAAAAAAGTAAGTGGTTGTGACAACAATATGCCAGTTCTACTACAAGACGGTCGGGAAGTTGATGACAACCGCTACAAGGCTACTGTATTTAACACCGAATTTAAAAATTCTTTCACTGACGAAAACATGGAAAACATTCCCGTTTTTCCACGGCGTGTAGAATTTGAGATGGATCCAGTACAAATTGATAGTGTAGGTATCATAAAGCAATTAAAGCTCCTGAAGTGGGGGAAAGCGCCGGGTCCCGATGGCATACCAGTAAGAGTTTTTTCGGAATACGCGGAGGAAATAAAACCATCACTGTCAGATATATTTCTTTGATCTTTAGAAGAAAGAAAAGTACCTTCTGACTGGAAAATGCGCAGGTGATTCCTGTTTTCAAGAAAGGAGATCGGAGAGATCCTAGGAATTATCGACACATATCTCTAACATCTGTTTGCAGTAGAATTCTGGAGCATGTCATATGCTCTAATGTTATGAAGTTTCTAGATGAAACAGCAAACCACCACGGATTTCGGAAGAACTGAAAAGCAACTGGCTCTATTTTCGCATGACGTAATGAAAGTTATTGATGCAGGATCACAAGTTAATGCTATTTTCTTGGATTTTCAGAAAGCTTTTGTCTCTGTACCCCACAACCGACATTTAGCGAAGATTCGATCGTACGGTATATCTGATCAGTCTTGCGAATGGATTCACAATTTTCTAACTGGACGGTCACAGTATGTCGTTGTTGACGGGGAAGCCTCTTCTAAGATAGATGTTACTTCGGGCGTTCCTCAAGGAAGTGTAATAGGACCACTTCCTTTCTTAATTTTTATAAACGATCTCGGTGACAACGTTAATTGCAGGATGCGATTTTTTGCTGATGATGCCCTTTTTAAAGCGAAGTGAGGTGCTCTGACGATTGCTTAGAAATTCAGCGTAATCTGGATGTTATTTCAGAATGGTGCCGTAAATGGCAGCTTACACTTAACTGCAAAAACTGCAAGGCAATGCTAATAAGTAATAAAAAGACCCCGTTTGCTCACGAGTACAAAGTTAACAATTCAGCTGTTGACACTGTGGATTCCCTGAAGTATCTAGGCGTAACAGTACAAAGCAACATGAAATGGGACTTGCACATAACTTCCGTCGTAGGCAAAGCTATTTCTAAACTACGATTTATAGGTCGTATTTTGAGAAGTGTTAATGCTCATACAATGGAAATAGCATACAAAACACTAGTGCGTCAACATTTAGAATACCATTGTGGAATTTGGGATCCGTATCGCAGGGGATAGATTGACAAGTTAGAGAAAGTACTGTGGAGAGACGCTCGCTTCGTGACTGCTAGTTACAGTCCTTACGTAAGTGTCACAGAACTGATAAGCGGGTTGGGCTGGGATTGTTTGGCGGACAGACGACATCGTTTTCATTTGAATTTGTTGGAGAATATGCGAAAATCTTTAATTTACGAGTGCAACGAAATACTTCTTCCGCCAACCTATTTAGGTCGCAATGATAGGAGGTATAAGATGTCGCACTGATATATTTATGTATTACTTTTTTCCTCGTTTTGTTTGGAAAAGGAATGCACTGAATTAGGATTGGTGCTTAGCACTCTCTACCACCACAGTATTTGTGATTTGCAGAGTATAGATGTAGATGTAGAAAATATTAATGGAAATGTGGGTAGGTTGAAATGCCTGTATCGTCTACATATATTCCTTCCTCCATGGTTGTGACCATGGAGGAAGGTAAATATGGAGATGAAATAACGCTAAATCTGTGAACCTCATATAAAAACTCGTCTCCTACTGCTTATGCGCGGCGGCCATAGGAATAACCCCAAAACATTGGGCTGTGTGCATTGTCTCTTCTGCAGAGAATATTTCATTTTCTAAAGTCTTCTATAATGCCAAGTTGTGTCGCATATGGTTGCACAAACAGACAAGATAGGTGAAAACATGGAATAACGTTTAATAATTAAGTCACATTGTAATTATTGTTCTTAAAGTGTCAGATAGGTAACTGCTACATTAGGGCCTATCGTTTTAAATTTATTCATTGCTCTCAATAGGATAATGTTCTCAAATATTTGTTGGTATAGTGTAGATAATCAGCATATGTTGCTACTTTGCACATATTGTAAACAAGTGTTAGAAGTCTAATTCAAGCGGGTCAAGTTTACATCGCGATACAGTGAATATTGTATTCTACATGCTTTAGTCCAGTTCAGTTTACACTGAAAGTGTACGATGAAATTGAATGTGATAATTTGTGCTGTGTGAACTATGAAACGTGATGAAGCAAACGTTGTTGTTACCCGAAATTTAGTTCGCGATGCATTTCATGTGTTTAGGTGCGTCTACATAGATTGATTTTGTGGCGACAGTATTAGTGGAAATGTGGGTAGGTTGAAATGCAGCCTGTATCAGAAAGGACAAACAATTTATTATCAGTTGTAATTAATTTCATAAGCATCATATTAGTGACACAACGCGTGTCGCGTTTCGCAATGTAAACTATTCCCAATTAAGCTTCTGAATTTTGGAGACAGTATATTTCTAGAACTAAGCAGGATATCAAAAACATTTATTCTTCATTTTTGTCTACCTCGTCGCGTTACGTAATAATCCATCATTAAATTACGGTGCCACGGTTGTCGAGTGATTCCCTTGAGATTTTTGTGCCTATTCTCCTGTTTCTACGGCCGACCAGTATGGCGACCTCCCCACCCCACTTCTCTGTACCCGGTTTCACTCCATTGTGTGGTGAAGGTCCCTTGCGTCGTCTCCATATATTCCTTCCTCCATGGTTGTGACACGAGCGTCTGTGGGTACACTCGATGCCATGCACAAAACTCCCCACCACCCAGCATGCGGAAGTGTCGTCTCAATGACGATACGTGTATACAGCATCGAGTGTACGTACAGACGCTCGTCACTGGATGCCGTGAGCAAATCTCCTGATCACCCCGGCACAGCACAGAAGATGGAAGAAAGTATGCATATCTGCACACATTGTGAAAAGATTTTTATCTCAAATTAAAATTTGTTAAGACACTGTCGTGACATTGATCAAGTTCAGACTGAAAGAAAAGAGAAAGTGCTCGTATGTGAGAAATGTGGTAAAGGAGTTGCTAGCCAGTCAAGCCGTAATCGCCACCAGAGAGAGGAGTATATTAGTTACTATGAGACTACCACCATATGAATTTCCTCATGTTCCGAAGTGCATCGACAGAACAAATTATGCATATTACTGTGACACTCTAAAATTAGTTTCAAATAAAAAAAATATGCGAAATGTGGGATTGTCTGCTAGAACTAATAAAAACACCACAGAAAGTGTCCTCTGTTTGCACCAGACAGTGGGAGCACTGTGTTCTGTAACGTCACACTTCACACATATATCACCTTTCTATGTATTTCAACTATTCCACAGTATGAAACATGTTTAGCTGCAACTGACAACGATGCTTTACAATCCACAACAGCGTTAGAAGTAAGAATGTAATTAATTCTTTCAAATAAAATAAAGTAACCCATGTGCACAAACATAGTAACGTAACTATCGTAATTACATCAATCAACTTATTACGAATATCCCATGAATTTTAATTTGTTGAGAAGTTCATCTATCTCTTGGATAGAATAACAAAAGCCACAGAATTGGCCATATTCTCCAAACCGAAATCTTTAATGTTTCGCACATCTAATTCTCACATACACATCTCGTCATATTGACGTCACTTCCGCGTGCCGGGTAGTGGGGAGGTTTGTGCACGGCATCGAGTGTACCCAGAGACGCTTGTGTTGTGAAAAGTTGTGTGAAAACTCTTGATCTCGTAGAGCATTGTATGGTTGGTATTCAAAGTGACTTCTAACCATCTAATATTTAATTTAGTTGTGCTTGAGTGCATTCTCCGGTAACAATTTTCATAATGCATATTTTTCTCATTTCTTGTATTTTTTTATTTAAAATTCTTTGACCATAACGTCCCCGACTTTCTTCTTTTACCCTCTACGAATTTTAATTTTAAAATCTTTCGATGTTTTTCATAAATTATTTAGTACTTCATTTAATCCTAACCCTCACTCCCTAGATTTTTTTCTACTGAAATCGAGTTCCAGCTTGTCGTTATGGTCAACTTTCTCCTAATTTTTCTGTCACTATCCTTCCCGGCCCGAAAGATATCCAATATGTAATTATATTCATGATTTCCGCTATCCAGCAACACTTTAAGCAAGGCAAGTGCCGAAACTATATGCAATACGAGCAAACAATTTAAGTTTAAAATCGCTGAGCCATTTTTCGCACTCTCTTATGACATTATGCATAAAAAAATCATTCCCATGTGTGTTCCCTGTTACGTGGTAACATTTCCATCTATTCTCAATACGAAAAGCAAAGAAAATAAAGCACTTGATGGCCCACAAAAATCTAAATCACAAACAAGCTGCAGCAAAAGTTTATCAGTTGACATATAATGAGAGATATCTAACAATTCACAAGCAAGGAATCATCAAATCTGTGCGATTACTGTCGATTAATTCGACAATTTCTCTGCATCACCCCAACTGTGATCGTTATTTCAGGCTTCGCAAATGCGTATAAATTTCCACCATAATTTAGATTGTAATCAAATAAATCCGGAAATGGTTAATCAGATATCTATGTCAAAAATTTAACACTTTGGAACATTGATTAAGCTGTGGGAAACAGCAGGGAAACGTTTTATAAAAGCAACTGCAATCATTCAAGAAACTGAATGTAATCTATATATTCACCTCAGCCGTACAATGTTCAAAATAACCAACAAGTTCTCAGTTACTGATGAAACTAAAAAACTAATGTTTTAAATTAAAATTTGTGGTTTAACTGTTCGCAGCCAATCTTTCGTTGGATACATTGCATATGCCCCTAAAGTGAAACAACTTTTGAAATCATTCTCATGATGGTTAGTAAATGGTGATTCCCTAACGATTAAGGGCAGTAAGAACATCTACTTGGGTGATATTCTGTTTTCCCAAGTAGATGGAGAATTTATGGGTTCGCCGCTATCGGCCATAAAAACTAATTAAGTAAGCTTTGGAAACAAAGGCGCTGGATAATCCTCGGCTCAAGCCAGCCTTATGGCTCAGGAACATGTGTTATACACTACGGGTGGATACCCTACGAGAATTCCTTATAGATTTAAACAATGCTCATCCCAAGATCAGATTTACGATGGAAATTAAAGAACAACATCTACTTAGCGGAACGACTGAACTTTGAGGCATTCAGTATACTGTAAATCAACACACACAAACAGACATCCACATGTCGCGTATCTCCACCATCCGGTGACAAAGAGAGTTATGCTTACAATCTTAGTTACTAAAGCTTGAAGAACCTTCGATCGGGAAAGATTGTCTGCGGTACTGATGATACCAGAACATACTTTCAGGGACAAAGGATCGAACAAATCTGATATCAGCCGTATACAGCCACATCAATATAAAAGTGACGGACTACAACCAAAGTAGTGGTCTTATTCTACATTAGACGGACTACACTGGGAAACTGTTGAGTAAAGTCAACGTAAAACTAGTCTACAATGCGCATAGAAAAGTAAACAACCCTTTAATGAAACTAACAGACCGACAGCACCTCTGCAACCTGCAGGTGTTTATGAGATTCCTTGTAACTATGGATTAAGTAACATAGGGCATATTGGCTACACAGTGGACGACAGGTTAAGTGAACATATGTGCCGTTACAAATTAAATAACTCGAACAAGCCAGCCATTAAGTGGATTTCAACCCGGAACGCCATGAAGTTTGAATTTCACATTGAATAATATTAGTCGTGGCGAGCGAGTAAAATTTGCACTAAAGTTTGATAAATACCCTAACAATATTAATGAAGACATTGAACTAAAACTTCATGAAGATTGTATCGCCTTGCTGTGAAGAAAACAAATCAATCCGTGATCACCGAAACGCTCAACCACGCAACAGTTGCGCTATGCTCATTGGTTGGAGCTTACAAACTTTCCAGACAATCAACCATTAGTTGTGTTCAGTAGTGCGTGTGAATCATATCGTGACCTAGAAGAAGGCCGAAGCAGATCGGCTGAAACGGAGGCATTCATTGCTTGGACACAGCGATACGTGGGAGGCATAGAAACATGTACAATTAAAGTTCCCCCAAGACATCTAATTGAAATCGGAATTGTTATTGAGCTCTGAAATACTGCATTATCAAGACGCTGTCAACCATCATTGTGGTGGTATAAAGAAAAACCGCGCAATTAGGGGTCGAGCATCGCGCAAATACGGATTTGCACTTTAATAACCTGTCCAAAAATGTCACATGTGTCGCTTTATCGCAGATCTTACTTGATAAAAGTAGGATTTGTCAGTATATTATACATGGTTATGGTTTTAGTATTACCAATATTAACAATATATCTTTCGATCAACATTTTAAATCCTGTGCTTCACAGCTAAATTTCAATAATTATAATTTCATAATTCTGGATGTATAGAGAGCACTCTTTGAAAACCTTGTTGTCTTTCAAATTGGACTCATTTTACGAACGTTAAGGAAAAAAAACTAATATTATCTTGTGTGTTAATTTCACAATAAAATTTTCTAAAGAATTTAGCATGTAAAGTCACGTTGAAATCGTACAGTTTTTTTTTAATTTTCCCTCTAGAAAAAATGAATAATAGTACTCAGTAATCGATCATGTTTTTCTAGGTATCACATAATATTGCTATACAATCATACAAGTTATAAATAAACTTTCTAATAATCATGCATAATTATTTGCCATCAACAATAGAAACTAGTTAAACGAGTTTTAGTTTTAATCGATTAATAAACGATGGAGCAATTAGTTATTTTAGAAATTGCCTAAATATCACTGAAATAATTTTTACGCTGTACAAGGTATGAATAAAAATACATTTGTAATGACACTTTTTAAATTACTTTTGAAAACTGCTGCCTCATTAGGCAGTGTTGTGTTCGAGAAAAAAGACTAAACTACGATGGTATTACGTGATGTGCCACTGCAACAAGATTTATGAGAACTACTTTGTTCAATTGGTTTTCTCCAGGTAACGTCATGCTCTTCTTATTATATTTCACACTTTCTCTCAGAGAATTTTATGTAATATGATGAAACTATCCTCTCCGAGACGCCCAGCTAATCCTGCACTTCGCTTTGATCTTCTCCCAAAACTAGTAGATTATCAGCAAATAACTTTGCTATCGCTCTTATTTTCCCAATGCTGTGCACCGCATTCTTCTATATTTTATCCATAACCACAATAAGTAACAGGGTTGGGAGGATATTTGCTTGTCTTAATCTATTTTTCGATTGAAACCATCCGATCTTATCTATTCCCACTTTAACACAGCTGTTACTGCACTCACACATATCCTCCATTCTTTCCTTTTTCTTTATTGCTTTTTCTCTTGTTGTTTCCGACACTTTCGGTTGAGGCTGTCATATGCCTTTTCAGTGTCCGGAAAATACATCACTAGATCTTTCCCACACTCATAGTTGCCTTACTACAAATAGGAGGCCAATTGTTGACCTTTCTTGTCTGAATCCATTCTGTTTTTTCCCTTAGCTGTTTATAACTGCTCTTCTTATTCTGCGCTACGAAACTTCTCATAAATCTTCTTTCAGTGGCACATCGGAGTAATACCACCATAGTTTTTGCAGTTATTTCTGTCTCCTTTCTCGAATATTTGTTTCATATCCCTTTTATTCAAATCATCTGGGATTCTTTCCTCGTTCCATACAGCTAGCATCACCATGCAGAGCCACTGAATGCCTACTCTTCCAGCAGTTCATACCATCTCCACGATCTCTTAATCCATTCCGAGCACTTCATTTTTCATTACAGCGTCCTCCAATGTAATATCTTAAGTTTTTTCTTTCTACTGGTCCATTTTTTAAACTATACCATTTGTTTCATCACTATATCCGGTTGAATTCAATAGCTCCTTAAAGTACTCTCTCCACTAAGCTGCCACCCTTATCCTGACTATTTCAGTTTGTAACATAACAGTAACATTCCGCCGACCCGCAAGTAGCGCCGAAATGAGCGCATGAATACATTTTTTAAAGTCAGTCGTTATCGAGGTATGGTAGCGGACGGCTCGCGTCCCGTAATGTGAGACGCTATATGAACAGTGCGGTGTAGCAAGAATTAAGAAGAAGACTGAGTTGTTTTAGCCAGAGCTATGAGTAGTTTACATAGATTTGAACAGTGTATTGAGATATCAGAACAGTAAAGTGTGGCATCGGAAGTAATTTAATGCGAACTGATTTGGATTATTAACTTTCCTTTTATCCAAGAATCTCGCAATCTGCGGTTTATGAAGTCTCGATAGCTTTATCATCTAAATTTTGATAGTGGCCAACCGGTTCGATGTGTACTTTATTTCAATAAATGTGTGGAGAACTTATTTTCATTATATTATACTTTAAGACTTTTCTTAGTTAGTTATCCTCCCACTTGCATCGGACTGGTTTAGGACCCTATCTGGCGACCGACGGTAACTGCGAACTCATTAAAACTCAATCATCCGGCTTCTAGTACTGTGTGTCAGTAATTTAAGAACTTTAGTAAGCACGAAGTTCGGTCTACAGTAAGTAAGAACGATCAAGACATCATCATATTATCACGCTAACCAAAAGGTTGTCTTACAAGTTCCATTCTTTCTCCTATTTTTGTATCATCGTAAAGCACCTTCTTACTACCCACACTATCATCTACCAGCAATTTTGTCCATTTTCTGTTCAAATTCCTCTTTTCTTCCAGTTCCATTCCCTTTGCATCCTTCTATTCATAACTGTACAATCTTTTGATTTTCTGTGTTCTCATTTGGAACCATTCCCGGAAGGACTTGTTCTTCTATAGTACAGCATGTTTTATCCTGTCATTCCACAATGGGGTTTCTCTTTCTTTTCTTCTGTCAGCTGTCCTATCGCATACTGCTTCAGTTGCTTTCACCAGGTTAGTTTTAAGACGTTACCACTCTTCCTCCACAGCCTGTAAGTCGTCCGGAGGTATTTTTGGTATTTTCGGTGTAAACTGCTCTTGGAACTGTCTCCTGCAATCGTCGCCGTTCAGTTCCCACTCTTATTCTTTTCTTCATGTTGTTTGATGTCCTTTCTTGCGTTTTATTTTTCAGGGTGGCTATCAGGTCACAGTTTAAGGTTTCTGACGGGATGACCTGTATATCCACAATACTATTTCTCATCTGTGTTTCGATTACAAAAGTAAGTCAGGTGATTCCGTGGTTAATCTGCTCTATACTTTGCTATCATATGGATTTCTCTATTGTCAAACCATTGCATTCGCAGAACTCCAATAACATTCTTGCTTGAACATTTCTTCTGTCCTATCCTTCGGTTCCCAAAGTTCTCCATAATCCTTCCGTGCATTACGAATATGCGCATTGACGTACCCCGATTTCATTTAATTGCTCTTGCCTAACTGCTGCTGCAGATCATCTTTAAAACGTTCCTTCTGCTGCCCAGTGCAGCCTACTTGAGTGGCATTAATTTGTACAAATTTCTTGAACTTGTCTCTGACTTTCACGTTAACTTTTACTATCCTGACATTTATTTCTACTACTTCGTCTTTCTCCAATCCTTCCCTCATCACAAGTGTCACTACATTTCTTCTTCTCTCACTGTTTCCAATCAAATTCACCTTATTTCCATTATTAATTTACGCCATCTCCTCTCAATCTTGTCTCCGCTGGTCCCGGTAAATACATTTTCTGTCTTTCAATCAATGCCGTAGATTTTTTATTTTTCCAGTGAGCGTTGTTACATTTAAGATTTCTGATCGTAAACTATATTTTCATATTGATCATAATTTTAATCGGAGGACACGTTTCTGGCGATTGGGTAAAGCAGGTTTTGCGATTCACGCTTTGACACCCATAGGTGATCCTAATGTGAAAAGCTAGTTTGTTTGGTTTATTTTTACTTCTCATTGTCTTTCAGAACAATTTAAAGAATAGAAATAATGTATTCAAAACCCAGAAGCAAGTATCAAGAATTATAACACGTTACGAATTTTAACGTTGGTGGCCGAGTGTGTAAACACATTGATGTCCTATATAGTAACCAGTTATACTCCTTTTGAAAAAAAAAAAAAAAAAATTAAAATATTGAATTGTGACAATAGAAGTAATAATGATATAGTTGTACAAAAGGATTGCATGTCGTTGTCATTCGGTCAGATTGGAATTACATATTCAGAGATGCATATCTTCAACAAACTTCAAACATATGTTATATATTTGGCAGGGGATAAGATCAGTTTATGAGTAACTTTGAACTTAAGTCAAGAGCCAGCCAAATGCGTGTCGAATTTTAGGACAGGTCTGTTGTTAAATTATGTTCAACATGGTGTCCCGCATGGTTCAGTTCTTGGATCCCTTCTTTTTCTTTTGTTTATCAATGAAAAAACTGATAACGTTGAGCCACATGTCAACATTCTCTTTGCAGATGACACAACACTACTTATGAGAGGTGAAACTGAAGAAGTTCTCTTGCAAACTATTAACAAAACCACTAAGAGACTTTCTGAATTTCCTTACTGCTCAAAACTGGAACCCTGCCAACGCAAATATTGTTTTAAATTATCAAAGTTTAGCAAAAAGGTTGGAATCAAAATGTTTTCCTTTATTCATTCAATCTCATTTTGAATGGAATAGGCACATACAATATTTAAATTCTGCATTAACTCAGATCTGATGTGCATTACATTTTTTTAAATTAACCACTAATAAACAACCCCTTTGCTATCATTAATTCTTGGTTTAGTATTTTCAAATAGTTCCTTTCTGCCTTGTTCTGTCTCTTAACCAGTGCCGAATCTGTGACGGGGGGGGGGGATAGACAAACCGGGGCGCTTGCCCGGGGCGGCAACATCAGGCAGTCGGCGAGAGTAGTCGAGCATACTATAGCCACCTGTTAGGAGCCTGCCACCCTCCCATGCATCTCGTATCCGGGGCGACCATCTGCCTAACAATTAACTATTACAGTTCAGGGCTTAGATAAATGGGTGATAGTTGGAATCCACTTTGCGGCACGCTATAAACTGTACTACTCCGTGTCAGAAGCCAATAAACTGTTCCATTGCAAGTCTCACATTATTTCATGTAGCAAGAACTTTATATCAATTTCTAACCTTCGGTCTGTGGCCGTCAAACCACAGTGGTGTCAAACATTAGCCCAAACAGTCCAATGGTAAGATTCTAGTGGTGCTGCCAGAAGAACAGAAGAGACGCTTCGAGCAGAACTGTAATTCCCTAAGGTTAGTTCGTCAGCACACCTATCCACACACACGCCCACTAGCCTTGGCCAATCAGCCCCTGACAAAGTGGCGGCTTAAAGTCACCCAATGGAGCCACTTCTTCACAACTTGTAACTGCTAGTTTGGTTGCAACGATGACACTAACCTGCAACTTCCTCTGGCGTTAACTTGGCAACAGTGACTTACAGCCGTACTTATCAGAATTCCGAGTGTGGTCTTATTTATACTGTGGGCGTTATGTGGAACCGGCGGAGAGTACGATTGCTGCTTCGGCTACCAACCTTATTGCAGTTGAGCTGGTTGACGTCTGGTGACCTCGGCTCCGCACTCCAACTCAGCTGTAAGGCTATTAGCTATTGTCTATTGTCAGGAGGTGACACCACTATGGTTTGCGGGCCATAGACCCATGTCGTACACATGCTGGTAGGACAAGTTGGCTGATGATGAAAGACAGTAGGTTCTCTTTACTCTACCAGTGAGTACACGGCCTAACTGCTGTACAACACTATTTATTACCAAATCTTGACAGAATACAGTCCATCCATTAACATGCCGACTGCGAGGCTATTCTCTTACTCTTCCCCCCAACTTACATCTTCGGCAGAATGTCTAGATGGTGGAACAACATACTCACAAGTACTGCGAACGGCTACTCGAAGATTCCGCCAAATGTTGTATCATACCGACTCTAACGCGAGACCAGACTATCGGAGAGAGAGAGACTATTACCTATCCGTTGATTGACATAGTGCCAAAGTCATGTTTGAAGGACGGTAAAATTATATGTCCAGCCAACCCTTTGCCGACCCTTTTTTTAGCTCAACTACTGCTCCGAGTGGCGAACATTGGAACAGTGGGTGATAATCGGAAAGCGGTGACCACACGGGGTGGCCGACAATGAGGGTGCCAAAATGATGTTCGAAGGGGAGGCAATCTCACAGTTTTTACCCCATCTAGGAAAATTCCTACATCCGCTTTCGCTCTTAACTTTATTTTGTTTTCTTCTTACAAACGTCTTTAACCGCCTCACCTTCCTATTATACGAGGGAAGATCGGAAAGTACTCACAATAATATTTTTCCCAAAAAGTTTAATATGTATCCCAACCAAAAAAACTCACAAATTAACTTAAATCTTTGACCTACTTTTCTAAATAGTCACCAATTTTCTCAACACATTTCTCACATCGTGGTACCAGTTTCAATATGCCCTGTCAGTAGAAGTCCGTTTGTTGGGAGTATAGCCATCTGCGCACTGCTGATTTCACTTCCGCATCTGTTGCAAAATGTTGGCCGGCCAGGAATTTCTTCATGGGACCAATCTAGATGAAAGTCAGACAAAGCCAGGTCCGGACTGTATGGTGCATGCTGGAGCACCTCCCACCCAAAAGTGGCACCGAGCGTAGTGGTGTAACGGCTAGCGTTCTGGCCGCGCATTCGGGAGGACGGTGGTTCGAATCCCCGTCCGGGCATCCAGATTTGGGTTTTCCATGGTTTCCCAAATCACTCCAGGCAAATGCCGGGATGCTTCCTTCAAAAGGCCCCGTCCTTTCCCGTCTCTAAAGACCTCGCTGTTAAGAGACGTAAAGCAGTTAAAAAAAAAGTGGCGAGTTTCTCATGAACAGGACCAGCAACATGGGGATGTGCATTGTCATGAAGAACTTTGACACCAATTGCATTAATGTTGCTGCGTTTGTCACGAATGGCACAACGTAATTTAAACAACGTTTTCATGTAGGCTGCAGCATTCACAGTGGTTCCGTGTTCAGCAAAGTCCTCCAATAACACGCCAAACATGTCCCAGAACACTGTCACAAGCACTTTCTTAGCCGATTGAGTAACTCTGAGAATTTTTTTTCTACTTGCGAACCAGCATGTTTCCACTTCATTGATGCCTGCTTGGTTTCGGGCGTATAGTGGTATGTCCACGACTCATCACCAGTGGCGATTCCTTTCAGAAAGTCATGCCCTTCTGCGGCGTAATGCTTTAAGTGATCCAAGCTTGTCATCATTCGCTGGCCCTTCTGGTTGTCTGTCAAGTTCTTTGGCCAGGGACGCATTCTCCTAAGGGCGTAGGTGGCGATCGCACGGGAAGTAAGCTACCAGAGGGGCGTCTGGAGGATCGTTCCTCTTAGTTCTCCGAAGGATGGACCTCTAACATACAAAAATATTTTGGCATAATATATTCGCGGAAAAAAAAATTATTATTCGTTTAATTTTTATTACTTTAAGTACAGCGTAGGTACTTGTGTGGTGGTAGGTTCTGTGTAGTAATTAATCGCAGTGCTCTCGTTGACATGGTAAAATACGTCGGGGAGTGGAAGGAGAAAAATCGTGCGCGAGTGTGTCGCGTGTCACTCAGCTGTATTGTTTTCATTCGCTTAATTTCAATTGTTCGTCATTAGTGCCACTGCCAAGAAGAAATGTCCTAGTGGTCATACGTATCGAAAACAAGCTGAACGAAGGCTGAAAAAACAAAATGAGTTTATACAGCAAACCCATAAAATAAATAAGTTTTTCTTTAAAAGAAATGAAGATTCGTCTACATGCAGCTCATTCTCTAATTTCGAAGATGAGAATCAGAATTCTTTACAGGAAAAGTATGTACAGCGCTTTGCAATAGCTACTTATTTATAAATGTTTTGTTTGATATATATACCCTACAATTCTTCTAAAAGTATGCCAATAAGTCTTGTGATTGTTTTAGGTCAAAAAGTTCTGAGATCTTGTTCTGAGTCAAGTCAATACAGTGTACAATCATGTCACATTCTGAAACAGCACATTTTCTCTCGGTGTTACAGATTGTTGATCTAAAATAAAATAAAACTCTAGCTACTGGGTAATTATGCATCTCATAATTTTAACTGAACTCAAAGACGTAATATGTGCGATTTATTCTTAGGCTTGCTAAACTTAAAACTGATCTAGGAAAATAACGGTTTTGTACTATTCGTAAGATTGATAAGGCAAACAACTCAGGTACAAGTTTTTTTGTCTAATTACCTAAAACATAGCATGTATAATGACAAAGTCACTAGATTTTGTTTCAGTTTTAAATGGGTGATCCATATTTCAAAGAAAAACCACGCTGTTTCAGAATGTTACACATTGAAAAGTACAGACTTGGCTCAGAACAAGACCTCAATATTTTTTGAAACCGAACAATGACGAGACATTGCCCAAATTTTTACAAGAATTTTTTCTTGTGGTTTTTTCTTTCTTTTTAAGTTGGTCGCTTATTCTGAGTCCTCGCTCAGAATTGTATGTAACAGTTCAATTTGAAAACCCATGTTTAAGGAAATTTCAGAAACGAATTGTCCTATACTAAGAATGCCCTCTCTCTTTGCCGACAGTTAATGTGCGAGTGAAGCCGGCTGCCGTAGATTTAACTGTCATTGTAAGCAATTTCCGAGTAACGTCCAAACTAATCATAGGAACCAATTAAATTTAAGGTGTTAGTTAAACTTGCTGATCTCTGTCGATAACAGAAGTTGAGGCATGAAGTGTCATTCAGAGTAAAGCAGTTAACGTCCAAATACAAGAAATTAATAATAGCAAAGAGAGAAGATGATGGGTTTATGAAGAATATTATTGGTGCAGGTGGAGCACTGAACGATGCATCTAGAAATTTCTATGGCTATGTTTGAAAACTGAGGGGACGGGAAGGTATTCAGACAATTATAGATAAAAATGGAGTTGAAGTCACTGAGGATTTTAAAATTGCAGAAATATTGAATGACTGGTTTAGTGAGACCACTAGGGACAATCATTCAATGATGGGAGGGAATAAGTCAGAGGGAATGAATCTCCCAAAAAGTACAAATGAGGGGACTACAAAATTTGAAACAGGTTCTCAGGAAATTATGAAGGAACTCAGGGGAAAGCTAAAAAAACGATGGCTGGTGTAGATAAAATTACTACAGATCTATTAAAGATTGTGGGATATGATATTGTTCCTTACCTTGAAATTTGATTTAAAATGAGCTTAGAGTCTTGCTGGTTACACCAGAGGATTGGAAAAAAAGCTATAGTAGTACCGCTTCATAAAGGAGGGGTTACAAATAGGGTTGAAACTTATAGGCCGATTAGTTTGATATCGGTGGAATAAATATTTACACACTTCTGTGAATTCTGTACATTATTTTAACAGTAACAAATAATATGAACGAAAAGCTTCGTGGCTTGGCTCGAAACCTAACCTCCACCTTTCCTTCCCCCCCTCCCCACCGCTTAGCCCACCGTAGCTTCGTACCAAACCTCTCCCCCGCCCCCCTCACTTTTAGACAGAGCCAACTGAGCCGCGAAATGTATTAACGCTTCCTAACGTATAGGAATGTAGTGCAGAACATCAGGAGAACCTTATTATTATTTTCATACTTTTAAATTAAAGTGGCTGTGTTAACTTATTACCTGACAATTACTAATTATTCGCTAAAATAACATCATACTGATACTGTAATATGATGATGTGGAGGAACTGATTTTTATGTGGCAGGGTTTGTATATACGTACATTTGTTTTTAATTTTGTTTGCAGGCACGATGTACTACTAAAACCATGTCTCACCAGTGCCTGTACTACATATTAAGCATTGTAAAGTTTGCTGCCTCAATGGCGCGGACATTATGCTGAGTTGAAACTGTTACCGGCCTCCCGGAGCGTGGCGAATCATTGAGCTTCACGCGGTCCTCTTGGAAGAATGCGCACCACCTGGGGACATTACTACCATGGAGGAAGGAATATATGGAGGCGACGCAAAGGACCTTTACCCATGGAGGAAGGAAATATACGGAGACGACGCAAGAGACCTTCACCACGCATTGAAGTGAAGCAGGGCGGAGGAGGAGTGGGGGGGCATGGCCGGAGTGGAGTGGGCATGGCAGCTTCCATACAGACACGAGGAATATGTACAAAAACCTCAAGGGGGCTCTAGGATAAAGGTGACGCCGCAATCTGGTGATGGATTATTATGTAACTCGATGTGACAAATAAAAAATGAAGAATAAATTTTTTCGATATCCTGCTTAGTTTTCGAGATATTCTGTACCAAATGTGAAATGGTTTTGGTTGAAATTCAGAAGAAAAAATTGGTCAAAGTCAAATTTGATGATGGATTCTTATTTAAAAAGACGAGACAAATGAAAAATAAACAATAAAAATTTTCGATATCTCACCTAGTTCTAGAGATATACTGTATCAAAAGTGAGGTGTCTTGAGTTAAAATGGAGAAGAAAAATTTCGCAAAAGTCAAATTTAATGATCGATTCTTATGTAACACGACGAGCCAAATCGAAAATAAAGAATAAAATTTTTCGATATCTTGCTTAGTTTTCGGGATATACTGGGAACATAGCAATTGTTTGGAAGCGCAATATCGTCACTGCCGCCACTGCGAATGCGCGAGCCTGCTTCACCAATTTAACGTCACTTCTCCTCCATATATTTCCTTCCTCCATGCCTTTACCACGCACTGAAGTGAAGCCGGGTGGAGAGAGGTGGGGAGGGGGGGACGCCATATTACCCTACCCAAGAATCACCGGGAACATGCCCAAATATATCCAGGGAACTCTACCATAACCGTGGAGCCACAATTTGATGATGGATTATTATGTAAGTCGACGAAACAAATAAAAAATGAAGAATAATCTTTTTTGAAATCTAGCTTAATTATCGAGATATACTTTCTCAAAGGTGAGGGGTTCTTGGTTAAAATTCAGAAAATAATTGACCAAAATCAAATTTGATAATGGATTCTTACGTAACACAATGAGAAGAAAAGATAACGAATAATACAAATGTTCGGTATTTCGCTTAGTTATCGTGATATACCGTCTCAAATTTGAGGTGTTTTTGAATGAAATGCAGAAGAAATTTGATGATGGATTCTAATGTAACATGACGAAAACAAATCGAAAATAAAGAGTAAACATTTTTCAATATCTCGCTTACTGTTTGGGATATAGTGTATCCAAATTGTTGACGCGAGGTGGAGATGAGGCCTGGACCAAAAAATAATTCCGTCCTAACCGCAATGAATTACATGCTGCACATGCAGAGTGTGTGTTTTCCTTTTTTACTGCCACTTGTTGTTACACTGAAATGGGGCATAGAACAGAATAAAAATGTCACCAAAAGCACAAGAAATTATAACCACACCATACCTATATCAAATTTTTGTTAGTCGATATCCCGAGAACTAAGGGAGATATCAAAAAATGGTACTCTTGATTTTCAACTTGTCTCTTCGAGCTACATAAGATAGTGGTAGATAGTCCATATACGGTAACCGAGTTTTGAGGGCGACACCTATTCTAGCTGCTTGCTTTGCCAACTCATCTACTTTTTCGTTAAAGACCACCCCTGCATGCGCCTTCACCCAGAGGAAATTGATTTCTCTGTTTCTTCTTGAGCATTCTACTACCTGTTGAACTATATTTACTATAATCTGATTAGTTCTCTTGCCCCAATATTTTGGTTTGAATAGAGTTCAACACGCTCTTCGAATCTGAGATGATGAGAAACTTCCTTTCTGTTAGTGTTGAGCAATACCTGACTGCCTCTAAAATAGCTAATGCTTCTACAGTGTATATAGATGTTGTTGATGGAAGTTTATACATTCCTTGATACTTGGTGCAGGGACAGAAAAAGGCACATCCTACGTTACCTCCTGGGGCAGTTTTAGATCCATCAGTACATATATGCACGGTGTTATTCCAGTTTTCTATAAGATACTTCTGTACTAACATATTGAGGTTTGGGTATTGCTTATCCTCAAGAGTGATATAAAATACCGGAAGTTGAATCATACTGAAGATGGAATGGTATTCGTATGGTGGAAATAGCTTTGTTGGAATTATTCTGTCCGTTTGTTCTTCCCACTCCGTGTAGCTGTAATAGATCTCTGAGAGTCGCGATCTTCCTCTATTATTCCACAAGCTACTCAGCTCTTTACATTTAAAAATAGTTGGGTGGTTCCGGTATGCTAACCTCTCAACAATGAATTTGTCGGACAGCAACTGTCTTCTAATATGCAGAGGCATCTCCCGGGTTTCCACCAATAGAGCGTTGGTGGGAGTAGATGTCATGGCCCCAAGACAGGTGCGAATACAACTATATTGTAGCTTGTCTAACCTGGACAGGATTCCGGAGCTTGCACTGCTGTACAGAATGCATCCATAGTCAATTTTGGATCTAATTAGCGCTCTGTAGATCATCAAAAGTATACTGGGATTTGCACCCCACCAAACGCGTGTCAAAGATCGAATAATGTTCTGCGCTTGATTACAAGAGTTAATTATTTGATTAATGTGCGGTTTCCAACTGAGTTTGGCATCCATCAACAATCCCAGGAATCTTACGTTAGATTTCACTGAAAATGAGTAGTTCCCTAGCCTAACTATTTTAACCACATTGAGTTCTATCCGTTTCCTGGTGAATATAACAACGGAAGATTTCTGTGTTGAAATTTGAAGTCCATTTGATTTCAGCCATTTGTCTATATCTATCATGGTTGCAGATAGGTTATTTAAAGCCATCTCCAATGAGACCGCCAAAGAGTATATACAGATGTCGTCTGCGTACTGAAGGATTCGGGTGTTAGGACCTATTACTCTTTCCAGATCCCATGTATAGAGGATATATAGTAGCGGACTGAGTATGGCACCTTGGGGTAATCCAGTAGTAAGTATTCTTGGTCCTATAATTTGATCCCCATATCGCACAAAGACCGTTCTTTCCAACAGGAATTTGCTTATGCCATATATAAAAACCTCTGGCAATCCTAGTCTACTTAATTTTTTTAATAAAATAGGAATTTGTACGTTGTCGTAAGCTGAGTGGATATCTAAAAACAAGGAGACCGTAAAGTATCTCCTTTTGAAAGAGGGTGAAGATGTCCGTTACTAGTGTACTTAGATTATCCATTGCTCCTCTCCCTTTACGAAAACCAAATTGAGTCTGAGGCATCAAGTCATTAGCTTCCAGCCACCATTCGAGACGATTCTTAACTAGTTTCTCCAGGGTCTTCCCCACACACGACGATAGAGCAATTGGTCTATATGAAGAATGGTGTAAAGGATTTTTACCAGATTTTAAAACTGGGAGTATTAACTGGGTTGTCCATTCTATCATTAAGCAATTCCTTGTCCATATTTCGTTAAAGGCTGCTAAGAAGTAAATCCAGTGCTTTTAAAGGGAGATTTTTTAGCATTGCATTAATGGATGTTGTCTATTCCCGGGGATGTATTCTTGGTTGTAGCGAGTGCGTTTTGTAATTCCAGGATGGTGAAAGGTGTCATGATAGGGTGTGAGTAATCTTCAGCTTCAGGACGTTTCCAAGGGGCGTTCAAACAAGAGGATGGTGCTATTCTGTCAACGAAGTCTTCCAGCCAGACCGGATCAGTGTTGAAGGGTTCAGCTACACTTAATTTTTTTAAAGATCGGACTTTCTTCCAAACATCGGAAAGACTGGCGTCTTTATTCAGGCTGTTGCAGTATTTTACCCATTCCTCCTTTTTTCGATGCTTTAAAAACTTTTTTGTCCGAGCAACCTCACGTTTAAACTCCAGGAATCGTTCAAGAGTCTGCTCTTTCCGATATCTATTCAGGGCTAGTCTGCGTTTCGCCACCGTTTTCGAACACTCTGTATTCCACCAAAAGACTTTAGGTTTTCTACATAAACCAGCTGTTTTACGGCGAGGGATTGACTTGATAGCAGCTTCATTGATTGCTGAGATCAGAGCATTATATCTTTCCCTTACTGTCAAATTAGGATCCAGTTTGTCTAGTTCCTCTAAAATAACAGAACCGTAAGTTGACCACGAGGATTCCTGGATTTTCCATTGGCTATTGGAGTAATATCTTTTAGGCAATCTTGTTTCAATACCAACACTTATGTGTATTGGGAAATGGATCTGAACCCAGTGAATATCTTTTGATCTCCCAATTATCAAATTGGGCGACGCTATCGATACGTCCACTGCAGATGGACGTCTCAGAGGAGATGGGATCATCGTAGGGGAGCCATCATTCAGTATTATAAGGGAGAGATCTTCTATAGAATTCAACAATGAGCGACCGTCAGCATCAGAAATCTCATTGCCCCACGCAGAATGATGCGAGTTAAAATCTCCACATATCAGAAAGGGGGAACGAAAAGAATACCACAAATGATTCCATTTATTTTTGCTGATTTTAATTCTTGGAGGTTTGTATAATGATATTATAGAAAATGTACCCATAGGGGTTTTAATCTCAGCTGCTACTGCCTGGAGTTCTTTTACCTCGGAGTTTAACTGAACTGGTTGAAAACAGATATTTGCCCTAATCAATAAAGCCACGCCTCCTTTGCCGTCATCTCTGTCGTTCCTTAATACATTGTAACCCCTGAAATGAATGGGAATATGAGGCTTGAACCATGTTTCACTGATAGCGGCTACAGATATGTCCCAATCATATAGTTCTTTTAAAAGGCCATTATCTATTAGCTATTGCAGAACGAGCGTTCCACTGTAAAATTTTAAACGCCATTAGGTGAGGAAAGAATTTTAAATAACATTTTTCTTATTTCGTCAGTATCTAGGTTTTCATTCGACCGTGAGCTATCCACAACAAGCAGAATGAGGCTAATAATCTTATATATAATGGAGTCCCCAATTTGATTTTTACCTTTGTCCTCACTATGAGGCCGTGGAGGGTAAGGATTGTTGGGAATAGGTTTCCCCGGCAAACCACGAGGATCAATTTCACATTGGTAGCCTGCGTATCTGTTAGATGAAGAGAGTTGACTGATATTTGACGATTATCTCTGACCATTAGCTCCTCTCTCCATACTTATCCAGTGTGGGGGTGTGGTTTGAAAAGTCCGCGAATCATTAACAAGAGGTTCTAAGGGTTTTGTAGTTCTGATACTTGGAAAGCGTCTGTGCTGATGTTCTATACTTCCGTCTACAGGCATATTTCCTTCAGACAGTGGAGGGAATTCTATTATATTTTTACCGCAGTTGGGAAAGGTGATTGAGGAGGATGATTGGAAAAAGTTTTAGACACAGAATTTGCATAAGACCTTTTCTTCAATAGACCTTCAGCATCTTTAAAGGAAATGTTATGTATAGTAGCCTGTTCGTGGACCCTTTGTCTGAACAAATACTCTGGACAGGACCGATCCGTAGCCACATGCTGGCCTGTACAGTTTACACAAATTGTTTGATTGGATTGACACTGCTGAAGAGAGTGAGAACCTCCACATCTACCGCAACGCTGGTTGCTTCTACACTGTGTACTAATATGATCGAATCGAAGGCATTAGTAACATTGTTTGACAGATGGAATATAAGGGCTAACCTCACATCTCATGCCATATAAGTAAACAAATTGAGGGACTTGTTGACTGTCAAAAGTTAATATACAAGTCTGTAATTTCACAGTTGATGCTGAGTTATCTCTTACCACACGCTTTGTTAGTCTTTTAACATTGGTTACGTTAACTTCTTAAGACTCAATATCGGCCATAATCTCTGCTTCCTTTAAGCTCACGTCTACTCCTCGGATGACACCCTGCTTTTTAACTAGAAACGTAGGAATGTAAGCTTCTAAATTTCTGCTTTTAAATACAGCAAACTGAACTAACTTATTAGCTACTGAAGGGCTGTCTACTTCAATTTTAATTCTATTCTTCGCCAACAGAACTAGTTCAGCACACGACGTAAGAAAACTTATCTAATAGAAGTTCTTCAGCCGAGGCTCATGATGATAAAGAATATCATGTACTAGAAGATTTAGTTATGGCTCGATCGTCGTCTGCAGTTCATAATATTACAGAAGGGGCTATACCATTGTCGCCTTTTTAAAGTACAAATTATTATTATATTTCAAAATGGTCACTCAGTGACTCTGCAGCCAGCGATAATTATTCAAGGAACAAAAAATCTACGAAAAAATTCATGGAAGTCATTTTAAAATATTGCCAAATAATAAAAGAAGATGACTTGTTAACTCTAAATATGCTGATCAAGTATACTGTTTTTACTGTTTGTTCGATGGTTTGTCTGTCTTATTTGCTAAATGGAGGATTTGATGACTGGAGCTACTTATCAGACCATTTAAAAATTCACGAAAGTTCCTCTAATCAACAGCATACCATGCTCAGTTGCATAGAAGCGTTGATTCGATTAAATAACATCAATGTAAGAGAGAAGCAAAAAATACTGAGACGATAAATCACGGTGGGTTGCTATCCTCGAATGAATGATGTCCAAAATGTAGTTTTTAACATGCAAAAATTTCTTGTTCAGAGAAAGCTTTGGATTTGAAAAACTAAATAATGGTAACTTCCTGCGTATTTTCAACTGTCAGGAAAATATGACCCTGTCATGATGGAAAATCTCCGCCGTATTGCTAATAAGAACACTAATGTCTATTATTTTGGCAAATTTATTTAAAACTAATGAAGTTCGTAATAAAATATTGACCTTTTTCTTTGCATTCGGTTACTGAGGCCACACAGCCAGCTCATTGTGATTCTTTCAATGTATTAGTTTTCCCAGAGTACATTGCTACTATTAAGTGTGATCACAAGGACACTACACCAGGGATACGACTTTCATACACACATGCCATCAGCCGGTCTCGACCCGGCGACCTTCGGCACTCTAGCCCCTAGGCTAACGAGGTCTGCGACTATGATTAAGTCACCTAAATTCTATTCCATCACACTGAATTGAGCTCCGACACTAATGAAGACTAAGTCCAAGTGCGTGAGTGTTTTGTTGCTTACAAGCCGGTAAGTGACTCTTCGGGTCCTGGGAGCTGGACTCACTGGCAAATTTATCGATGACACTATCCAAAAGTAAGATTTGGATATGAGCGATTGTCTAGCCCAGAGATATGACAATGGATCCAATATAATAGGAGGAAACAAAGGTTGCTAAAGCAGAATTCTGAACTAATATCTTCGAGTATTTTTTAATTGATTTAGCTATCATTAAATTTGGTAACAGCAGGTGTCGCCAAAACATTTGTTAAATCGGTTTCCTCGTCCGGATTTGTTTAAAGATATTTGTTCTTTTCTCTCGATCAAGTGATGGAAAGTGGTAACCGACCACTTAGAAGGACGGTCGCCCAAAAAATTGCGAAAATTATTTGGGGAACAGATTTTCTAGCCTCGATGCAGTTCGTTATCATTACTCTTTAATTCGTGACGTCCTTCTGGAAACGAATTATTCAGTTGTAGCAATAGAGGCCTTGTCCCTGGCCAGATCATGGAGCAATTTGAGTGTATAGTTAACTTGGTACATTACATTACATTGTTTCAAGTAAATATTGTAAGCTGGGCTATGCAGACTGATAGGGCATTTATGAAACCCTTCGCAACTGCGGGAAAACAGATCGGAATTTGAGAATTTGAGACTGGAACAGATCCTAATATTATGCCAGTCATATCCTGAAGAAAGTAGAGAATTTTTGTGTACGAGGCCGTAGATGAGATAGCAATAGATGCAGAAGATGTTTAAAATGAACGTGTTTTAGCATATGATCGATAAAATTGAGAACGCGTTGGTCACTCACAATGAACAACTATCCAAATTTGATAATACAGCGTCGTTCTAACATAAAAGTTCAACTTATGAAACAAAATGGTTGGCATGATACATTTCCCAATGTTTGGACAGCACTTCAAATTTTAGTAACCATACATGTAACTATCGCTAAAGTAGAACATAGTTATAGTAAATTAAAACTTTCAAAACATATTAACGCTAAAGTCAGACTCAAGATAGACTGCCGGATCTTGCAATTTTATCTAAGAAAATAATACTGCCCAAGGTCAAAAGCGAGGAAAGTGTAAATCTAGTCCTTTTAGTTAAGAGTTTATTTCCTCATTTGTTTGTTATAAAAAAATTACCTGGGAGACCGATCTTCGCTCAGCATCTTTAGATTTCTGTTCAATATCCAAGATTTCGAGTAAAGTTTGATCAAAGTAAAAGGCTTGAAGGCTTCCTAGGCGTTTTGAGGTGCACAGTTCACCAAAGAGAAGCTTAACTAACATCAGTAGGCTTACTGGTACCTGACTCTTCTACGTTACCTACCCATTTCCAGCGACGATGGAGTCAGGGCTGTGACTTTTATAGGTTAGGTTAGAGCTGGTGAAGGGAAGGAAATAGATGATCAAAGTGATACTGCTTGCAATTGGGAAAAATACACAGTCCAGTCAAATTAATGTGACCACCTCTCAAAAACGAGAATAACCACGTTTGGCAGAGCGGACCGCTGCGAGGCGTGCAGGAACAGAGTCAGTTAGGTTTCTGAAGGTGTTCACTGGGATGTTGAGCCATGCCGACTCCAGTGCCATGGCCAGCTGCGCTAGATTACGTGGTTGAGGATCCATGGCGCGAACAACACGATCGAGGTGGTCCCACAGATTCTCGATTGGGTTTAAATCCGATGAGTTTGCTGGCCAGGAGAGTAAGGTAAATTCATCCTGGTGCTCTTCGAACCACGCACATGCACTACGAGCTGTATGACACCTCGCATTGTTCTGCTGGTAGATGCCATCATTCTGAGGAAAAATTATTCGCATGTAGGTGTACACATGGTCTCTGCTGATCCATCGTGCCTTCCACAATGATGAGTTCACCCAGTGAATGCCAGGAAAACATTCCCCAAACCATAATGCTCCCTCATTCACCCTGCATCCTTCCGGCATTTATTGCAAGGTGTATGCTTTCAGACGTTTCACGCCGTATGCGCCAACGTCTATCTCTCCGATGGAGCCTAAAACAATATTCATTGGAAAAAGCCACCTGTTGCCACTCTGTGGACGTCCAGTTGCGGTACTGGTGTGCAAATTCCAGCCTTCATCGCCGATGAACAGCAGTCAGCATAGGTGCTTTAACCAGGCGTCTGCTGCGGAGGCCCATGCGCAGCTACGTTCGCTGAACCGTTGTTGAGGATGATACACTCTTGGTAGCCCCTTGGGTCATCCGGGTGGTCAGTTGTTCAACAGTTGCACGTCAATTTCCCGAACGCATCTCCGTAGCCTTCGTTCTCCTCTGTCATCTATAGCCCGTGGTGCACCAGATGTTCGACGCTGCTGATTTCGAATAGTGCCATTTTACCATGCACGGTATATTTTCAACACGGCGGCACGTGAATAGTTAACAAATTAGCCGTTTCCGAAATGCTTCCACCCTTGGCTCGAAAGCCAATAATCATGCTCTTTTTGACGTCGGATAAATCGCTACGTTTCTTCATTACGCCAACGATTGAAATGCTTTCCGATGCCATAGGACATCCTTTATATACACTCCACTGTAATGTTATGCCACCTGCCTTCTGT
The DNA here is from genome assembly GCA_031002005.1 of Vandiemenella viatica. NCBI lineage: Eukaryota > Metazoa > Arthropoda > Insecta > Orthoptera > Morabidae > Vandiemenella > Vandiemenella viatica. The sequence continues at coordinate 238,497,613 of CM061919.1, read as the reverse complement.
GATTGGTTATTTCACGTTGACGTCGAAAGTAGGTGGTGGTCACATTAATGTGACTGGACTTTTTAACAGGTGTTAAAAATAGATGTAGTCGCTGAAACAATAACTGACTGGGGTAAAACTGAGAAAGAGGAGACAAATTCTGAAAATATAAAGCCGGTAATAAGGGTATTAATAGTAAACTGTAGAAGTATAATGAAAAAAGTAATCGAATTTGCAATTTTAATAGAGATACACGAACCACAAGTAATAATTGGGGTAGAGAATTGGTTAAAAGAAGTAGTACTAGAAAGTGAGGTTTTTCTTGATGGTTACAGAGTGTACCGCAGAGATAGAGGAGCAATTCGTGGAGGAGTCTTCATACTAGTTAGCAAAAACTACCACAGTGCACTGGCGTTCATATATCAAGACCATGAGTTGCTTGGGGTAGATTTCTGGGGTAATAAAAAAGAAAAAATTCGGAGTGTTGGAAGAATGACAGGTGAAGATGAGGCTCTTGGGGAGAAATTAAATTCATACTCAGATTTCAGAGGTGTGACTAGAATGATCGTCATTGGTGGGGATTTAAATTTACCAGGTGTAAACTGGGAAGGAAATAATATAAATAACACCCGGGAACAAAGATTTGCAAATACCTTAATAAGGGAAGGAGGATTTACAAAAGTGGTAGAGCAAAACACTAGGGTACAAAATATTTTGGATATATTTCTAATTAAGCTCGATTCCTGACACCCTTACCTAAAAAACAGAATCTTCCCACACTCTTGTTCCTGAAATCGAGTGCCAGCTTGTGGTCATGGTAATCTTTTGCCTTCCATGCACTACTTTTCATACCTATTGCAATATCTTTCCATGCCTCCTCGCCAGTATATGCCCTGTACACACCCATGACCCTCCTCAACCTCCTCCTGTCTTGCAATGAATCCCATTTCAGCTCCTTTAACATATTAGTCACTGATTGCATTCTGCGATAATTTCCAGAAACAAATCTAGCAGCCCTTCTTTGCACCCTCTCCAACTCCTGTATTTGATACCTAAAATGAGGGTCCCATACTACACTACCATATTCAAGCAATGGTCTGACCAAAGTTTTGTAACCCAGTTAATTTACTTCTCTCGTACATCCCCTCATTACTCTCTCCAACAAGTGCAGAACTTTGAAACCTTTTCCTACCACTTGTCCAATGTGTCCAGCCCAGTTAAACTTGTTATCAAAAGTAAAGCCAAGATATTTACATTTCAAATCTTCAGCAAGCAATTCTTTCCCCACCTGATATTGATAATTAACCTTTTTTTTATTTGTGTATCTAATAAGCTGACTCTTCTTTGCATTTATCTTCATCCCATGATTACCAACCCAACTAGATATCCTGTCCAGATCACCCTGCAACTGTTTACAATCTTCTACCGTTTTGATTCTTTTATACAGCATTATATCATCTGCAAACAATATAATTTCAGATAATAAACAATCAATACAATTATTCATTAGAATAATGAATAGCAAAGGTCCCAATACGCTACCCTGTGGCACACCTATTTTTACTTCTACTTCTTTTGATACTACATTTCCTACTCTAACTTTCTGTTTTCTACCTTTTAAAAATTCTTCTACCCAGCAAATCACTTTCTCATCCACTCCAATGGTTTTTACCTTATTTACTACCACTTTATGGCTACTCTGTCAAACGCCTTTGACAGATCTAGTGCTACCCTATCAATTTGGCCTCCCTTGTCCATTTCATCTGAAATATCTTGCATATATCCCACCAACTGAGATTCGCAAGATGACCATGACCACAAGATGGCACTCGATTTCAGGCAGAAGGGTGTGGGAATATTTTCTTTTTTTAGGTAGGGGTGTCAGGGATTGAAATGAGTTACCAAGGGAAATGATGAATAACTTACCGAAAACTTTAAAGGAATTTAAAGTTAAAATTTGTAGAGGCCAATTGTAGGTGCTCCATTGCAATAAAATGAAAATTATATAAAACCTTTTCAAATATAGTGCTCCCTTCGGCTGCGGTTGCTTCTCATTCATACCGCTGCTATCCTGTACTAATCTTTCTGAGATTTGAGTTGTTATTAATATATATAGACTGCGTTTGGAAGATCATCACGCAGATTTGCTCGAGTGGAATTAATAACGCATATTGGTACTACTTTTTCGATCTGGATAAAAGTAGATAGCCGATACATTATTCCCAATTTTATCCAAAGCCGTTCAGCCATTTCGACCTAAAACAATAACAAACATCCAAGCTAAAAAACTTTTTACATTCATAATACCTGTAGAATGTAAAAAAACTTATGTTTTCTTCGGTCTCTCTTGATGGACGCACTGCTCACGAATAAGCAAATGCACATTTGGGGCCCACAATAATATCTGGACCCACCTGAAAAACTTGCTAGGTCTGCTCTTGGGTGTAGTCTTCTGCTACACACTTCCTTGACGCCTGAGCTCTGTCGTTGTGTTTACCAGTCTCTGCTGTTTACGGCTTAAATTGTATTGTCTCTGAATTGTATTGTCTCTGTATTGTATGTTATGATATTTGTTTAGTAAATTGATGATTTAATATCGGCGTTTCTTTTTTTGTATGGATGAACTGTCGAATAGACAATAAACGTATTTGCAAGAAATGGCAAAGCGTCTGAGGGATTTTGGATTTCCGTTTTTGTTGAAATTAAAAGCTGATATTTACAGCCAACTGAAATTCGAAGTAAATTCAAATGAAGTAAGATATATTTGTTAGTTTCATTGCATTGTTTATTGATAGTGAGAGTTGTTTCTGATAATTGATTTAATCTTTTAGTTCGTCGTTGGGAGAGCAGAAAATTCATCGCTCGTGCTGTGTGATTTGTCAGTGTCGAGGAAACAGTGTATTTTTACTTTTCGAGATGGTTATTGGTCGTTAACCGACGAAGTAAGTATTTATTCTTAATTATGTAGTGAAGTGCTATTATTTTTGCACTTTTGGATTACTCAGATCGTCATGTGGAGGAAATGTGAATAATGCATTGTTTTCTCTTTTGCATTATTCGCTGCTTTAGTATTTTTATTACCGAGCGTGGTGGATGAACGGTTAAAAGTTCTGGCCTCGCATTCGGGAGGACGCGGGTTCGAATTCCCTTCCGGGCATCCAGTTTTCCATGGTTTCCCCAAAATCACTCCAGGCGAATGCTGGGATGCTTCCTTAAAAGGCCATTGCCTAATTCCTTCCCGTTCCTTGTCCCCAATCCCATCCCACCTTAATGACCGCGATGTCGAGGTGTAAAGCCATAACTTAAAAAAGTATTTTTATTATAATATTAGATTAGACTACCAGTCTTTAGCTGAGATGGTTGTGGCACAGACGTATATTGTTCTAAAAGAATCATTACGGGCTGAAATTTGGCAAATAATATTTGTACAATTTCTAAGTTGTTATTTCTATGCACAGAGTTACATAGTTCATCTAGAAAATTAGTAATGTTATTAGATATTGTATCAGTAATTCACAAAACTTCAGTTCTGTTTTGACCGAGTGTGGTGGTGTAACGGCTAGCGTCTGGCCTCGATTTCGGGAGGACGGCGGTTGGAATCCCCGTCCGGACATCCAGATTTGGGTTTTCCATGGTTTCCCAAATCACTTGAGGCAAATGCCAGGATGCTTCTTTCAAAAGGCCATGCCCAAATTCCTTCCCATTCCTTGCCCTCTATCCTTTCCCGTCTCTAAAAGACCTCACTGTTAGAGAGATGTTAAGCAGATAAAAAAATAAGGTTCTGTTGGTGAGTGCTGCTCATCAGTAAGAATGCCTATGGCTGGTGGATTGTTGTGACATGTATCCACTACTAGTTTGTATATTACTTTGGGGCAGAGGAAATGATTTATCATCATCATTTGACATGTCCACCTTTGTGGGTCATCTTGTATGTCCTCTTGGCATTTCTGTCATTACCGTGGCTCCACAATTTGATTATGAATTCTTATAGAACTCGACAAAACATATAAAAAATAAATACAATTTTTTTTTGAATCACCCTTAGTTTTCGAGGTATAACATGTCAAAAATCAGTTATATGTATAGTTCCTTGTACTTTTGGTGGTCCAGGCCATATTTCAACCTAACAACAACCACTAGGAAGAAAATAAAACACCTATTTTGCATTTACACCATGTAGATATAGTGGTTTTGGTGATTTTTTTTTTTCTGGTCCAGGCCATATCTCACCCTAACCTCCTCACTTTTGAGAAACAATATCTTGAGAAATAAGTGAGATATTAAAAAAAAAGATCGATTTCTCTCACTGACATACGTAAGAATTCATCATCAAATGTGGCTATGGCAAAATTTTTCTTCTGGTCCAGGCCGCATTTCAATCTCGAAAACTAAGCCTGATATAAAACAAAATGTATTATTTAATTTCAATTTGTCTTGCTGATTTACATAAGAATCCATCATCAAATTGTGGTGCCACAGTTATCGTAGAATCAACATCCTGTTCCTTGTCTGACAATCACTCCAAGTTTTTCCCTCCACCACTTGTCTCTATGTCTTCCCTACCCTAGTCCTTCCATATTGGCCAAGGTCTTCCAAAGGTCTCCTTCCCTTCCCGTTGTTCAGTCAAGAGTTTGAAATTTCTCCCCTCCTCCATCTTCATGTTTTCATAATATGCCCCAGTCACTGCAATCTTTTCTTGGTTAACTTTCAACAGGCGAGAAAGAATGAGGTTTTTCATACTTGCCCCCCCTGTAGGGTACTGTTGTTTGATGTATAGGGGGCTAACAACAATATTGCTTGCCGCTGGCTAATGATATGATATTCTGCGAGACATATTATTTTCAAGATGTAATCTGTTTGTAATAGGCCTACAGCCTGGACCATTATTTTCTAGCGGTAATCAGATCAGGGCCGGATTAAGAGAGCACGAGGCACGTAGCAAATGTGAAGAAGAGGCCCTTCATTTTTGCCGTCTGGTGGAAAGATAGCAGAGCTAAAAAAAAAGCTTGACGGCTAGCCTAGGTGCGGGGGTCCCCTAGGAGGCGCGAGGGCCCATAGCATTTGCTACCTCCTGCTATGTGGTTAATCCAGTACTGAATCAGATTGTAACACACCTTGGGGTTCCGTTAAAATGTTGGAACCTACAAAAATTGTCCTATCAATCTGAAATTTGGTACACCTATTCCTTAGGCGATAATATTTGACTATAAGTGTAGAACATAAATGTCGAATATCTGGAAATGAAGAAAGTCACTAAAAATTTAGGGAATAACATAGATGTTACTATGCAAGAAATACCCGTTATTACCTGTTGATGTTGATTCCATGTCTTTCTTACTTTTATTTCTTGACCAAGGCTGCATTTCAGCCTAACCACAACTGTTAGTAACAAAAAAAGTTAAACTAATTTAAATGCTCTTGGTAACTGTGCAAAGTATGGCCGTTAGAAAAAACTTTTAATTCAGGTTGAAAATATGGTTAACTGCTTCCGTGGCTTTTACTCTTCAAGAAAAAGTGTATCCAAAAGACGTAAACTGTATCACAAAGGTGTAATCCACGCGAAAACATACAGTCATGCACATTACTGACGTTGCGTTAATAGACGTCTTGAGCTGCCTGTGACATAATTATAGTCAGAATTTGGCACTTCACTAAAAATCCACAGAGTGCCATGGGATATTTGTAGTCATTCTGCTCCAGGTTGCCATTCAACACGGTTATGCTTATGGCTTTACACCTTGTCGACGTTGAGGTCATTAGAGGCAGGATGGGAATGGGGACAAGGAACAGGAAGGAATTCGGCCTGGAGTGATTTGGGGAAACCATGGAAAACCCAAATCTTGATGCACGGACGGGGATTCGAACTGGCATCCTCCCAAATGCGAGGTCAGAGCGTTAACCGCTCGGCCACCGCACTCGATGGCAATAGACGTCTCAAGCTGTCTGACATCATTATAGTCAGAAATAGGCATGGCAGCATCCTTCTACACTCAAAATCCACGATACAGTATGGAATATTAGTGTTCATTCATTATTCAGTCGACAATTATACTGCATGCAGAAGAGCACATTGACAGTAATGATTGCTACTTATCGGCTAATGCCATACGTAACCTGCATTGTGTTGCTTCTGTCCCATCTGTTTTGTTGGCTTCATGTACACTTTTTCTTGAACACTAATGCCTGAGGAGTGTGTTAATCATATTTTCATCCCGAAATAACAGTTTTTTTTTCTACTAGGTATGCTTTGCCCAGCAGCTGCTCTATATTAACCATTAGTTATGTTAGAAACCATCTTTCGCCCTGGAAGGTACTTTGCCATGCAATATATCATAGCAAAAAAGTCCAATATGTCGGCTACACACAGATAAATTGTAAATGTTACTGATTTTACACTTTTTAAGTACCTGCAAATTGCATATGGAAATCAGTTTTTATCCAACAATTAAGACTTAAAACATGTGGAATAAATATCAACAGCTGTTAACGTGTATTTCGTGCATAATAACATGTATGCATCTACATACATTTTAAGTGATTTTACTTCTGTTCCACATATTCGTAGCTTACTTTCTGCACTTTAAGACGAATACCAAATTTCAGGCAGATAGTGTAATTTTTGTAGGTTCCGGCATATTAACATGGGGCCCACTGTGGGCCAACATGGCAGCACTAAAACTACTTCAGAAAGTATTTCTAGCATTGTCTTGAGTTTTATTACTCCAGTATTATAATGCAGTTCCTCACAGATTCGCGATCTCCAGTAATCCCACACATAAGTTTCTTCTCCTCCAGAAGGCCCCTCTAGAATGTGATGATTGTGGTGTACATTTGATGGTGTGCCACGTTTTAACTGATTGTGTATTATTTTTAGATATAAGTGCAGATATTGGCTTAGCCAACAATCTGTATTGTCAACAGGGCTAAGGTTTTAAAATATTGTGCATTGACCAGTCTTGCCCCGACTGATAGTAGGCTATACTTTGTAGAACAAGATTTTGTCTTCCTTCCCTACATCCCACATCCAGTTGACATCCTTGATCTGATTATAAAATTGTGCTCTCTTCCTTATTCTTTATACCAAAGCTGCCCAACCAATTTTGGAGATGGGCAACAATTTTGATTCTAAGTTACCCTGCGGGCCACATAATGCTAGTCTACAGTTACAACAAATTTAAGTATAACATAAATATAAGTTAACACAGTTTAAATTTGTAGAGGCCAATTGTAGGTGCTCCATTGCAATAAAATGAAAATTATATAAAACCTTTTCAAATATAGTGCTCCCTTCGGCTGCGGTTGCTTCTCATTCATACCGCTGCTATCCTGTACTAATCTTTCTGAGATTTGAGTTGTTATTAATATATATAGACTGCGTTTGGAAGATCATCACGCAGATTTGCTCGAGTGGAATTAATAACGCATATTGGTACTACTTTTTCGATCTGGATAAAAGTAGATAGCCGATACATTATTCCCAATTTTATCCAAAGCCGTTCAGCCATTTCGACCTAAAACAATAACAAACATCCAAGCTAAAAAACTTTTTACATTCATAATACCTGTAGAATGTAAAAAAACTTATGTTTTCTTCGGTCTCTCTTGATGGTCGCACTGCTCACGAATAAGCAAATGCACATTTGGGGCCCACAATAATATCTGGACCCACCTGAAAAACTTGCTAGGTCTGCTCTTGGGTGTAGTCTTCTGCTACACACTTCCTTGACGCCTGAGCTCTGTCGTTGTGTTTACCAGTCTCTGCTGTTTACGGCTTAAATTGTATTGTCTCTGTATTGTATGTTATGATATTTGTTTAGTAAATTGATGATTTAATATCGGCGTTTCTTTTTTTGTATGGATGAACTGTCGAATAGACAATAAACGTATTTGCAAGAAATGGCAAAGCGTCTGAGGGATTTTGGATTTCCGTTTTTGTTGAAATTAAAAGCTGATATTTACAGCCAACTGAAATTCGAAGTAAATTCAAATGAAGTAAGATATATTTGTTAGTTTCATTGCATTGTTTATTGATAGTGAGAGTTGTTTCTGATAATTGATTTAATCTTTTAGTTCGTCGTTGGGAGAGCAGAAAATTCATCGCTCGTGCTGTGTGATTTGTCAGTGTCGAGGAAACAGTGTATTTTTACTTTTCGAGATGGTTATTGGTCGTTAACCGACGAAGTAAGTATTTATTCTTAATTATGTAGTGAAGTGCTATTATTTTTGCACTTTTGGATTACTCAGATCGTCATGTGGAGGAAATGTGAATAATGCATTGTTTTCTCTTTTGCATTATTCGCTGCTTTAGTATTTTTATTACCGAGCGTGGTGGATGAACGGTTAAAAGTTCTGGCCTCGCATTCGGGAGGACGCGGGTTCGAATTCCCTTCCGGGCATCCAGTTTTCCATGGTTTCCCCAAAATCACTCCAGGCGAATGCTGGGATGCTTCCTTAAAAGGCCATTGCCTAATTCCTTCCCGTTCCTTGTCCCCAATCCCATCCCACCTTAATGACCGCGATGTCGAGGTGTAAAGCCATAACTTAAAAAAGTATTTTTATTATAATATTAGATTAGACTACCAGTCTTTAGCTGAGATGGTTGTGGCACAGACGTATATTGTTCTAAAAGAATCATTACGGGCTGAAATTTGGCAAATAATATTTGTACAATTTCTAAGTTGTTATTTCTATGCACAGAGTTACATAGTTCATCTAGAAAATTAGTAATGTTATTAGATATTGTATCAGTAATTCACAAAACTTCAGTTCTGTTTTGACCGAGTGTGGTGGTGTAACGGCTAGCGTCTGGCCTCGATTTCGGGAGGACGGCGGTTGGAATCCCCGTCCGGACATCCAGATTTGGGTTTTCCATGGTTTCCCAAATCACTTGAGGCAAATGCCAGGATGCTTCTTTCAAAAGGCCATGGCCAAATTCCTTCCCATTCCTTGCCCTCTATCCTTTCCCGTCTCTAAAAGACCTCACTGTTAGAGAGATGTTAAGCAGATAAAAAAATAAGGTTCTGTTGGTGAGTGCTGCTCATCAGTAAGAATGCCTATGGCTGGTGGATTGTTGTGACATGTATCCACTACTAGTTTGTATATTACTTTGGGGCAGAGGAAATGATTTATCATCATCATTTGACATGTCCACCTTTGTGGGTCATCTTGTATGTCCTCTTGGCATTTCTGTCATTACCGTGGCTCCACAATTTGATTATGAATTCTTATAGAACTCGACAAAACATATAAAAAATAAATACAATTTTTTTTTGAATCACCCTTAGTTTTCGAGGTATAACATGTCAAAAATCAGTTATATGTATAGTTACCTTGTACTTTTGGTGGTCCAGGCCATATTTCAACCTAACAACAACCACTAGGAAGAAAATAAAACACCTATTTTGCATTTACACCATGTAGATATAGTGGTTTTGGTGATTTTTTTTTCTGGTCCAGGCCATATCTCACCCTAACCTCCTCACTTTTGAGAAACAATATCTTGAGAAATAAGTGAGATATTAAAAAAAAAGATCGATTTCTCTCACTGACATACGTAAGAATTCATCATCAAATGTGGCTATGGCAAAATTTTTCTTCTGGTCCAGGCCGCATTTCAATCTCGAAAACTAAGCCTGATATAAAACAAAATGTATTATTTAATTTCAATTTGTCTTGCTGATTTACATAAGAATCCATCATCAAATTGTGGTGCCACAGTTATCGTAGAATCAACATCCTGTTCCTTGTCTGACAATCACTCCAAGTTTTTCCCTCCACCACTTGTCTCTATGTCTTCCCTACCCTAGTCCTTCCATATTGGCCAAGGTCTTCCAAAGGTCTCCTTCCCTTCCCGTTGTTCAGTCAAGAGTTTGAAATTTCTCCCCTCCTCCATCTTCATGTTTTCATAATATGCCCCAGTCACTGCAATCTTTTCTTGGTTAACTTTCAACAGGCGAGAAAGAATGAGGTTTTTCATACTTGCCCCCCCTGTAGGGTACTGTTGTTTGATGTATAGGGGGCTAACAACAATATTGCTTGCCGCTGGCTAATGATATGATATTCTGCGAGACATATTATTTTCAAGATGTAATCTGTTTGTAATAGGCCTACAGCCTGGACCATTATTTTCTAGCGGTAATCAGATCAGGGCCGGATTAAGAGAGCACGAGGCACGTAGCAAATGTGAAGAAGAGGCCCTTCATTTTTGCCGTCTGGTGGAAAGATAGCAGAGCTAAAAAAAAAGCTTGACGGCTAGCCTAGGTGCGGGGGTCCCCTAGGAGGCGCGAGGCCCATAGCATTTGCTACCTCCTGCTATGTGGTTAATCCAGTACTGAATCAGATTGTAACACACCTTGGGGTTCCGTTAAAATGTTGGAACCTACAAAAATTGTCCTATCAATCTGAAATTTGGTACACCTATTCCTTAGGCGATAATATTTGACTATAAGTGTAGAACATAAATGTCGAATATCTGGAAATGAAGAAAGTCACTAAAAATTTAGGGAATAACATAGATGTTACTATGCAAGAAATACCCGTTATTACCTGTTGATGTTGATTCCATGTCTTTCTTACTTTTATTTCTTGACCAAGGCTGCATTTCAGCCTAACCACAACTGTTAGTAACAAAAAAAGTTAAACTAATTTAAATGCTCTTGGTAACTGTGCAAAGTATGGCCGTTAGAAAAAAACTTTTAATTCAGGTTGAAAATATGGTTAACTGCTTCCGTGGCTTTTACTCTTCAAGAAAAAGTGTATCCAAAAGACGTAAACTGTATCACAAAGGTGTAATCCACGCGAAAACATACAGTCATGCACATTACTGACGTTGCGTTAATAGACGTCTTGAGCTGCCTGTGACATAATTATAGTCAGAATTTGGCACTTCACTAAAAATCCACAGAGTGCCATGGGATATTTGTAGTCATTCTGCTCCAGGTTGCCATTCAACACGGTTATGCTTATGGCTTTACACCTTGTCGACGTTGAGGTCATTAGAGGCAGGATGGGAATGGGGACAAGGAACAGGAAGGAATTCGGCCTGGAGTGATTTGGGGAAACCATGGAAAACCCAAATCTTGATGCACGGACGGGGATTCGAACTGGCATCCTCCCAAATGCGAGGTCAGAGCGTTAACCGCTCGGCCACCGCACTCGATGGCAATAGACGTCTCAAGCTGTCTGACATCATTATAGTCAGAAATAGGCATGGCAGCATCCTTCTACACTCAAAATCCACGATACAGTATGGAATATTAGTGTTCATTCATTATTCAGTCGACAATTATACTGCATGCAGAAGAGCACATTGACAGTAATGATTGCTACTTATCGGCTAATGCCATACGTAACCTGCATTGTGTTGCTTCTGTCCCATCTGTTTTGTTGGCTTCATGTACACTTTTTCTTGAACACTAATGCCTGAGGAGTGTGTTAATCATATTTTCATCCCGAAATAACAGTTTTTTTTCTACTAGGTATGCTTTGCCCAGCAGCTGCTCTATATTAACCATTAGTTATGTTAGAAACCATCTTTCGCCCTGGAAGGTACTTTGCCATGCAATATATCATAGCAAAAAGTCCAATATGTCGGCTACACACAGATAAATTGTAAATGTTACTGATTTTACACTTTTTAAGTACCTGCAAATTGCATATGGAAATCAGTTTTTATCCAACAATTAAGACTTAAAACATGTGGAATAAATATCAACAGCTGTTAACGTGTATTTCGTGCATAATAACATGTATGCATCTACATACATTTTAAGTGATTTTACTTCTGTTCCACATATTCGTAGCTTACTTTCTGCACTTTAAGACGAATACCAAATTTCAGGCAGATAGTGTAATTTTTGTAGGTTCCGGCATATTAACATGGGGCCCACTGTGGGCCAACATGGCAGCACTAAAACTACTTCAGAAAGTATTTCTAGCATTGTCTTGAGTTTTATTACTCCAGTATTATAATGCAGTTCCTCACAGATTCGCGATCTCCAGTAATCCCACACATAAGTTTCTTCTCCTCCAGAAGGCCCCTCTAGAATGTGATGATTGTGGTGTACATTTGATGGTGTGCCACGTTTTAACTGATTGTGTATTATTTTTAGATATAAGTGCAGATATTGGCTTAGCCAACAATCTGTATTGTCAACAGGGCTAAGGTTTTAAAATATTGTGCATTGACCAGTCTTGCCCCGACTGATAGTAGGCTATACTTTGTAGAACAAGATTTTGTCTTCCTTCCCTACATCCCACATCCAGTTGACATCCTTGATCTGATTATAAAATTGTGCTCTCTTCCTTATTCTTTATACCAAAGCTGCCCAACCAATTTTGGAGATGGGCAACAATTTTGATTCTAAGTTACCCTGCGGGCCACATAATGCTAGTCTACAGTTACAACAAATTTAAGTATAACATAAATATAAGTTAACACAGTTTAAATACAATAAAAAGTAAAAACCATCAATGAGACCTTTGCATAGGTATTTTTTTATGTATTTATTTTTTTAAGAAAGAAAATTATAATCAAAAAACACCAATGAGTCCTTTGCAAAGTTTTTTGAGCTAATATATTCTAGACCGCTGCTGTTGGCAGAGAAAGGGGTTTGGCAGCCTCGCTCTATAATATTTTCTCTCCGCATATGTCATTTCTTCAACTCTGCTAGATTTCTGTACTCCTAAACTTCTGCAATGACTTCATCTATAACCACATTAAACAATATCAGTTACAATACATTTCATTGTCTAGCAAAATCGTATCTAATATTAATATTCCTTGTCTAAGTCTATATTTTACTTACATGTTTCCTCTATTGTTTCATGGTTTCCCCAAATCACTCTAGGTGAATGCTTCCAACAAAAAGCCATGGCCAAATTCTTTCCCGTTCCTTGTCCCCAGTCCTTTCCCAGCTCTAATGACCTTGACGTCGACAAGGTGTAAAGCCATAAGAAAAAAATACAAAATTTAAAAAAAATATTTGATTCTGCATAGGATAATTTTTTTAGTTACTGACTTAGCGAAGTAATAACCCTTTAGTTCTCGCATTTTTATTCACCCCCTTTTTATGAATTGGCAGTTTGACATTTTACCTCCTGTCTTCTGGTATTTTCCTTTCGTTATAAACTGCCTGTACAAGTCTGTACAATCATTCTTGCCCACACAGAATTGCCACACAGCAATCTGTCTGAGGAAGAAAGATCAGCCTTGCTGGTATTATGGCAACGTGATGATATTGTGGTTCTCCCAGCAGGACTACTATACTAAAATTAAGAAGTTGTTGGCAGAGAACACTTATGCAAAGTTAATCAGGAATCCACTGCAGAAGATTAGGACAGAGATAGCCCGAAGAGTTAACACTTCAGAAGTGATTGAACAGGAAGACAAGATAAATCTAAAAAGAGGCAACTGCACGATGCCCAGGTTCTATGGATTGCCCAAAGTGCACAAAAGAGAGGTTCCCTTACATCCGATTGTGAGCGCGGTCAACTCACCTACACAGCCACGTGTGCGGTATGTTGCCAGAAAACTCAAATATCTTACCGGAGATATAAGATCAGCTGTAAAGAACTCGGCTCATTTTATATAAATAATTGATGATCTGACCGAGCGTGGTGGTATAACGGTTAACGTTCTGGCCTTGCATTTGGGAGGATGGCGGTTCGAATCCCGTCCAGGCATCCAGATTTGGGATTTCCATGGTTTCCCCAAATCACTCCAGGTGAATGCTTCCTTCAAAAGGCCATGGCCGAATTCCTTCCCATTTCTTGCCCCCCATCCTTTCCCGTCTCTAAAGACTTCGCAGTTAAGAGACATTAAGCAGTTAAAAAAAAAATGTTGATCTGATGCTAGAAAAGACTGACATCATGGTGAGTTTTGATGTTGTTTCATTATTGACTAATGTGCCATTAGACGAAGCCGTTGCTGTAATACGTGCTAAACTTCTTGCACAAGGAATGTCTACTGAGTGGACTGACCTGACAGAGTTCTGCCTTAAGTCAACTGTGTTCCAATATGGTGGTGAACTTTATGTTCAAGTTGAGGGTGCGGCCATGGGCTCGCCACTTTCACCTGCTGCTGCCAACATATTTATGGAAGTATTCGAAATGGAGGTCCTTAACCATGCGCACCTAAAACGTGGATCCGGTATGTTGATAATATCTGTCATCTGGTCTCAAGGTAAGGAGAATTTGCAGGAGTTCCTACACCTCCTGAATAATGCCCATCCAAGAATCCAATTCACCATGGAAGTGGAAGAAAATGGACAACTGCCATTCCTCGATATCCTGGTTCAAAAGCGAGGTGATAGACATTTGGGACATACGGTGTACTGCAAGGCGACCCACACCAATAGATATCTGCACACCTTGTCACACCATCACCTGTCAACGAAGAGAGGCATATTAACATCACTTAATTTAGTAGCGAGGACAGTATGTGACTCGGAAAGTCTGAAGGAAGAAATGGAGACTCTTACAAAAAATATTCCAATCCAACGCCTATAGTGAATCAGACATCAGAAGGGTTTTCAGACCTAAAAAACCCATGTAAGACGTCAACTTATCTCATAATACCAATGTGCCAAGAAAATTCACCGTCTTCCATACATATGAGGTATCACTGACCGGATTGGGAAGCTGTTCAAGCAGGTGGAGGTGCGAATCGTGTATAAAGCTCACTGCAAACTTGGCCAGTCATTATCCAGGGTAAAAGACAGATTACACCCACACCAGCTTATGGGTGTTTACGAAATCCCCTGAGCTGTGGCAGTGTAACATTGGCGAGACAGGTTGCACAGTGGCGGAGAGACTTAATGAACATATCTGCCACTACAAATATAACAACAACGACAAATCTGCCGTCGTTCGTCATGCTATTAACACCCGGCATGAAATAAAATTTCAAAACATGAGGCTACTGTGGAGAGAAGATAAGTGGCCTTTTCCTCTGCGATGCTTGGCGACTGTTGCTATGTGAACATAAATGTAAACAGTATCTCTGAAGAAGGCTGCAGTATAACAGCCGTAAGTGCAGATAATCCAATAAACGATGGGGTATAGCCTGTTAAGCTATAAATCATGTACATTTCAAACTCATTGCTCAAGCTACTTTCATCTTTTCTGCTGTTATTTCATGGGTTCTTGGCTATTTTCTGTTTGGTATTTCTTTCACAAATATTTGTAACTCCAGCAAGCTAAATTCTTCCATTTCCTTTGTCCTTTTTCATTTTTCCTGTGTTTCCTTGTAACTTGTCTTGAAAGTACTTTTTCCATGTTCTTACTTTTTCTTCCTCTTTCTACTACAATTTACATGATACATCCTTAGCAGCTTGCCTTCAGTTTGTATATAAATTCTTCAAGATTTTTCCTTTGCTATTTTTATCACTATTATTTTTATAATTTCCCCGAAACACTCCAGGCGAATGCTGGGATGCTTCCTTCAAAAAGGACATGGCCGATTTCCATTCCTTGTACTCAGTCCCATCCTGCTTCTAATGACCTCGACTAGGCATAAAGCCATAAGTAAAAAAAAAAAAAAAAATTAAAAAAATTCTGAAGGTTTTGCTAATTGTTTCCATTTAACTCTTCCCAGTTCTATATTGAAACCACTCTCTCCATGATCTGGTATTCCTTTTTACTGCTTCTGCTTTCTCTTATTTGATATTCTTCCACATGTCTACTTTTGTTGTTGTAAATCACCTCCATTCTTCTTCTACTGTTCTTAATTCATACTTGGGCAAATCAGCCTTTACCTCTTCCTGAAATGCTTCCTTCGTGCCCCTACTTGCCAGTGTCCAACACTTCCTACCAACCATTAATATCCTCCTATAATCATACTTAGTTTGATTTTAACATGTTAATATTGGGATGAGACATTTGTTAAACATCTATTCTTCTGGGCTTCTCCTTTGACCATCCCAACTGCGTCAGGTGTTCTTTTGGCTACCTCTTTTTTCATGCCAAATTTCTCCAACAACTAATGGGTTCTACTATTATAAGTTTACAGTTTTCTCCCTCTTTATTCCTTGGTTCTACTCAAAGACTTCCTTGAAACCTTCATACCCGTTCTGTCTTTTACTGTGTTGGCATTTAAATCTTCTATTATCATAACATTTTCTGTCTCGATTCTGCTTCCAGATTTTGTATAAATTCTTTGTTTTTACCTTCCACTGTGTGTGTGGCTGTGTAGTGGTAATGCCCAGTTAAGCTTGGGAGGTACCATTCTCCTTACACGAATTTCTGGATTTATTTGTCGTAAACAAAAAAGGAACAATTGTAATATGGTGAAATCATATGTGCAGAACAAGCTGTAAATGAGTTTTAATTATTTTTGTTATTCTTGAAAAAATTAGTAATGAGAAAAAGGTAAATTATTGGAAGGAACTTTAAATGATAGTGCTAATATTATTATGATCCCCATAACAACTAACTCCTGATTATTAGGTTTTGTAATTTAGTTTATAATGTTATCTAATATTTGCTTTCAACTTTCAGAGCAGTGTTGGCACTTACGTCAACAATCACAAACTAATGAAAGGCGAACCAGTAAGACTGGAGCATGGATGTGTTATAAAATTTGGATCAACAGATAAATTTATCTATAAATTCTGTTTGCCGGAATATGTGAATGATATCTCAGAAAACAAGAAAAGCAGAATAGAAGATAAAAAGTAAGGTTTATGTATATATATATATATAAATGATAACAATGAAAAAAAGACGCTAAGTAGCGGAAAGGAATCAAATTAGGATAGGGAAATGAGCCATCCTTTAGATGATGGATGTGGGGCGCGAACACACTGAAAAGACACAAACACAAATAATAAAGAAATTTTCGGGAAAAAACCCTTCTTCAACAAGAGAACATTATGAGAGGTGGGTGCACCCGGAGACTGCCTCACGGAAAGACCGCCGGTCGAGAAAATGGTGGGGGAAAAATTCAAACATAGGAAAAGTAGAGGGGCAGTGAATCAGAGCTCATACCTGAGCAAATATTAATATACAAACTAATTTCTGGTTGGTGGGAAGATCAAAATATAATATATATTGCAAAAAAAAAAAAAAAATATTATACAAAAAAATATATATATAATAATAATAATAATATTTATGAAGTAAACATCACCTCAGGTTAGTGGTGGTTCAATATAGGTAGTGGTAAGGAGAGGAATTGAAAAAAAAAAAATATAATAATAATAATAAAAATGACCGGGTATTATCTTAAGTTGAGACCAGGTGGTTGCCTTGTGCCAAGTTTGTACTGGTAGGCAAGTTCCCACCTTCTGAGTTCAGAGAAACTGCTGCTATTAGGGAGAACTCTGATAGCACGGACTGTGTAACAAGAATTGAAATTATTCAAGTCGTGGGTTATGGCATGGGCAGCAACTGGGTGCTTTGGGTTCTGTGTGAACACTGTCTGACGGTGGCCATTCATTCTTATGGAGAGTGCATTTGTGGTCAAACCTATATATGAAGCCAGGCAGTGGTTGCATGTTAACTGGTATATTACATGCATGGTTTCACAGGTGGCGTGTCCTATGAGAGGGAAGCTTTCCCCTGTGACCGGGTTGATGAAAGTGGTGGAAGCATGGTGTATGTCACACATCTTGCAGCGTGGTCTATTACATGGGAAAGAGCCTTGGGGTTGACTGTTAGGAAGAGGAAGACTGTGTTTGTGGACTAGAAGTTCGCTGAGGTTAGGAGGTCTGCTGAAACAAGTTCTAGGAGGGGCAGGGAGGATTATAGGAAGAATGGATCTCATTTCAGGGCATGTTTGTAAGAAATCATAGCCCTGCCGGAGGACTCTGTTGATGGATTCGAGGCCTGGGTAGTACTGTGTGACCAAGACTGGATTCTGGTTGGTTTTTGCGGGTCTGGGATGATTGATTGGCTGATTCAGTTGTGATGTAGCACGTGAAAGCTGTTTGTTAACCAAAGCTGGAGGGTAGTTGCGAGATATTAATGCTTCTGAAATACTGTTTGAATAATCCACTAGAGACTGTTGGTTAGAGCATATGTGACTACCTCGAATGCCAAGACTGTAGGGGAGTGAACGTTTGGTGTGGTATGGGTGGCAACTGTCGAAATGGAGATACTGTTGAAGATTGGTTGGTTTGATGTGAACTGAAGAGTTGAGATAACCATTGGATAGGGACAAATCGACATCCAAGAATGTGGCCTGGGTGTGGGAGTAGGACCAAGTGAATTTCAGCATGCTAAAGTTATTGAGATGGTTCAGGAAATTTAGCAGTTCATTTTCTCCATGCGTCCAAATCATAAATATGTCATCAATGAAACGAAGCCAAATGAGGGGTTTGAGAGGGAATTTCGTCCAGAAATGTCTGTTCCAGCCGGCCCATGAACAGATTAGCATAAGAGGGGGCCATGCGGGTACCCATGGCAGTTCCGCAGGTTTGGTGATAGATGTTGCCTTCGAAGGAGAAGTAGTTATTATTAAGGATAAGGTGGGCTAATTTGATGAGGAAGGATGTCATGGGAAGGCTGTTGGGAGGGCGCTGGTCCAGAAAGTGTTCCATGGCCCTGAGGCCATGCCAGTGTGGAATGTTTGTATACAAGGACGTGACGTCAATGGTAACCAGTATTGAGTCGGAAGGAAGAGGTGTGGGTAAGGTAGAAAGCCGGAAGAGAAAGTGCTGGGTGTCCTTTATATGAGAAGGGAGCTGATTAACAATGGGCTGTAGGTACTGGTCAACCAAGGCAGAGATGCGCTCAGTTGGCGATCCATAGGCTGCAACGATAGGGCGTCCTGGATTGCCAGGCTTATGGATTTTGGGCAATAGATAAAGGGTGGGTGTACGTGGATTTTGAAGAGTGAGAAGCGAAATGGATTGTGGGGTGAGACCTTAGGAGAGGTCCACTAAACTGTACATATTCTTGAATTTTTTTGTTGACAGCAGGAGTTGGATCTTCCGATAGGCAGCAGTAGGTTTTGGTGTCTGATAGCTGACGAAGAGCTTCAGCCATATAGTCATTCCTGTTCATGACTACAGTGGTTGAGCCCTTGTCAGCTGGAAGGATAATGAGTTCTGAATTGCTGGAGAGTTGTTTTCTGGCACGGGTTTCAGCTGGGCTAAGATTATCGGTGTTTGCTAAAGATTTAAGGAAAGTGGGAGAGGCCAAACTGGTGGAAAGGAAATCTTCAAAAATTTGGAGGGGATGGTTCTGGGGAAGAGGTGGAGGGTCAAGTGTGGATGATGGTTTGAATTTCTCTAGACTTGGTTCTAGGTTGTCCTGATATCCCTGTTCACTGCTATTAGTGGCAAAGTGATACTGCCAGCGGAGTGTACGGCAGAACGATAGAGAGTCACGGACTAGTTTGGCATGGTCAAATGTGGGGGTGGGTGAGAAGGTGAGTCCTTTAGAGAGTACAGAGAGCTGGGATTCAGATAATGGTGATGAGGATAGGTTTATAACTGACAGTTTAGGCTTGGGAGTAGGACTTTGGTGCAGAGAGCGAGGTGCAGGTTTTAAAGGGGGAGGTTGAGGTATGTTGAGGAGCTGGGCAATGGACGGTTTTGAGGAAATCAGAGGAGGCTGTGATTTTGATTGGTAGACCATTGGTTGGTGTGGAAGAAACTGCCCTAGTGCAAGATGGGACTTCAGCAATTTGGATAACTTCTGTAAATGTTTCTGGGCATGCATACTGCTGGAGTTAACTGCTTGCTGTAAAATATGCTGCAAAACTGTAATGACTTGTGGGAATGATAACATGAGTATTTTGTGTAGGGATATGAGGTTTCCAGAATGTTGGTTAGCCAGAATGGTATATTGTTGCAGAACAAGGTGAGTAAGGGCCAAAGACTGTTGGTAGCGAAAGGCACGTAGGGCAGGGTGAGTTTGTGGGGGACAACCAAATATTGGCAGTTTGATTGTGAGACCATTTGGAGGTATGTTGAAGAACAGACATGCTTTTAAAAAAAGGATATGTGATTGAAATTTGGCGAGCTGAAAAGCATGGTATCTGTAGCTGTGTATGTATTTATCAACAAGTGGCCTACATAGTGATGTCAGTGGAGGCATGTTGAAAGCCAGAATGTTTATATAGGAGAATGCAAATAGGGTTCGTTGTCGGAAATGAGGTTTGAATTGTAGTAAGATGATCAACAAACACGGAAAAAAAAAAAAATAATTAAAGTGACTTCAAATGTGGGTTCATAGTTAACAATGAGCTTTAAGATGCACGCCGATAAAAGTGAGAGCGGTAAAATCTGGAAGGGACAGTAATAAGATATTCAAAGGACGCTCAAAATGTATGTAACAATTCAGGTATTTGCGTGCGTGCCGTGGAAAATTCCGTTGCTCAAGTGGAAATGGGACGCTAATATAAAAACATATATATGTAAAATTTCGATGAATGTAATGATTATCAGCAGAAGTTACGCAGTAATAAGATGGAAACACTGTCGGAACGGTAGGTATCGGTGCGTGGAGAGTACAATATATATATATATATATATATATAAATGCTATCACAGCAGTTTGAGCTGCATATTAAAATTATTGTATTATTTGTTAAGTGAAGTTTAAATAAGAATGTAATGGATCTGTTGTTTACAAGCTACAACTGCATATCAGTTTTTTTTTTTTTTGTTGTAATATATAGTGAGGAGATTGAGGAATGTCACAGCATTTCTAGGTGAATATAGGACCACCTAAAAACCACATATACGGTGTCTTGTACTTGAACCTGGTCCCGTTGTATGACCCTGTGCTGGCACCTAGGTCTGAAGATGGGTAATCTGGGTAAATTGGTTTAAGGATAGGGACTGTTATAGTCTTCACAGCATCAGTATGTATATACTTGAACCAGATGTCATTAATCTTCTTTAGCAGTGCTAACTTGCCTTTCCATGAAAGAAGCTTAAGTATAGTGTAATGAATGTTGTCTTGACTGTGTGACATGTTCAAGTTATCATTCATTAATTATTAACATTTTAAGTTTTAAATGTTTATAGAATTTTCTATTCTCTACAATTCTTCCACACATTTTATTATAAATAAAATGGGATGGGGAAAGTAAACCCTTCATTTACACACATGAAAGTGGGAGGATGATGACAAGCACACCAAGTTGAACACACTTTACAGTGTTTCAGTATAAGCTTTTATTGTGTCTAGGGGGGAAAGGGGGGGGGTGACATAGGGATCAAATGTCTATACACCAATACTCCCCATATGATTCATATATTCTTATATTTTCACAGATTGAAACAATATTTTGTATTGTTTACTAAGATTGCTGATATCTATGCATAATATAAATTTGTGGCTGCTAGCTTCAACAATCTTTACTTGATTCACTAAAGTTGTCATTGCTCAACATCTTTAGGTAATAGGCCAGTGTGCAATGTACATCAACCTTACTGGAGACCTGTGCTACATTACACTGAAAACTGAATCAAATTTTGTCTTTCCTAATATTAACACAGTCATAGATACATGTGCAGAAGGCTTTATTTTCAGGATTCTAATTCTTTAAAATTTATATGATTAGCAATATATGGGTTTATGGTGGCAATTACTGATAAAGATGCTTACTACATCTATCCATAAAGAATAATATAATGTGAGTAATTTTAACTCAGTAATTTTTTCTTCGCAGTAACTAATAAATCTACAGATCAATTGTAAAGATCCGAAACTACATCTACAGCTGTAGTCTGCAGTTCACAGAAAATCAGTCTCTATTTAGCAAAATGCAATCCTCAATGAAACAAAAAAAAAAAAAAAAAAAGTATTCATGCAGGCATGTAGTACAGCACCATATCATCGTATCTATCCTGTCCTGAAGAAGACTTCTCAATTTCTACCTGAACTCATGACTTTAAGAGGCCACAGCAGTAAATGATTGAAATGGCTGATAACCATCACGATAATGATCTATTCTGCCATTGCGAGACAAGTATATTGGTGGGCCAGGCATTCGTATATGAGTTGTTTACACGTTAATTTATACAGAAACGACATAATCTGTCTACAATTCCTTAATCTTCTCATCAGCCATCAGCTTTTTTGTTTGTTTTCTTTTTGTTTTTGTTTATTTGTCATGTACAGTTAAAGGATTGCTGGTCTTTCTGATTTGTAATGCGGAGGAATGTCTTGCATTTTCTTTATTTTCATCACATTGTGGCTGTTGACATTGCACCACTTAAAATTTATGTGAAGCTAAAATGTAATAAATGCACACACTAATCATAATAATATTGTCAAATCCAGTTTGGGTCAGTAGGTTTTTATGGCTTAGAATACAGGCAAACAAATACAAGAATGTTTAATTTTGTAAAATTGCTATTACAATTAGTCTTACAGGAAGTTTAAAAAATTTTACATAGAAACAATGAAAGAAGAATGGGTACATAAAAGACTAATAATGAAAATGAAATCTATTGTATTTTATTGAAAAAGTTAAGAGACACCTGAAATTAGGTGACAAGACCATTAAGTTCTTGTAAGAAAACACACTCATACACCCAAAGGAAAGCAACTTTATTCTTCATGGATGTATGTAAGATGGCAAAGCATAGGCGTTTTTCTGACAATTTAAAATATGAAAATTGTGTAGCCTAACCTTATTGTCTTAAGAAAGATTAAAAATAGTTAACTAATAACATCTGCATTGTGTCTGTCATGTTCTGTCACTGAGAAAGGTTGATATACCCAATAATAACATTGTTTCATGTGTGTTTGCATCCTTTTTTTTTTGTTTTCCAACATCATCCAGATGTTTAAGGTAAGTGGTTTCTTTATTCTACTTATCTTAATTTTTGTTTTAATTAACTACTAACATATTTTACCTCAACAATGGAATTAAGCGTTTCATAGATACATATATCACATTTCTCTCTATTCTCAAGTATTTTATCTTTTTCTATTCTAAGCTATAATATTTGGATTAATTATTTATGGTGACTTACAATGAAACTGATTAAAGCCTATGCTTTGAGAAATGAGGTATCAATATTAATTGAGTATTTCTGTTCTATAATTTGTATTCCTAATATATTTTTTTTAAAATATGCGCCACATTTTTCTGCAAAATGACTGGTTTGATATGGGTTACAGATCAGCTGAATTAAGGAAA
Source organism: Vandiemenella viatica (assembly GCA_031002005.1). Taxonomy (NCBI): domain Eukaryota; kingdom Metazoa; phylum Arthropoda; class Insecta; order Orthoptera; family Morabidae; genus Vandiemenella; species Vandiemenella viatica. Next base: position 238,474,530 of record CM061919.1, on the reverse strand, counting down.
GAAATTGAAGAGCTACAGACACAGTTAAATGAAGTTCAAAAAAGACTTTGCGAAAAGGAACCTAGTCGGCAGAAAGATAATGTAGATTACTTCACTGCGGAGATTCTAAAAAGTCAAATAAAGAGATTGGAAGCAGAGTCACAGAAAATAAAACTCTCCAGAGCCTATGAAGAAATGATTAACAAAATGAGAGAAAGGTATGCACCAAACTATGGAGTAAATACACTTTAGGTCTTTTTATTTATCAGAAAAGAGTATAATGTTTTGATACTAGACTTTTAATGGACTGTCACATTTACAAATTCCATGAACCTTTTTTGTGTATTATATACTATACTATATAGTAAATTTGTGTATCTGCACTAGTGTTGTAAAAAAACGTTTTTTTTCCTGGATTGAAAAAAAAAACATGAAAAAAACTGTGAAAAAAACATGTTTTTTTCTGGGACATGTTTTTTTTCTGGGACATGTTTTTTTCATAACTACTAAATTTCATATTTTTAAGGCATTTATCGTTTAATATGACTGTTTTAGAGTTTTACTAAGTACTTATCTTAATTTTTAAATCTACTTTATTTTTCTGGTTCAGTAGAAGAAAAAAATTACAAAAATATTGGCAATATTGACTGAAGTATTCTTTTACGAACAGGGATTTCCCGAATAGGCTAGGTTGCGCGAGAAGGAATCCTCGTTGTGTGGATTGATACTAATTATTTGAACTAGTGCTGCCAGCCCTACAAATTTATCTGTAGACCTACGGATCTTTTCAAAAAATTAGGAATTTTAAATTTATCAACTGTTTTTTGCCACTTTTTATTACTTATTGTGCTTTCCTTATATTCGTATACTTGTTAAACTCGCAGCTTATAGTGATACTGAGTCATTAAATTTTCAGTTATTATGAATCATTTCCTTGCAACCGTTGGCATAAACCAACGATTGAAAAGAAATAAATCTTCTATTTTGTATGATAATAGATTTAAATTCAAACTTAAAAGACCGTAATATGGAACTATCGGCGCAGTCTTTATGCATAGTGTGTACTTTGCTCACAATTTAAAATTGCAATCTCAAAATCTTTTGTGTACAATATAACCAGTAAAAGAAAATGTAACTACTTCTGAAGTTATTGATATAGAGGAGACAGAAGAAGAATCAGAAAATTCCGACTCCGACCGCACTAGTGTTGGTATTACTTATACTAGTGAATGTGGTACTGATCAAGAGGATGGATAAAAAATTATGTTACCGATATAGATACATTTATGAATCATTATGTAGGACATTATATGATTCAGTAAAATTTAAAACACACATGTAAAATGTAACTTCCGTAAATAAAACTATAATTTATCAAATATATTGTTTTCTGAAAAAAAAAACCAAGTTTAGAAAAAAAACAGGGTGCTAGGTTTTTTTTTCATCTTTTTTTCACAAATCTGAATTTTTTTTTTTTTCAATTTGCAACACTAATCTGCACAAGAGATTTATTTCAAGAAGATTAATTGCACTATTCGCTGCTGATGATAGAAATGCCAGAACTGTTGTCTGTCCATCCATCATGCAATAACTGATGGACAGATTTTAAAGAAACTGTACATAGTGATGATATATAAGTTACCACACAGGATACTTTCTATCTACATTGGTGACGTGTTTCTTGAAGATACTGGTGCCAGAAACTGTGAATTTTGGCATTTTTGTTTGTGCATCCATCCAGCTTATGACATTGGTTAACATGTAGGATATTTTTTACCCTAATAAGCTGTACAGCATGCACAGATCAAGTAAACACTAATGAATGGATTTCAATGAAACTACATATAGTGGTAGCTTACATTATAGTTTAACAAACGGGATAATTTCTATTCCGATTATTCATAGCTGTATAAGAAAAGTATGAATAAAACACACAATCAAAACAGTGTGAGAATATAAATAAATTTTACTAAACTGTTGCATACTAATAAGCCTCCATAGCAATCATAATAAAAATCAGTGCTTAATGGTTGGTTTGATGTTTGTGTAAATACATGTAGTTCTCTTCTCATATATATGGGAATAGTTCATTTATATGCACACAGATTGTCACATTAGCTTTTTATATATGGTGGTGGGGTGATCAAATCATACAGACTGTTTTGCAATTCAGTTATGAATTTCATGTCGTAATTTAGAGACAAAAAAATACCCTCCTCCAAACTTTTTTTTTTTTTTTTTTTTTAACACTTTGACTTCCTTTCTTATAATAAATAATATAACCCGTAGTGCTCAAACTTTTTGGCTTGTAACCTTTTTTCTGAATCAGTGATTTCATGGCAGCCCTCTTAAGTTTACATCGTATATAGAAAAACAAAGACAGATTTTTCAAATTACTTTATTAAAAGATATTAACAATATTCATGTGTTGCTCACTGGTTGATTAACAAATACATGTCAGAGTACTGAGCTCAGTATAATAACACTAATTTTTCAGTTTTTATGCCTTGTTTGTCATCAGCATGATTAAATTACTATCTTCCACTATTGACAATCTGTTTCTTGTCTTAGATAATAAATTGCTGACTATGTTAAATCCTATATTGCCTACATAAGATTATGGGTATGCAATTAAAAAGTTATTTGATGCAACCCTTTCAGCTGGTTATAATACTGGGAAGTGGAGGCAGTGGCCGGTCCTCAGCTCCCCCTAAATTTGTCTTGGATCAGAAATACCCCCTAAAATCTTCCCGCCATTAGGAGATACTGCCCCTGTTGGGAACCACTTATTTAAGTTGTGTGCAAGAAGATTCTACTTCACAATAGTTTTTAGCCTTTGGGATATAAATAAATAGTATTAGCATCTATGGTTGTACAGATAGTGTGTTGAGTGTAGAGGTATGTAACCACAAGATTGAAAGTGATATTGTGCTTAACCATTTGGACTTTCATGTAGTGTTGCAATGGCCATGTATGAATGTAGTGTAAAGTTATAATTACTGTATTCTATTTCATTACCGAACTGCCAGGGAGAATTTTGAACGAAGTTTACTAATCGTGAATTGTTGTAACTGTGAGTCGGATATGTTAAGCTTCAGTAATAAACCAATTTTAGAGCTTTAAGATGTTGTTGGATACATCTTCTATCATTTGTATAAAATCTTCTTGGGCCTACCACCAGGAGAATGCATCAATTTGAAGTGACATTTCAAAGCCAACCTCTGGCTTCATCTTCCGGTGAAGTGTCTGGCTCCCGGAGAATCCATCCTTATACAGCCTGCGCCGGGCAACAGTTGCTGGTGACTTCATAGTCACATCGGCCAAATAACTATAAATGTAAAGGTGGTGGGGTAAGAACTCTGGTGGGAGGAGCAGGGCAGTGGAGCCGGAGGCATGATGTGGATACGCATTGTGGAAGGGGTCAGCTGGAGTTCACAATGAATTTTGCAATGATCTTGATGCCTCTCCTTTCTTAACTGACCTATGACAGGGTTCCACAGCATGCTGGGTTCTTACCCCATATCTCCGTTTACGATGTCTTCCGCAAGATATATTCCCAAAGCTTCCTGAATCACACTGTCCCTCTATCCATTTGTGTGTTTTTGTTTTCATCACTTCAGAATGAAAGCTGTCTCTTTCTTCTACATTGTGCCAACTTTGTAGCATGCCCCAGACACACACTCTTGTGTGATCTAAACAGCACTGAAACATGAAGCGTACTGTCTGCCTGATGTGGATGTGCAAGGGGTTGAATATTTACCAGGCTGTCTGAGGCCCAAAGCATCCTTTGTACTATGCAGTAACTCTATTATCTTCCTAAGTGTCATAATGCCAGCTTTGCCCAACAATCTGGCGATATTTGTTGAAGTTGCTCCAGTGTACGGTAAAAATGCATGTTGATATGACTCTTGCTTTTCTGTTTTCCTCTTGTCTTTCTTGCCCTTTTGACTTGTACTTTGCTGTATATATTTGGAATGTACGCCACAAACGTTTTAGTTCTGCTGGAAAACTTTCTACGTCACAGATCACTCTGGTTGATAACACTGGACTTTGCTGATCAGGATGATGATAGCTCTGTGCACTGGTCAAGGTCAGTTTGGTTTGGTTTCCTATATACTCTGTGTCCTAGTGTGCCATCTGAATTCCTTCTGACTAAAATATCCAGAAATGGTAGGCAACCCTCCTGTTCCACCTCCATCATACATTTGATACTTTCATTTATTCCATTCAGGTTCTTAAGGAAATTCTTATGTTTTCTCTTCCGTCCAGCCATTTAGTGAAAGTATCACCCACATATCTATAAAAGCAAGTCAGTTTCAGTTCTGCACTTTCCAGGGCCATGTCCTCAAAGTGTTCCATGAACATATTAGCCATCACTGGAGACAGTGACGAACCCATTGTGACCCCATCACGCTGTTACAATGGTTACCTTCAAAGAGGAAGTACGTCGAAGTGGGAGTGTGACGGAAAAAATCTATCATTAGTGGTTCAAAATGCTGTCTGAGCAACTCCAGTGTATCAGTGGCATGACTTGGAAACTGACCATGATATCATTTGATATTAGTTTTAATTCTTTCAGTGTACCAGTAAATTCCATCAAATTCCATACATGGTGAGCACATCTTCCCACTAATGGACTCGGGACTAAGGAGAAATGTTTAGCGAGTGAGTATGTAGGTGATCCAATAGAATTCACTTTAGGTCATTATGGGATCCTCTCTTTGTGTAGTACCAAACGTCGTGGTCGATGGTTAATGTTTTGGCGTTATATTCAGGAGGACGTGGTTTGAATCCCTGTCCAGGCCTCCAGATTTCGGTTTTCCACGGTTTCCCCAAATCACTCCAGGCAAATGCCGGGAATCTTCCTTTAAAAGGCCATGGCCAAATTCTTCCCGTTCCTTGCCCACAGTCCTTTTCTGCCTCTTAACGACCTTGACCAGGCATAAAATCATAAACAAAAAAATATCTTTGTTTACTTCAGGCAGCCTATATAGCTTGGGAGGTACAAAGTTTGGGATTGAAGTCTTTTGATGCTGCCTAGTGGAAGACCTGAAGCTTTCAAATCTGTGATAGCCCTCCTGACTACTGTTGGATCACGTGTCATCCTGGCATACACTTCGTCTTCCAGAATGGTGTTGATTTTCCACCTATAGTCTTCCATTTTCATGAGAATAGTGGAATTCCCCTTATCTGTGGGAAGAATAAAGTTGTCCTTCGTCTCCCATGATTCCTTGAGAGCTCTCCACTCCAACATAGATGTATTCTTTTTGTTTGGCTCAGCCTTACAGAGGTTGCAGCACATTTCTCGTCTGATATCTTTCACATTTTCTGCTGGTATTCCACAGATGGCATGGCTCAACTTGCTATATGGCCACATGAAAGAGAAAAATTAGTCAATTTCCTTAAACATGTGAAAGGAATAAATTTACGATTTTAAACATACTGTTTTCAATTTAATGTCCTTATATTTACCTGCAGCTTTTGATACCTCGGCAGGCATGAATTTTATGATTTTAAACATATATCGTAAACCCTCATATTCTGATAATATTATCCCTGCTGATTCAAGTCATCCACAATCCCATAAAGTAGCATTTTAAATAACATTTGCCATGAGTAACTCTTTAAAGAAAAACCTCATACATAATCTCAAGACAGTTGATGACCCATTTGCTAATTTCAGAATTTATAAAATTATTTGCAATAATTGTCCCAAATATTACATAGGTCAAACAGGCAGATCAATTAACCCTTTCCTACCGGCTATTGGAAAAAAAGGAAATTTATAATTTCAATTATATATTTGTATAAAGGTACTTGAAATTAAACACACATAATTTTTTCAATTTTTTTTTGGAACTCTAAGTGCTAATTACTAAGCCGGTACTTATAAGTACCGTCAGGGATTTTGTGTATCACAGGATGTACAGCAATAGCAATTGAAATCAATTATGTTCATATTGGTATGAAATGTTTGCCTCATGATATTCAAAAAAACCAATTCTTTTTGCTCGTTCAGACACAAAAGACATTGTAGTGCAACATTTGGAATGATGTTTTGACTGTATTTTCTTCACTCTACTTACTTCACATCTTCATCTGATTTTTACAATTTAGGGACAGTGTATACCTCTGTTTCCCAATCTTACATGTCTCATTGTGGAATATTATGACATTGGTTGTTTGAATGGATGAGGGCTTGATGAAATATATATAGATGACACAATACAAATAATGTTCTCGGGTGACTAGCCGAGTTATAGAGGTGTTATCGTAATCACACGATATTTCGGCGCACTGAATCATCGACGCCATCTTCCGGTGAAGTGAGGTCAGGAACGTGCGAAGTTGCTGATCTAACTGGGCTGCTGACACCATTAGTGGGTAAAGGTCCTCATCACGTGACCAACTCCGCAAGATTTATTGACGTCATTAAAGAACTCCAGCTGCAGCAACATGATTTATTGGTGAGTTTCGATGTGGTGTCACTGTTTACTAGGGTCCCTCTCAATGACACGTTGGCTCTACTGGAACAGCATTTTGAGCCTGCCATAGTTGAGTTGTTCCGGCACACACTCGCATCGTCGTATTTCTTGTATGATGGGGAGTATTACGAACAGGTTGATGGAGTAGCCATGGGCAGTCCATTATCGCCAGCTATTGCCGACTTCTTCATGGAGAACTTTGAAGACAAGGCACTGGCAAGTGCTCCTATGAAGCCCAGAGCTTTCTTTCGGTACGTAGATGACACCTTTGTGGTCTGGCCACACGGCAGAGACAACCTGGAAGTGTTTCTCCATCATCTTAACAGTATAAACGGAAACATCAAGTTTACGATGGAGGTGGAAAAAGAAGGCCGGCTGCCTTTCTTAGACATACTAATAGAGAGGAAACCTGACGGGTCTCTAGGACATTCTGTGTACAGAAAACCGACGCACACAGACCTATACCTCAACGCGCGTAGCCATCACCATCCGGCACAGCGCAAGACGGTACTCAGCACACTTGTACATAGGGCGCGAGCGATATGCGATGCTGACAGTCTACCCGGTGAATTGAGTCATCTGCGTGAGACCTTTCGACGCAATGGGTACACTGATTATCAGATAAGACTGGCATTCCGAGAGCCGACACGCAGGCTCAACAACACCAACAAGGAGCCACCTGATCGTCTAGCCTTCTTGCCGTACTCTGGCGCCACAACGTCCAAGATAGGACGGATTCTAGCAAAAAGTGGAATCAAGACCATCTTCCTGCCACCACCGAAGGTGAAGAACATCTTGCGCTCCCCCAAGGATGACCTTGCTCTGCGGACACCTGGGGTATATAGCATTAGCTGTGAATGTGGAAAGAGCTACATTGGCCAAACAGTGCGGTGTGTTCACCAACGTTGTCTAGAACATGCACGACACGTTCGTCTGGGGCAGAAAGACAAGTCTGCGGTGGCAGAACACAGCCTTGAACATGGCCATGGTTTTGATTTCGAAAATACCAGAGTACTGGCGCATACTGGGAGCTTCTGGAACAGCATCTTTACGGAAGCAGTAGAAATTCGTCTCGCGTCTAACCTCGTCAACCGCGACAGCGGGTACCAGCTGAGTGAAGCCTGGACGCCAATCATCAATACTATTCGCCGACAGCGCGACCGGGACGCATTACACGGCGCGTCCAGATCAACGGGAAGTTCGGTGGTAACATAAGCAAGCAATTTGTTACTCAAGCATTAATGATCAGCTTACGGGAAAGTTTTTGCCTTCTGATTTTTCCTTCTATCGAACGATGTGTTGATACGAGGCAGGACCCCGGCTACGATTGGTTACAAATCTGACCAATCACGTGGCAGCATGGCTCAATATGAGGCCCGCAACGGATCCGTGTTGAACCATCAATTTGATAAACAATTTATTGTGAATGCTTTGTTTTCGGATATCATCTTCGAAGGAGCGATGACTTTAAGCCCGTCCGCTACATGCCATGTGAAAAAAGGACATCAAATCTAGCCGTAACACCACCTTGGCATCGATTCAAGCCGCAACGAGATTTGACCCCTGCTACGACTGGTTCTACAGCCGACCAATCAGAGGTTAGCAGCGGTAATCTGGTCTAGCTCAGCAACTTCGCACGTTCCTGACCTCACTTCACCGGAAGATGGCGTCGATGATTCAGTGCGCCGAAATATCGTGTGATTACGATAACACCTCTATAACTCGGCTAGTCACCCGAGAACATTATTTGTATTCTCAACGCCGAGAAAGATTACGTAATTATATATATAGATGACCTTTTCTTCTTACCGATATCCTTCATAGTCATCATACCTTGTGCAAAGGATCTTCTAAAAATTTTTACAGACTTTTTTCAAATATCGGACCATTTATGTTATAGGCATTGACAAATACAACATCCAGAATTCCCAGAAACAATCTTTACCATGATTTCGGTAATCTTCTGTCAGCATTGCACAAAGTCATCAGCTGATCAGCAGTATCAACCCCACACATGAAGGTATTGTAGTCCTTGATGACTCCTGAGCATGAAATTGTTGACTTCAATCCATCTTTTTCTTTACATATAACTAGTGGTGTAACAACAGGGTGGCAGGATGGGCAAAATGCTACGGTTCCTACCGCCGGAGGTGGCCCCGATGACCGGCCAGAGAGGCCCTCTGCAGTGGCGTAGCTAGGTCAACAAGGGCCCCGGTGCAAAACATTTATTTTGGGCCCTCAGGCCAGACGGGCGACCTTTTTTTTGCTTTGTGTGCTGGTAGGGACCCCCTGAACTGAGGATGGGGGCCCTTGAATTATTCTTTAGGGGCCCCTGAGCAGTGGTTGGGGCCCCCCTGAGCACAGCGAGGGCCCTTAGTGAGGGGCTCTTGTACTCTCAGGGGCCCCTTAGGCGACGGTAGAGCTAAAAAAAAAAAAAAAAAAGGTCGCCCCAGTTTGCCGTGAAGGCTCGTGGGGCCCTCTAAACTGCGCTTGAAGGCCCCTAGAGGTGCGCTTTGGGGCCCCTTGAGGTATGCTTGGGGGCCCCCTGAGCGTGAGGGCCCCGGTGCACTGCACCGCCTAGCCCCATAGTAGCTACGCCCCTGGCCCTCTGGTCCAAGATCCACCAGGTCACCAATCCAACCCGAGAGAGGGCCCATGTGTTGAAGTTTGAAGTTGCCATTAACCAACCAGTGTAGTGGAGTTTCACTGCTGCCATGAAAATTTGATATTAAATGTATGACCTTTTTATCCTTCCATCCAGTAGCAAATACCTAGGTTTGTAAATTCATTGTCACAATCTCCTCTTTTTAGTTTTCCATCAGCAGATTGTTAGAAAGTCCCTTGCAGTAGGGTCTGATTCTCCCACAAACAAAAGTTGTTTCAGTTTTTTAATAATGAAACTGATGAAAAATAATGATAATACTAGATAACATTGTCATTGCTCCATTTTTTTCAGTCAATTCTAAGACCACTCTTTGACCTAATGAGTAATCTGAGAACATTCCAGTCATTTCTTCATTTTTGCCTTGATAAATTATAAACTTCTAAGAGAAGAGCTGATAAATTATAAACTTCTAAGAGAAGAGCTTCAATCAGAGCGTATTTCATAAAAATATCCATTTGAAAATATCTAAAACAATGATAAAACTAATTGTATACTTGCTAAATCTATTGACCAATAATCTGTATAAAACTACCCAGGACTCCCTGACGGTACTTATAAGTCCACGTTGGTTTTTCTAGATTATTTAGTAAAGAAACTAGGAAAACATATTTTATAGGTAAAAATATATGGTTAAATGTTCAGACTAAAAAAGTAATAACAGAAATTGACACTTACCAAGTAAATTATCTAAAAATTCATTGTAATGTACCACTTGTTACTTAGGTCTGTATGCTGTCAAGCCCCAACTTAGAAAATTAATTTCTTGGCAATTTCACGCAGAACTTAAAAATAAATGTTATCATTGTCTGACTTAATCATACAACAATACACCAACAGGCTTAACAATGCAGTGGACACTGGTATTGTTGAATTATATGGTGGTAAATACAGTGGTACTTATAAGTACCGTCAGGGAGGAAAGGGTTAAAACAAGATACAAAGAGCATCTGTTAAGTAAGAATGGTAACAATATGCGCAATTCTACATTTGCTGAGCATTTACATAAAACAAATTATGTTCCCAGGGATTTAGAAGACATTATAATTTTACATTGAGAGGTCAAAGGACAAAAAATGGACCTATTTGAAGAACTTGAAATTTTTAAACATTTAGAAAGAAACAACAGTAACATTTTAAATTATCAGCTACAGCTCACAAAAAGACGATTCTTTGAAGGCTTTAGACTGTAAGGGTTTAAACCACATACCGGGGTGAAGTATCGGTTTAATCACCTTATCTAACCTCTAACTTGCTTTAAGTTCTGACAAAATTTTCTTGAATAAAACTACCTTACCATGTGTGAGCCTGGATAAATCAACTGTAAAGCATTACGGTTGCCACTTCATTTATTCCTTAGGAAAGAAAGGTTACTATTCACTACGAAAATATGCACTGTTCACTTTATGAAAAATTTTCAATATATTTCAAATTCACATTTGAAAGTCACAATTACAGTTGAAATGGTTAAATCAGACTAAACGTCTCCAAAAATCACAAGTCATGAAAAGGAATAAGTACCAGACTAAACCCCATTAACTTCAGAATTAAAGTTTCATAGTCACTGTTTACACCACGTTCCTACGAGAAAATATTCCATCATGGTCGCTGGTAGCCCATGCAGTTACAAACTGAAGGTCTTCTGGCTACCATAATCGTTGGCCTACACAACCGCCACCAAACGGTTTTCACGAAACTATCTGACACATAGCTTGCTTCGCGACATAAAATACAAGGCTAGAAGGACGACCTATGCGTCGCATTATATACCTTTTGACGCCCGCCTTCTGTCACCTAGCCATCTAAAATAGTCCGTCAAAATTTTATTATCCCCAGTGTTCGGAATTTTACAGTATATAGTACGTGATGTATAGGTTTGTTGAGTTTATGATGACCTTAGTTCTAAATTTACTCAGTTTACTGTAAAAAATTGAAATTCGTGTGCGTAATAGTAACTGACTTCCTGAAAAATGTTGGTAAATCCCCATGCTGGTGCTTGGTTTCCACAATTCTAGAAATTACCGTTGAACTATAAATAATCGTGTTTAAACGTCTGTCATTGTGTACTGTGACTGCTCCTGATTTAAAAACTGTAACTTTTATTATTATCGGTGTTGTATTATAGAAGTTATTAACCTCACAAAAATGGAGGTGAATACTGCCTGGCAGACATGATTAAAAAAAAAAAAAAAAACTAGTCTCTCATTAATTATTATTAAAGTGATACTTATCTCAAAAAAGTGTTATTATCTAAATTTTTCTTTTATTTTATTACAAGTTTTAAAAGTTATTTTGTTTACTGAAGTAGTCTTCTTTATCCACAGTTTAATATTGAGAGTTACCACGTTTTTACTTACGACGTAATTATTTTAAAACTGATTTAATATTCATTATACTGAATAGAATGCCTTAAAACTTGAATATGTTGTACCAGGTTCTTTATTCTTACAGAAAATTTACTTTTTATCTCAGGGAAATGATCGAAAACGTGTTGTTATGTGGTGTTGAAAATGCAAGTGTGTCCAACGAAGTGTTTAAAATTATGTTTACTTTATTTATACTGCCTGAAACTACTGATTTTTAGTGAATTTAACTTCCTTTCGGCTTCTTATTATTATATATATATATTTTACTGCATCGAAAAGTGTTGAGAATTAGTGATATTATCACGTAACCAAAATCGACTGTTTACAAGTTGGATAACTATGGATTACACTAGTTCAGGTTAGTTTAAAGGTTATTTACTCTAATTAACTGTTTATTTAGGGCTTGTATTATGTGCTGAATGGCTTTATTGTTTTTAAATCGCCGTATGTTCCGAGTTAGACTGCAGTATCGTCTCTGCGTGAAACGTGTCTCCCATATCCTGTAGTTACGAGATGAAAAATTTTATGTTTCCTGGAAGGCTTACCCCCTCCCTTATACCTTATAGCCAAGAAAAAAGAATATAACCAAATTCTAAGACCTTACAAGACCTATACTTATAAACAAGTAGGATTTTACAATGCTATGTTCTTAATCCAATGTTATTTCTCCTCAAAAAACCTAAATAATTGCTTGTTATTACATTTAAATTACCACCTATCCACTATCGGCAACTTAGATAGATTTTAGTCATCCAATTATATATGAGTCAACTATAAGAGATGTATACTTTTGTAGAACAATCAGCTAATTTTATCCCTATTTCCACTTATAGGTGTTTTAAAAAATATTGTATAGTTATGTAGAACATGTGCTTGTGCACCAAGTCTAGTACAATTTACTTTATTTTAAATTTTAAAATTTTCCAAGCACATGGTCATCTCCATCCTCTAGGTATGTTAAATGTTTAATTTGATGGTTTTATATGACATAAGGTTGATTGTACCTTGAAATTGACAAGAGTCTTTACTAACTTTTATAGTATATTAACATGTACTTCTGAAGAAGACCATCTTAAGAAGGTCGAAACCGGTCAAGACTAATAGCCTGAATGATTGCAACTGGTTGGCTGTATTTAATATTTGTCAAATTTATAATGGAGGTTTAACATGAGGGTTGCCTGCCATTTCTGGTCATTGTAACCAGGAGGAATTCAGATGGCATACTAGGATACAGAGTGTATAGGAAACCAACCCATATCGACCTTTACTCTAGTGTGCAGAGCATCATCATTCTGCTCAACACAGTTTAGTGTTATCAATCCTAGTGCGCCTTGACAGAGCCATCTGTGACACAGATAGTCTTCCAGCTAAACTATTTGTGGTGTACATTCCACATGTATGGATGCAGTGAAGCACAAATCAGCAAGGCTCTATGTAAGAAAGACAAGAGGAAGACAGGGAAGCCCCATGCAATTTTACTGTATGCTGGAGCAACATCAAGAAAATGTTCTTCCACCCATCTAAGAATATAAGGCAGTTGCTGCATAGTACAAAGGATGGTTTGGGCGTCTGACAGCCTGGTATATATTCTATCTCTTGTGAATGTGGGCAGCGGTATATCGGGCACACAGTATGCTCTGCATTTCAGAGCTGTTTAGAACATCTGAGATGTTGGCATCTGGGGCATGTTACAAAGTCGGCAGTAGTTATGCACAGTGTAGAAGAAAGAGACACTTTGAGGTGATGAAAATACTACCTTTCACAAACGGTTATTGGGAGGTCATAAAAAGTAAAGTAAAAGGGACAACGTGATTAAGGAAGCTGTGGAAATATGTCTTGCTGAAGATGTCATACACAGAAATACAGGGAATCAGCTCAGTGCATCATAGGTCAATAGAGGATGCAGAGGCATGAAGATCGTTGCAAAATACACTCTCACCTCCAGCCGATACCTTCCACTGTTTATATCCCTATCAGGCCTTTGGCCCCACTGTCCATCCCCCCCCCCCCCCAACCAGGCTTTTTACCTTACCACCTCTGTACTGAAAGATGCTCAGCACACTGGCGACTGTTGCCCAGTGAGGATGGACTCTCCGGGTGCATGACACTTTGTCGGGAGATGAAGCCAGAGATCAGCTTCGATACGTCGCTTCAAATTGACGCACTTCTCCGGGGGAATGTCCGAGAAGATTTTATACAATTGATGCACCGTGAAAGGCTCCATTCATTCATTTTCTAGAAAGTCATTAAAATCGGACAGCTTTAGGGCTTTGATAAATCACATAACAAGTAAATTAATGTTTCAATTGGCTTTTCTATGCTAGGATAATTTAGGAAGATAATTGAGCATATTTGTATTGACTACCTCTGCCAGGATGTGTTAATTAATCACTGATATTAACATAGAAATGTTACAATTGTCAACCAATGCCAGGATGATAGTTTGTGCTAGTTAGTAAGCTATCTTGTAAAGTACCAGGAAACTCTTCTGATCAACAGAAACTAGTGAAATATGAACATTTGCAATGGATTAATGGAGTTACAGTCAAGGACAGTAAAGCAACTATCTTCTGGAAGTAACTAGACTATTATAATTTGGGGCTACAGTTTGTCTTGCTTCAAGATCAACACAACAGAGGAAACAGTGCTTATTTCAAAACTCTTTATAAAAAATTCAAAACTTTTTATAAAAAATTCAAAACTCTTTATGAAAAATTCAAAACAAAGAAGTTACATCTTGAGCTATGTACAGTTAGTTAAATTGTAAAAGATTGGTTGTATGGAAAAAAAATCATTGAAATTGTGGAGTATTTTTTAAAGTAAAACAATTCAGATTTTTTTTTTAAATTGGGTTACATATTTTTTTCCAGTTGGAAAGTTATTTATACTTTCATTTTGGTTGGGCCTTTTGGTAAGGAGGGGTGTGCACACACCTCCTTCCCAAATGGCCCAATGGTATCTATATGAATAAGGTTTTAAAACAAAATATTGTAAAGTTGTTCATGTTTGTTGACCCTCATGCCATCACCTGTGGTAAGTGTCAGATTAATTCGTATCTGCCATTATTATGATGATTCAGAGCATAAACCAAAATAATAATAATAATAATAATGTTGGTGTGTTTGCTTCTGTGCTGTCCTGCTTTAGTAATTCTCTGCAGTTTTTTTTTTAAGAATGTTTCAGCAACTTATTTGTTGCTATCACAGTAACTTAAAAAATTATCTTAAACCATACTACATCTACATCTATACTCTGCAAATCACAAAACTGTGGGTGGCAGAGGGTGCTCAGCACCAAACCTAATCTCTTTGTTGTGCATTCCAATCCCTAATGGTACGAGGAAAAAAGGAATTCATATAAGAATCAGTGCGGCACCTTATTTCTCTAATTTTATCTTTCCTGTCATGCCGACCCAAATAGGTTGGTGGACGAAGTATTTCACTACACTCGTAAGTGAAAGTGGCTAAGTGATGTAAAATATGTTATCTATTGGGAAAGAAGGCATATTGTATTCCAGCATGGTACAAGGGCAGCCTTTACCTGTTGGAAAATCGGTTACTTTTAACAATTTGACTAAAATTAAAGATCATGTTTTAGAGTTAAGTATTGCTTAGTTAAAAAATGGCTGAATATCCTGATAGTAATATTTTTGTCATAAACTAGGAGACATGGCACAATAAATATGAATGATTATGGAGCTCATACAAGTTCACATGATTCAACACTCTCTGACAACATAGATGCAGAAACAAAACACAAATTGAGGAAAAATATCCAGGAATTAATAGACAAAATAACAACCTGCAGAAACAATGAGAGGCAACTGAAAAAAGAAAAACAAATTATGGAAATATCTCTGAAGATGCAGGAAAGGCATGTACATTTCTTTTTTCATTTTTGTAGCATTATGATTTATTCTCCAAATAAAATATTATTCTTTGATTGTTTCTGAGGAAATATGTTTAATCCATTACTAGTCATATTTGAAAACATCAGTTTGTATTGGGAGATTTTGAATTGTTTATAGTTTTTCTGATGGCTAAGGTTATTTAATTGGTGTACTTTGGTCCAGTAATAAATGGGTATTTGGCCTATGATTTACTGAATTGGTCTGTTTTTGAGTGACCATCACAATATGGCTTGTTTCATACTACAAAGAATATAATTTAACCATTTAGAATTTTTGAGTAAATTATTCTGTTGGATATATTTTCTGCCACAAATTCAAATGTTATCCAGGCCAAAGCCAAATAGTTGTTGTATTTTATATATTATTGTTTAAATAAAAAAAGAAAGGGAAATTAACCCACCACATACCAAAGTGGACGGATGCGATGAGAGAACACTAATGCTGACAAACAACTACACAATATTTCGGCATATGCCTTGCTCACAAATAGAAAAAACGGGCCATTAGGCTCGGAACGTGTGTGCACACCGAACGTTACCTAATGACTCATTAGTGCACACACGTTCCGAGCCTAATGGCCCGTTTTTTCTATTTGTGAGCAAGGCATATGCCGAAATATTGTGTAGTTGTTTGTCAGCATTAGTGTTCTCTCATCGCATCCGTCCACTTTGGTATGTGGTGGGTTAATTTCCCTTTCTTTTTTTATTTATATCGCCTAGAAGCCGCTTCCATTTTCCTTAGTTGCATCATATATTATTGTTTTTAATTTTTGCCTTGGATAACTGTCCTTTTTTTCAAAACCAATTTTTATTTTATTTTTTAAGTGTTACTTTGGAGATTTATTTTTTTATTTTTCCACCAGATTTTATAGTTGTGCTTGAGCCTGACATTATATTACCTGTGGATTGCATTGTTGGTAGGAGAGATTGTGTTGATAATATCTGTTCATCTATATCAGATAATCAATTTTCTGCTGAAATCATATGCTAGAAGCAATAATAGCATTTGGTAAAAGCCAATAAACTTGAATACCTGGTCTGTACTTAAAACTTTATGTGAACTTCTGTGGTGTAAGCTGATTTTCACTAGAACTGCTAAACTGTGTACTTCAGCTAAATTATCTGTGGCCAGTTCTCAACATAGAAATTAATAAATTAATAGGTTTTCCATGGTTTCCCCAAATCACTCCAGGTGAATGCCAGGATGCTTCCTTCACAAAATTCCTTCCTGTTCCTTGTCCCCGGTCCTTTCCCATCTCTAATGACCTTGATGTCTATGAGACATAAAAAAATGAAGTAGGAGAAAAGAAAGAAAGAAAAGAGAGGAGTTTTTACAAGGCTGGTTTTCAAGTTGCCAAACTGATTTCTGCTGCTTCTTGAATCAGTTACTGAGTCCCAGAAGTGTATGTTTTTTTTCATATTCATTTGGAGCGTTACTAATGTTAAGAACTTCACGGGCAGGATGGGCATTTCCAAAATGAATTCAGCCACAAATTTTGATGGGAGGGTGGCAAATGCTTTTAATAGCATGTCATGTTGGAAATCTACCGTTTTTCCCTGAAATATTTCTAGTGAACGGCAGCATGTCTAGGACCTTATGTGAATCTCCCTGCTGTGCAGGATTTTTCTCTGCTGTCGTGCATTAAATCATCTATTCAGTCTGCCTCTCGGTATACCTGTTCCGCCATAATACAACTATGAGGTGCTCCAACACTGATAATAACTGTTTTCATCAGGTATCATCCTTGCCCTACATATAAGGGTATGTAAAATGGCACTTCTCTGTAACTGGTGGTGGGAACTAATCTCTTGAATATACTGGTCCATATAGATCAGTTTCTGTTACAAACTATGTGCCAGAATTTCGTCCAGCTTCTTTGTAATCGGGATGTCAAGAAAATATTGGTGACTGGCTTTTCTACTTTTTGCCTGTTTGTGTGGATTCTATTTAGGTATTCAACAAATTCGTTTAAAGCCTGGTTTCCATGACAAATGTGTTCAACATACTGAAGCAAGCATGATAAAACTGCTCCATCCAGTGGTCTTTCCTTGAAATTCTCCATGTATGAATTAGCTACTACAGGCTAAAAAGGGGATGCTGGAGTGACTATAAACTTTTTTAGTGTAGTCAGCCTTGTATATTATACATGTGGACGTTGTTATGAGTCAGTATATTTCCTGTAATAATGAAATTATTGGGTTATTGAATTCAGTGGGCTTTTATTAATTTCCTATGCTTTTTAAAAGTGTTTAGTAATATTTCTGAGGGTTTCAATGAATGGTGCAACCTTTTACCATGGCATCGCAGAGTATCATTTTGTTAGTTTGAAGTGATGGAATCTGTAAGCACACTCATTATGTGGGAAAGAAGCCCATTGAGGAAGCCAATCAGTGCGAGAGGAAAAAATAAATGATTAATGGGTTAATTAATATGGAAAATATTTTTAAGTCCTGGGAGTCAAATAAATTGATTCTATGTCAGTTTGGAAGATTTTTAAGGATTAATGAGGAAATTGATACAATTTGGTTGTGGTCGCCTAGATCAGCGGTTCCCAACCTTTATTGGTACACGACCCACTTTTAACTAAAAAAAAAATTTCGCGACCCACTTAATATGAGAGTCTATCTAATATCAGAATGGGAACTGTTTTATGACCTCGATACGGTATAGACTATCCTATCCTACGAAAAGGCAAATTTTCGTACAAAGGTTGTACTATCAACAAAAACAAGAACTGCTAATACATAAAACAACAAACATATCATAGGCTGTGAGGCGACTGCACGGACCATCACCTCATCAAGTTGACTGCTGAAATTCCACGATTAGAAGTAACTCGAGCAGCATACTAAAATGCAAGTCGCTTTTTAGTGGAAACCACCTCCAGACTCGATTTTAGTGTTTAATTGGTAGGTTTATCATTGTGTTTTACTTCACCCAAATTTATGAAAATATGGAATACTGGGAGCCGGAAAATACAATGGTAAACTTACCAGTCAACCACTAATGTGGGATTTGTAGGTGTAGGTATGACTTGGCAAATCAGTCGCATTTTCCTGCTTTGCTATTAACAAGGATAATTGGTAAGACGCTATGGTAGACTGTTTGTTGGCCTGACAATGACTTTTCTATTGTATATTTGGTCGAAAGATAATGTCTTTTTTTATTTTGAAAGAGTTCAAGAGGCTTATCTGTGTACTCAGGATGCTTGGTTGACAAATGCCTTGCAAGTTTTTATGGCTTCATGTTTTCATTGGACAAATTTTCACAACGAATAACGCACTGAGGTATTGGATCATCTTCAGTACCCGAAAACATAAATCTGTATTTCAAATAATCTGGATTATACTTTCACATATATGTCTTTAGCTTTTTCTTCCTGCCTGCATTGTAATTACAAATACTTGGTTGGATACTCTCTTTTACGGCATGATCCAGTCCTCAACAAACTTTTCATAATCACATTAAATCTACTCGCAATCAAAACAAAATGCAAACGACAACTCACTCTCACAAGCAGAGAAAGACTGTTTGCATCAAAGACTTTGGTTTCGATTCAAGCATAAACAAGAAAATGACAATCAGAGAAGTAAAACTGCCGGTGGTAAGCGTGTACATCTCCACCTTAGAGCGGGGCGGGAGAGGAGGTGTTCAGGGGTTTCCATAAGGATTGCGCGATTACTGCCGCTGTTATATCTCACAACGTGGTTATTGCATAATACCCGCTGACTGTTTAAGAAAACTTTTTTTCTCAAAAAGTTTTAATTTAAACTAATAGCTTTCATGATTACTGCACTTGTAAAATATCATGTTATGACACGGGAAAGGGGGCAATTCAAGAACAAAATTATGAACACAAAATTTAAAATACAGAAGAAAACAGGAACACAGTGAGCGTATGAAGAGGTTTTGGGAAGAGAAGAGGAAGAAGACAAATACAAACAAAAACTGAAGAATCATGAATAATTTGAGTTTAAACAGTGTCCTCAAGGGCAATAATGATTAATAATAATATATGTATATAATGTTTTAGTCTTTTCCTGAGAATCGTCGATGGTTCACTTCACAATAGTTTACTCCTACCATCTCAAACTTTCCCTACCCTGTTCTCGACGGAGCTGCTATTTGTGCAGTAGACTATGGTTTGTGTACACCTCTCCTTGCCAAATGGCCCAGTTCTACATACATGAATAAGGTTTTTAAACTGAAACATTGTAACATGTGTTTGTAAGTGTTGAGTTATTTTCCTTGTCCTTCCTTATTTTCTTCTTCCTTGCATTAAGTTACAGAAATCTTTTAATATTTTAAAGATGAGCAAGCATTTATTTATTCTTGAAATAACTTTAATTCAGTTAAATATCCCTTAAAGTCTGTACTGTCAACACCAAGAGAACCAAACACAAATAAAATTGAGATCGGATTTCATTTTAAGTTACACAATTCTTAGTTAAACTTGTGGTGACTTGTTTCTTCTTCACAATGCAACAATCTCACCTTGCAACCAAAACAAAACAAAACAACACTAAAACTCCAAGGAGCTTACAAGTGCATGAACGTAAAATTGAATAACTATTAATCATGTGATCACCACAAACCCTGCTGACAGTATATTGTCTTCTAATTACACTGGTATGTGGACTACAGATGGGCCTGTGAAATGGGTGCAGTGTTGGGGTTAGGTGGCTTATAGGTAGTGGTTGGAGAACTATAGGGATAAAAAAAGGGTGTGGCACTGGGAGTGGAACCAGAAGCTGTTTGTTCTGTGACATGTACAGACCTGGAGACAGCAGAGCCAGAAATTGAAATATGTTTTCAAAACACAGTCTGGCGGTACACCAGTGAAGACTCCATTGAAAACATTCTTGTATCATAGCTCCTTTTATCCTTTCTTTAGAATGACAACCATGATTGTTAATTACATAACAAACTCTTTGAACCATGTTGAAACCTCTGTTGCCTACAAAAGAGTTACCTAATAATAGCCAAATTGTATTGTACTGCTGATGTACAGGGCGTTCGCCGGAAAATGCTACCCTCCCAGTCTGTTGCCGTCGGCAACTTGCTCGGTCAGTCGGCCCAGCAGTTTCCGCCACACGGCACCGTGAATCACCGCACTGTTTAACACCTCCGCTGCCCCAACAGTGCAGTGCAGTGACCCTTACATTGTTGAGAACGGTTTCTTTGCATTGTAGATAGTTTGTGACTTCAGTCTCTTATTAATCAGTGTTGTGAATAAACGTTTCTTTGCGGTTTGGCTGGTTTGGGGATTCATACTCTTATTAATCTGTACTGTGTTTGAGTGTGAGTAAAATTATGGTACGTTACAGTTTGCAACAAAGAATATTTCTCTACGATACATATGTGAAGAAGAAGTCGTTTAAAAAGTGTCGCAGTAAATTTCGTCGCGAATTTCCTGGCGCTTTACTGCCAGCTAAATCAACAATTCTGTGTCTGGTTAAAAAAGTAAGAGAAACGGGTTCATTTTTTAACAGAAAGAGACTGTCGGTCAACCGTATTCTCACAGAGGAGAAAATTGACGATATCGCTTTTCGACTAGAACAGTCACCCAAAAAATCATTAAGTCAGTTAGGGCAGCGTGTGTCTCGAAATATGTTCAGAAGATGTGAAATGTGCATTACACAAGAGGGTCAACACTTCCAGCATCTTTTATAAGGTAAGCTAATGAATTACGTCACATTTAAATGCTTAGCACACAAGTTTATGAAGTTTATGAAGCATAATTATTATGGAATAGTCCGCGGCCGACGGTCGAACAATGCCGGAAACTGAGCGCTCGCTCGCCGGGAGCAGTTTCTTCCTTGTAGCGCTAACAGTGGGTTGCGTTTCCCGGCGAACGCCCTGTACAATTTTTATGAGGATCTTGCAGACTGCAGTTGTTTTTTAAGTTTTGTTATGCATTACATTTTTCTCTGTGCCACAGGCTTTTGGCTGAGCCAAAAGAACTACATCGAAAGCTAGCAGAGGTACAGGCCAAGAATCAAGAGCTGCTGAAGGAATGTTCTCTGTCAAAGGCTAAAGCAGAGTTAGAGGAACAAGCTCAAATGATTGCTCTGAAGGTAAACATCTGTGTGTACTAATAAGGACTGGCAAATAGTGTAGGAGCAAGATATGAAGAATTTTCAGTCTTCCTGGAGGCACCTTTCACACACAACAATTTTGATCTTACGATAAAAATTCATACGACCACAATCTATTAACCCTTTCAAGTCTGGACGCCACTATATTGACAAATGGTGGAGCGGGCTCCCAAGACTGGACGCCACTTTACTGCCAGAGGCGCGGGCGAGCCTAGCGGCCTGGACGCCACTATATTGCCAGCGCCTCTCTGCCCCACAGGACTGCTGGAAGCCAGTTTATTGTCAGCGCCCGTACCGCACCCTAGCGGGAACTTTTTATTATTTTTGTGAAAAAACGAGGAAAAACTTTTTCATTTTGAATTGTAAATAAATAAGAAAATTTTAAAAAAAAATAAAAAACCAAAAATAAAAAAATAAAAAAAGTTTCTACCCCTGCCAGTGCCAGGTCCGAAGCCCTGGATAAAAAAATGGTGACAGGACACTTTAAAAAAAATAAAAATAATAAATAAAATAAAATAAAATAAAAACTCTTCCCAGTATCAAGTTCGATCACAAAAAAGCGATGGAAAACTTTCGTTGGAAAAAAATTTGGCAAAAAATCGAATTATTTGTAACAGTTCCAGAAACATTTCTTCTATTGAATTATAATATTATAGTACAACACGAGTATAAAAAATTAAAAATTTAATGTTATTTTAGTATCGTAAAGTTTTAGTATCTTTATAAGAAAAAAAAGTTTCTTCTACAATTTCAAGCACTTTTCATAAAAAAAAAATTAACAATAAGTGAGTTTCATTATAGTTTGATATATAATTAAATAAAGCGAGTCAATTTAAACAAATTAAGACACTGAAAATGAGCGTAAAATTTACGCGAAACCGGGGAGGGGTGAGCCGTAAATGCCGGGCGCTCGCGGGCGAGGAGTGCCGGCTGAGCGGGGCTCCCGTCCCCGCGGCTACCTCGCAGCCAGGAGCAGCCGACGCGAAAGGGTTAATTAAGTGAAGAGGCGCATGGGACTTTTCACACAGAATGACAATGACATGACACAACAATGACATGACATCATAATCATGTTATTGAACAATCATCCTTTGCCACTGGATGGGATGATGTCATGTCATTTAAGGAAGTCAGTGGCCTACGTGAACAAATACATGCTTTCACTCCACGACTTTTAGTCATGCATTAGCTTTATTCCGATTGCTGAACAGCTCTGATTTGAACTTCTTTGTAATAACTTTTCATGGTCTTTTTTTTTTCTATATTCCATTAAGAAATAAAACAACTTTGTAAATTTGCATGCACAAAGTTAATTGATATAAATTAAACTAATGCCAATATAGAAATTTACTATATTAATTTTGTTAACGTCACAGTGAACATTTCAATAGATTGAATTCAATTTCTAACTTTGTCATTGTAGAATGGCCTTGAGCCTCTCATAAATTGTCGAAGGAAGCAACTGACATTCAAAAATAATTAAAAATATTATCTCCATTATGTTTGAAGAGTGTAAAAGATGCCAACTTCCTCTCTCATCTGATTGATCGGATGCAAACAAATATGTCGATTGCGTTACTTACTTTTCCTGTATGGATGAAATAACCTTGATGCATTAATTTTCCATTAGTCATAGCAACATGCTGTGAATCATGCCGACAATAGGTAAAAACTTGCATACAAACACTGACATACAATGACTAAAAAATCATTGTATGTGAAACCAGCTTATTATAGCTACAACAAATTGTTGCATGACTTTTTACCATATGAACAAAAATCTTTGCATGAAACCAGCTTTACCATGGATTTACTAAAGCAAACAAGCTAAATTTCCCTAAAATGGATATAACAAAGCTAGGAATGGTTCTCATTAAACAGTGATTTGTGCTCAGCAGAATTCCGTAATGTCAAAATTGTCTTGAAGTAGGCTATATGTACTAAAAAAATTGAAAGTGAAATTTTGTTTTGAAAAGTGTATTTATTATCACGTAATTAACAAAAATATATAAGAAAAAAAGCATGTCTTGGCATTGCATTTGAATGTTACTATTTAGGGGATAGATTTTGTAGTTTTTATTAAGAGTTATCTACACAAATAAAAATGAAATGCTGTTTGTTGATAACTGCACCACTTGAGAATGGTTGGACTTATATGGCTAAATTATTTTTTAAAAAGGTTTATAATAGTTGAAATAAAGTTTCAAGGGAAATAAAATTTGGAAAAGTTGAACAGTTGGAAAATTTTGGAAAAACTGGAGGTACTTTTTCCTATTGACCAATTTGGCTATTTTCGTAACAGTCCAAATAACATTTTTAAAGAAAGCACTATTGGAAAAGTTGCCCTGAAAATTGTAAAATTCATGAAAACTAACATTTTTCTATGGACCGATTTGGCTAATTTTTCTTAAATGTTTCCAGTAATCCGAATAGGCCTAAGAGTTATAGAGAAAGAAAAATTGGAAAATTAGACAAAAAATTGAAAGTGCTGTTTTTCTGTGAATCAATTTTGCTATTAAATGAAATGCTCTTCATTAGTAACAGCATCACTTGAGAAGGGAATGTTTTTAAAAATATTCATAATAGTCCACTTAAGGTTTTTAGAGAAAGAAAAATTGCGAAAGTTGCCCAGAAAATTTTGGAAAAACTGAAAGTCTTTTTATTGATCAGTTTTACTATTTTTAAAAAGTTCTTAATACTCTGAATAACGTTTTTAGAGAAATAAAAAGTAGTCCGGAAAATTCTGAAAACTAAAAATACTTTTTCTAAGGACAAATTTTGTTATTTTTTAAATGTTCTTAATAGTCTGAATAAAGTTTTTGGAGAAAGAAACATTGGGAAAGTTGAACAGAAAATTGGAGAATTTGGGAAAAACTGAACATGTTTTTTTTTTTTTTTTTTTTTTTTTAAATGGACTGATTCATCTAATTTTTAAAAATATTTGTAACAGTCCGAATAAAGTTTTTATAGAAAGAAAAATCGGAAAAGTTGCCTGGAAGATCAGAAAATTCGCAAAATGAAAGTGCTTCTTTTCAATGGACTGATTTGCTTTTTGTTTTTAAAATGAAGGCTCTTAGAGGATGAAAAAAATTGAAAGTAGTACCCAGAAAATTGGAAAATTCAGGAAAAACTGAAATAACTTTTTTCTGTAAACCAGTTTGGCAAATTTTTATTTAAGATGTTCATAATAGCCCGAATAAGGTTTTTATGAACAATAAAATTGGGAAAGTTGCCAGAAAAATTGGAAAATTTGTGAAAAACACGAAGTTCTTTTTTCCATGGGAATTTTGTACAGACTCGAAAACATATGACTCAAATGATGGATATGCGTAATTATTCTTTTTTTTATTATTTGCCTTGTTCCTTACGCTACTGGGATAAAAATAACTCTATTAAATCTTTTCTATTGAAAATAAATTGTAAGAAATGGAGAAAAATCTGGTAATATTCCATCCTAAATTAAAATAAAATTACCTTTGTTTCTATTTTCGTGTTTTTCGGTGATCTGTCCAACAAATGTAGTTATTTTATTTCCGTTCCATTGATATTAATTGAGGCCATGTGCTTGATGATACTGAACACGGTATTAGGTCAATTAGTCGTGACATTGCACAATTGTCCGATGCATGACACATTTAACAAAGAGTTGAAAAGCGAAAAACAATATGATTGTGATGCAGTGAGATAATCAGATTGAACAAATGTTCCAGTGTTGAATCGGCAACAAAAATATGCTCACGAAAGTTGTAAACAATGAAACTAAAGCAATTTTCATCTTGGTTGCTCCCGGTGGAAATGAAAAAACTTTTTTGATCTGATTTATTTTGGTAACAATTTGCTTGCAGAATGAAATTGCACTTGCACTTACTTCTTCAGGAATTGCAGCTATGTTGTTGGAATATGGTCAAACAGCTCATTCAGCATTCAAGTTGCTGTTAAATATGGAAATCAATGAAACTGCAACATGCAACCTTTCCAAGAACTTTGCGATGGCCAAAGTTGTGCAGCTGTAGAAATTGATTGTTTGGGATGAATGTACAATGGCACATAAAAAGTCTTTGGAGGCATTAGACTGAATGATGCAAGATCTATGAAACAATCAAAACCAGTTTGGTGGTGCGATGATCGAAATGTAAATAAAAAACCTTGAAATTCATTGAGATTTAAAATTTAATGTAAGAAAATAAATCATTTGGTTAACATGAAATTCTGACCTTATTTAATTGTTACTTAAATTTTGAGACAAAACAGCATGGTATCAAGTCAATCACATTCCAGGTACATCACACATTTCCAGCAATTCAGTGGTATACTACAGATAGAATTCATCTCACTTGTGAAATTTCCAATTGAGGTATTTCTAAATATATTCCTCCTCAAATTGAATAACCGTGGACAATATAATTAATAAATACAATGACGACTCAGAAATATGTCTTTTCGCAAATGATCACAAACAAATTTATTGATATTTGGACTAGACAGTGTCTGTTGGGTCAACTAGTTGTAAAATAAAATTGATTTCATAGGAGCAGTATAAGTAGAGGATTTATTGGAACAATATTAGTAGAGGCAGTATTTAAGTTGAAAATATTTCTTGTTTACTGTGCATGTAAGTAGACAATGAGATAATGGCAAACTTTTGTCATGGCAATATACCAATCATAGGCATTGTTATTTATAAGTAGTGTATTATAACTGTAGTGACATTACCAAAATTATTGATATATTGTGAAAAGCTTTACTTATTATTTTTTTAGACGAGTTCTTTACTTTTGCGCTTTTAAATTATGAAGCATATAGTCAGTTAGTGTCAGATTCAGGATTTTGGTTTGGGGGGGGGGGGCTTGAATCGGGTAAGGGTTGGGCTTTATAGTCATGCAGCAAGAACAGTAGAGCTGCATAAAAAAGGTTTCCAAATCTCAAAAATTCCTATGTCGGGCCTGGACCTTAAATACTTTTGGCTAGCCCCCTAAAATCCAGAGTGAACTTTAAAGCGAACCGTGATATTATTTCTGGAACAAGTCAAACATGCAAGCCTTAATAATCACATTATCACATACCCACCAGCCTCATCAAATGAAGGACAAGCCACTAAATCGCCACATGGCATATTAAACAATTACAAGGAATACACAATACTGAACCTCGCAAGGATATATAAGTTTATCTTAGAAAATAAGGTATGTATATTAGCAATATATTGATGAAATATTAAGTAAAAACATGCACCAAAATACAAAAAAATTGCTTGAAGATCTTGTATTTAAGTATATTCAATTCCATCACGCAAATGTTAGCCACTTTTAGCATGTTTCCCACACTTGGAATGTAAATAAATATTACAAAAAATTGTTATGTTAACCACTGAGGCACTATACACAACATGTATATTGCGTAACTCATATTAGCAATGAAATCCAAAACTAGTAATTATGTTTACAACAACACACACTGAGGTCACATGAATTGAAATTAAAGTTATGAGCATTTTGGCACCAATATTCAAAATAACACAAAAAAATCCAAAATTTTGCATTGTTTGGTGTTTCTTTTTCAATAAATATTAGGTTTTTTTTTTTTGCTGTTGTAGACACGTGGATGCAGTACTGACTTCTTTCCCAAAATCAAGTATTCTATGCAGAAAAGAGACTATGTTGAGTGACACATTAATCACAGTGTGACAAAGCAGTTTTGTTTACTTAAACATGAATTACATAAATCCGATTTAAATAGTATCGGAGAAACTTCTGTAATTCACTTCTGATTCTACTGCTCCTAACATTACAGCACTTTTAAAGGATTTCAGTCTGTTGTTGTCCTTTCTCTCTGTGTGGTTCTTTCTTTAACAATCCAGACTGTATATAGGATCAGACTTATTGATTGTGCATATTTTTCTCATGAGTGATACAGTTAGTGGGAAAGGCAGATCACATGATATTAAGTGCGTGAAATGTTCAGTGTCAGTTTCTAAGAAGTGTATTTAGTAAAATGTAATGGGGGAAACAGGTTTGCCATATGTGGCGTTATTATCCTGTAGACATGCGATTTTTCACCAACAGTGTCTTACAGCACTAAAATACTTACCAGATGCAAAAGACTACTTAAAATTCGATTAATTTTGGAGTGGAAGAATAGAAATATAAAGGTGTCTTTAAGTATTGATCTGTTGATTAGAGTGATGTTTAACTGTTTTTACCACTAGAGTATATTCAGGAAAACACAGACCCCATTTACTTTCTGATGGACTACTATCCATCTCCTGCTTGAACTTGTAATTTTCTAAATTTGAAGACTGACTATCAACATTAATTGGAGTGTAAAACTGGTCTTGGCTGAAGACAATAAGAGTTTTAATTAATTGTTTCAAATTATAAGTAGTGTGTTTGTTTCTTATTTTGTGCAGTCTTCTCACTATTTGCAGTGACTATTCTTTTTCACTTTATTATTCAGTGTGGACTAACTTGGACGACTAATGTCAACTTAACTAACTGATATATTTAATAGCTATCTTGCTGAAAGTTTAAAATGAATAAGCAGTTTAAAATGCAATTCAATTTATCCTCTCAAAACTGTTTTATCTATTAAACATTACAATCAGCAAGTTATATAACATTACAGAAATAATAATGAGCATGAAAATGTTTGAAAGCAATAAAAATAAGGAAGGATAGGGAAATAAAATGTAAAACCTACCACAGAACAACAAACCCTCATAAAGATGAACACATGTAATGCAATATTTCGGTGTTGAACCTAAGTCTTGTAAGAAGATGAGACACTTTGCAAAGTTAGATGTGATGATATGCTTGGTGAATGGGGAACACAGGTAGCATGGCCTGGGCATCATGGGTGGTGATGGAGAGGGAGGGAATGGGCAAGCTGGTACTGAATTGATAATCAATAATTCTACGAGGGGCGTTTGAAAAGTCCGTGCAAAGTCCGAGAGATGGCACCACCAGTGCGTATCGAGGTCATGTTTAGTTAGTAGCATCTCTTGAATGAACGCACACCAAGTTTCAGCCATATTGGTCTATTTCTTTGTGTTTGACATTTGTGTGAAACAAGGAAGTTGAGTGATTTTCAAGAAATGGACGAAAAAGAATTTCGTGTGGTGATTAAACATTACTTTATGAAAGGCAAAATGCCTTAGGAGACTAAAGAGAAGCTTGATAAACATTATGGTGACTCTGCACCTTCGATTAGAACAGTTTATAAGTGGTTTCAAAATTTTCGGACTGGCCATATGGGCACAAGTGATACTGAACATTCTGGACGGCCTTTGGAGGTGACGACTCCAGAAATCATTGATCAAATCCATGATATGGTGATGGATGACAGAAGAGTTAAGGTGCTTGAGATTGCTAGTGCTGTGGGTGTCTCCACTGAATACATATTATTTTGCATAAACATTTGGACATTAGAAAGCTATCCGCCAGATGGGTGCTGCCATTGCTGATGAATCGTGTGAAGTGTTGCAAGGATGGTTTGCATGTGTTTCAGAAGAATCTGGAGGACTTAAAGCATCGTTTAGTCACTGTGGATGAAACATGGATACATTACTATACTCTTGAGACCAAACTACAATCTAAACAATGGGTTACCAAGGAAAAAATCTGCCCCAAAAAAGGCGAAGACCATTCCTTCGGCCGGAAAGGTTATGGCAACTGTCTTTTGGGATAATCCTCATCGACTATCTGGAAGGGGCATATTATTCATAGTTATTGGACCGTTTGAAAACCAAGCTGCAAGAAAAATGCCCGCGATTGGCCTACAAGAAAGTCCTTTTCCAACACGACAGCGCACCAGCACACGCTTCAGCAGTTGTGGTCGCAAAATTAATGGAAATAGGATTCCAACTCGTTTCACATCCCCCCTATTCTCCAGACTTGGCTCCCTCAGACTACTATTTGTTACCCAATTTGAAGAAATGGCTGGCGAGACAAAGATTTTATTCAAACGAGGAGGTGATTGCACACACTAATGGATATTTTGCACACTTGGACAAATCCTGTTATTTAGAAGGGATCAACAAACTAGAACATTGTTGGACGAAGTGTATCAGCCTAAAAGGAGACTATGTCGAAAAATAAAAAAGGTTTACCCCCAACACGTAAGTAGTTTTTATTTTTTGCACGGACTTTTCCAACGACCCTCGTATAGATGTGGTATTGTTGCAAGTGAAGGAACATCACCAAACTAATTAACATGAGTGGAAATAAATATAATAATGATAAATATCAAGGTCCATAAATGTGGAAACATAATAATAAGTTATTGGCTTACTGGAAGGGTCTTATTCAAGATTGGAGCCAGCAGGATGTCTGGTATCAAGGATATGTTGGTCAGCTAGTTCCCATCTGTGGAGCTCAGAGAAGGTATCAGGAAAAACTTTGATTGCTCTACCTGTAAAATAGTTGTTGAAATTGTTCAGTTTGTGGGTATTGGCATGGAAAAAGCTGTATATATTGTTTCCCTGTGACTATTCATTCTGATGGCGAGTGAATTAGTGGTTAGGCTAATATATGAACTTGTACGCTGGAGGCTTGTGAATTGATTTATGTGTTGTGGTACAAGTAGCAGGTCCCATGATGGGTGAAGTTTTCTCTGTAATCTCATTGGAGTAGGTGGTGGCAAATGGGTGTATGCTGCATGGTCTGTTGTATGGTGGTTTTGGGAAATTATGAGGTGATTATTTATAAACAAATATATTCTTGATACTACGTGGTCTGCTGAAGCATGTGCACCAGACAGTGTGTAGGATTTTTTGGAGGAGGATGTGTATCCTAAAGAAAGAAAGTAGGGAATCATGCCCGCTACAAAGCATTAAGTTACTGAACTCTAGACCAAGAAAAAACTGAGTGATGAAAATGGGGCTCCAGTTAGTGTTAAGAGGCATGGCATTGGAGTAATCCTTTGGTGGATGGGTTGTAGTATGGGATATTTATTTTTGTACCAGTTTTGGGGAGGTAGCAATGGTAGGCGTGAGCTTGGGACAGGTTTTGGGTGTATGTGGGAAGAGAGATTCTTTATCGGAATAGATGCATCTGCCGATTTTCACGGTTTTTCTGTAAAATTTATGGAAAAGCGCTGTATTTTATGGTTGTATGGATGAACTATGTTATTTTATGAATTTCCAAATTTCCTAGTTGAACTATTTATATGGAAGAAGGTTACAGCGGTTTTTGTGAACAGTTATGGTAGGTTTCTGATTTATTTCATGGCTGTAAGTGCTCTTTTATGTGTTTATGTTAAGTTGTAGATAGATGAATATACGATATACTATGTGTTGCTGTGTGAGAAGGAAAAATGTGTTGAAGGAGATTGGCTGAGCATAGAAGACACTGCAAGCAGGTGGGATCAGAAATAGAAAGAAGGGTAGAGGAGGAAGGATTGCATAGTACGTAACTCACCTAATAATGTTCCTCTCTTCACTTGCCCATTGGTTCCAACATGCCATCACTGGGATACCTGTATGCTGCCATGCCGGTCAGTTGTACAAAAAATCTAACTGCCCTCATGTAATTCCACAGTGCAACCGCTATCAAACTCCATCAGATGCCAGTAATGCTGTCTGATGTGTGCACAAGGCATCATTGCTGACTGGTGGCCTTCTCCCTTTGTTGTACAATCTAGTCACTGCTTGCTCTCGATATTATCCCACATGTGATGTCAAGTGATGTGAAGTATTAGTTTGATTATAATCATTGGCATGTATGTAACCGAGCATGGTGAGTGAATGGTAACCTCTGGCCTAACATTGGGGAAGATACTGGTTCGAATCCCAGTGTAACCATCCAGATTTCTGTTTTCCATGTTTTCCCACTCCAGGCCAATACCAGGACAGATCCTTCAAAAGACCATGGTTGTATTCCTTCACATTCCTTTCCTGCATTTAAGGATCTCAACCTTGATAAAGCGTGAAGAACAGGGATGTACTGCTTTACATCCAAATGCGACCACTCCTTCTGAATACTGTTTTTGCCATATAATGTAGTTTACGTAGCTAGTAAAGTCAATGGTCATTAAGTATATATATCATTCATTTGCTTGCGATTTTTATGTTTAATAGTATTGCTCTGCTACTATTAGATATGTCTTCTTGGTGGAAACACACATTTGCAAGAATGTTCTTTCATATTATTTTTTTTTAATTTTTTTCTTTATTTTTTTTCTTTATTTTTTTTTCTTGCACATATGAATTTACACCCTAAGAATGTCTTATTTATTTTGTTGAATATATTGCATATAGGTGATGAATATATTTACAGGAGAAAAGAGAAATTGAAGAAAGATATAAATCACTGCAGAAAGAAATGAAACTTCTTCTGGAAGAGAAAGAAAAGCAAGGAGAATCGAATAAAAAACAAATAGATGAGGAACTTGACCGTGTCCGCAAGCTAGTAAGTACAATTTGTTGCCTGACCATGTATTGTTAAATCAGTGATTGACTAATGACTGTTATAGCCCATCCAAAAAACTGATACAAATTAAATCTGTTGTCAGAGGCGTAATGAATTATAGTAACTATTACTTAAGTACAGGAATTTGTTCGAGCGACAAAAGTCGCCAGCCAGCCGTTGACCTGATGACAGAGGCGATTTCGCCACTTACGGGGCTGCGCGGGCATCGCCACTTCAGGAATGTGCAATTCGCTTGATAGTGGGTGCGATGTCCGACAGGTTATTGCCGCCCCGCTAAGCAGGTCAACCGAGCCTTCATTTTAAGTAATGTAGCAAGGAGCGGTCACTTGGAGACCGGAGCCGATCGAACGCGCCTCGGGCATCGACTTGCCGACCCAGCCAGCTATCCGCTCGTCGTCTAATCGCTAAGTGCTTTTCTGCAAACCGATAACGGAGTGGACTGTGGCTTTCGGCGATTACTTGCCATGTATCACAACTTCTACGGCAATAAACTTGCAGTAGACCGTCTACCAATTCATTAATAATTTCAGTAGGCAACGTATTCCCTCTACTGTTTGCTCGCCTCAGAGGGCGTGGTGTCAGAGGGCGTGGTGTCAGAGAAAGCAATTATTCTTAGCAAGCAGGTAGCAGACTATTGGCGGTCCAGTAACTGACAGCTGCCCCGATCTGCGAGAAGAGAAGTACTAGATACATCCACAAGTAAGTTCACTCCCCAAATGGCCACTCCATCCTGACAAACCCGTGGCGCGGATCAACCCCAAAAGGGCCCACCACACTGTAATAGATCAGAATAAATTTATTAGGACTAGTATTTGTCGGCAGCTTCCTCTGTGGTCCTAGGTGTACAGTATATGTTTAGAATTTCAGGTAGTTATATTGGTGGAAGCTGTGGATTTGAATGCAGCCTTATCCACAATTATCTGATAAATATCCACTGAAACCCCTCATTTTGCAATTATGAATAAAAACAGTTTCATGAAGTGGTTGCCACCAACTGTCAGTGAATTGTGTATATTTTTACTAAAACACTTTTAGTTGTTCTCTTCATCAAATGTGTTGTTTTGAGATCATCATATTTGATCATCAAAGACAGACTTAAATGTTTTGCATGTAAACAGTTCTCAGAATTTAAAACTGTAGCAATCTTTGTATACACAATACATAGAAAGAAAAGGCCAGTGACAATATTTACATAATCCTTAGATCAAAATCAAAAGTCTAGTGACAGAAGAAATAAAAATTTCATCAGATGAATTTTTATAAAACAAATTTTATGGCTCAAACCACAAATAGTAATATCTAATAAATTTTCATTACATTTTTTCATAAATGTTTATGCTTTTTGGCGTGTTAATCTTTGATGTAGTTTGTGACATTTGAATTGTGTTTGGAATCTTTGATTAATTATATTGGTTTCTGGTCATAAAGAGTCTTTGGACAAACTACAGATTTTAAGATCTGTATGATTGTTTTTTGCAATACCTTCACAAAGGTATCCACAGAGACAATCCACTAGAGATTTATGTATGTAGAGAAGGGCTCTCCTATGCACTCAAGAGATGCATGTTTGTTGTTATTGATTTGTTTAAAAAAAATGAAGAGTACTAGTTTTTAAATATGAATTTTCTCATAGATCATTGTTTATATTTTTGTCTAGCTTGATCAGTATTTTTAAATGAAGTGGTATCCAAAAGTTTTTTTTCAGAATTCTGTGTACTATTCTCACAAGTGGCATTAGCATACCTTCCTTTTCTTTTTTGTTTCATTGAGGAAGGAGAGCGACAAAGACAAGAAGAACATAATCAGATGATGATGGCACAGCTTCTGCGTGAGGTGGATGACAGAGAAGAGAACATGCGCCGCCGTCTAAATGAGGCTTGGCATAAATTAAGCTATAACAGAGTTATAATTGAAGACAAGATCAAGGGTATGCTATTTTCATTTTATATATATTTATTAAAAAATCCATTTGCTGTTATCTTTATTTTTCAATTACAGTATAAATCAGAACAAGTACTAAGAAATTTTTGGAGTGGCAGCATTCTTTGTATTGTTCAAAAGCCAGGAGAGTAAGATTTTTCTGTACACTTAAACAATCTGTTGGGATTCCTCATAGTTTTGTTGTAATGAGGTCCAAATGAAAACTTTCCTACTCCATTATTGCCAAAATCAATTGCTAATTTGTTATCATTGTTCTCATTTACACTTGCTGTTTCTAAACCTTCCACCAATATTTATCCAGGCCTGTCGCCAGTATGTGCCTGGTATATGCCCTTTTCATCCTTCTTCTGTCCTGCAATAACTTTAAACCCAAATCTTTTGTCATTACTGGTATTGAGGGCATAATTTGTTAATTTCCACAGACAAATCTAGTTGCTCTCATTTACATGCCCTCCGACTGCAGTCTTTATACCCCTAATGTGGGTCCCATTTTATCATACCGAGTGTGGTGGGTGAGCAGTTAATGCTCTGGCTTTGAATTCAGGAGGATACTGGTTCGAATCCCCATCTGAGCATTCAGATTTGGGTTTTCCATGGTTTTCCCAAATCACTCCAGGCAAATGCCGACAAAAAAAAATGATAAAAAGCCATTTTATCCCTCTGTACTTTAACAAGGGCCTGTAACACATCTCTCTTACTTCCCATAACCTCCTCAAATGTCCTGCCATTTTAGCTGACTGCTAACTGTTATTCTCAGGTTTTTTAATATTTTATTCCTCCAACAAGCAATTCCTCTTCTGCTAAATTATCATACAAAACCTTTAATTTCCTGCCTGTATACATATTGTCTCTTCTTAACATTTAATTTAATTGCAATGGAGTGCATACTCCAGTGGCAATTTCCCTACATACCCATTTTTTCCTTTTCCTGTACCCACCTACTTTTGCCCTCTACAAATTTCAACTTTAAATTATTTGAGTGTTTCTGTTAACTATGCATCATGTCTCTTGGCAACTTATTCCAATCCCTGGCTCCATTACCTATGAAAGAAAATCTTCCCACACCCTTGTGCCTGAAATTGAGTGTTAGCTTGTGGTCGTGGTCGTCTTTTCCCTTCCATGAATTACTTTTAGTTCTTACACCAATATCTTTCCATGCCTCATCACCAATATACACCTTCTATACTCCCATGACCCTCTTCGCCCTCCTCCTGTCTTCCAATGAATCCCAATCATATTGGTTTTTGACTGCGTTCTGTGGTAATTTCCAGAGACAAATCTTGCAGCCATTCATTGAATTCCCTCCAACTCCTGTATTTGATGCCCAAAATGTGGGTCCAATACTACACCACCATATTCAAGTAATGGTCTCACCAAAGTTTTGTAACCCAATTCCTTTTTCTTCCTTCCCTGCCTATCCACCCAACCAGATGTTTTGTCTAGATCGCTTTGCATTTGCTGTCAATCCTCTTTCAATGTAATATTATTATATAGCAATGTTATATGCTAGCAGTCTAACTCATGACTGTAGATCACCAACAGAATCATTCATTAGAACTAAGACCAATAATGGTCCAAGTTCACTATCCTGTGGCACAACAGTTGTCACTTCCATCTACCTTGATGTTGCATAACCCACTTTGACACTTTGCTTCCAATTTCTTAAGAATTTATTTCTTGATTTATCCCAGTGGTCTAAATCTTATTCACAACGATAGTTTGCTTGACGCTAAAAAGAAAACTATGAAATTTTAATTGAAAATAATAAATTTAATACTGAAGATCAATTTTATTTGTTTTATAAGTGATAAGAACATATTATTTTAATAAAATAAAAGTGCAAAAAAGTAGTGTTAAATAAAACACCAATCAGAGCACATGATGTCAGGTCTCAGCTCCATTCAATAAGGGGGCATCCATAAATTACGTGAGGTGTTTTTCCGGATTTCTGGACCCCATGTGAGATTTCTGTTGACCCCCCCCCCCCTCCCCCTTGGTGAGATTTCACCTCACGTAATTTATGGACACCCCCTAAGCATCCGTTGGAAATCTGTGCATCTTATGTTTTAAGTCAATCCATTACTTAGTTTTAGTTAACAGTCCTTAAAACAAATAGTATTTGCAGTAGAACTTGGAATTACCAAAGTAATCAACTCTAATTTGCCCAAAATTATGTGACGATGCTGGGAGAGTTTTTCGCATAAAATAGTGATTTTTGCACAGCAGAATTCTGAACTGTCAAAATTTACTTCAGTGTATTCACACTCAAAAACTGAAAGTGTAGTTTCGTGCTGTGAAGTGCACATATTGTCATGTGATAAAGAAAAACTATATAATAATTAAGTATTTTTTCGGGGGGGGGGGAGCATTTTATTTGATTGTTAGTCTTTAGAAGATAGATTTCAGAAACTTATATGGCCTAGAGAGACTTTTTGTTATAAGCTAAATATTGCCTTATGGGGCCAATATTAGTAGAGGCATTAAGTTGAAAATATAGCTTAATTGCTATGCACATACTTAGACTATGAAATAGCATCAAGTATTCTTCGTGACAATTTACCAGTATTCAGATCAGATGATATATTTTGATGATGAAGTATAGCTACACTTGTCAAGATGTAACTGTTTTTGTATTAACCATAGGCTATTCGAAAATAATAAATAAATTAACAATTAACAGCACACTCTTTACAGTGGCAACGTTACGAAAGCTGTGAACAAAGAATTACTAATTTTTTAGATGAGTTATGAACTTCTGTTGATTTAAATCATGTGTCAGATCATATAGGTCATGTCTGACTAATTTGAACAGTTTATGAAAATTGTGATATGATACTCGGCTTCAAAAGTGATTATTCATTTATCGATTCATTTTATGTGATGGAAAAAATAGTTTATTAAACATAATAAAATATCACCTAAAAACATGTCTAAGTAGCCTTCACAAAAATATATTGAAGACTTTGTGGACAAATAAACTGGATCCTGTCATGAAAGCTTTAGCCATTTTTTCCACATACCTTCCTTGTGTGGAACATAAATACACAATTTGTTTGCATTTTAAATTATGTGTTTACACTGAAACATTAAACACCACTTGTAAATTGTGGAACTCATTTTATCAATAAAATAAGCTAACTGTTGCTTTGCTTACAGATGTGACATCATGAAATCTGATATGACAGCTGCGAGTATTTTGGTGCCATTATTCAAATGAGCACATAAAATTGCAAAATTTTCCATTTGTTTTTTGTTAGCTACAATACTTTTCATCTACAGCACTGACTACTTTCCCAAAATTAATCAAGTATCCCATACTATGGCTGACCCTATCAATTGCCTTAGAAAGATTTAGTACCACATTGTCTAATTGACCTCTTTTTTCCATTTCATCTGAAATATCTTGTATATAACCTACTAACAGATTCTCGTAAATAGCCTCTTTTTAATCACCTGATTTTTTTTTATTTTAATTTTTATTTGGCATTTAACCTTTAGGTCTTACAGCCATGCACGTGTTATTGATTTCCTCTAAATTTTTGGGCTATTATTTTTCACAAAAGTATATATTAAACGGTATATGTGGATACTTTCCATGGCCAGTAAATGTTTTATGTTGAGAGGTAACTGGTTTCCCTCTTCTGAGAGGTCTTTCATAAAATTTGTGATGCAGTGTTTCTTGCATCCAAAAATCATATGGTTGACGTCGCATTCAACCTCATCTTCACAGTCGCATCGGGGTGATTCAATTGCTTTGATTCTACACAGGTGGGCGGGAAAGAAGCCATGATTAAACTTTAACCTGGCTATTGTAGTTACTAGTTCTCTTGATGGGGATCATTTTTGGTGCCACTGGGATGTTGGTATATGGGGGTGGATGCATGCGTAGTAGTGACCTCTGAGTTGTGATGTTTCCGACCATTCTCTGTTCCATTTTTCTTTGCAGTATTTCTTAAAGTGGTTTGTAATATCTAGCCCCAGTATCTTCGTTTCTTCCTCACCCATCCTTATATCACTCTTTGCTAGGTGGTCTGCCTCTTCATTACCTGGTATGCCAACATGTGCTTTTATCCATATAAATATGACTTCTTTGTTCAGGTCGGCGATCTGATAGCAGGTCTGTATGATTTTCAATGTCAAATAATCACTTCAATTATCATTTTTAAAAGCCAAAATTTTTTGCAGAGATGATTTGGAATCAGATAATATCACTATGGTCCTTTTGGATGAGCGTAATCCATATTCCAGAGCTTTTAAGATGGCCAGCATTTTCGCCGTATAATTGGAGGCTTCCTTTTGAAGCTTGTACATTTTCGAGACCTTTTCCTTTAGGATGGTATAGGCACAGCCAGCTGCAATGCTTGCCTTAGCACCATCCGTGTAAATTTGGATAGTCTGAGGCCATTCTTCCAGATATCTCACCACTAATTGTTTGTTAATTTCCGTGTTTTCGCTAAATGGTGCATCAAATCGGACTATAAGGTTCATGGTAATTGTCTCATAGTTTATTTCGAAGTAAGGCAGTTTCCTAGTGCTATATACATATTTCTGATATTGCTGTATTTTCTGGAAAGCAGTTATGTATATGGGTGGCTTTTTATGTCTCTAGTATTGTTCGTGGGCACATGATTCACTGAGGTCCTCGATCTTTTTGATAATTGTGCTATTCTCAATTTCCATGTGTTTTATCAGGAATTTATATGGAAGAAATTCCCGCCTGATGTGAAGAGGTGGTTCCATTGCCTCCACCTGAAGAGCATTTGTTGGTGTTGATGCCATCACACCATAACAGAGTCATAGTGCCTTATATTGGCATTTATCGACCATGCCCAACAGCTGTTTCGATGCAGTTCCGAAGATTATGCAACCATAATCCATGTGTGAACGAATCAGTGCCTTATAAATAGTGAAAGCCATTTTGGGGTCCATCCCCCATGTTGTTCCTGATGTGACCCTGCATGGTGTTCACTCTTTCTAATTACCTGTTTTATTTGCTCGTTCCACTGCATGTGACTATCGATCACTAGCCCGAGATATTTCACTTCTTTCTTGCATGGAAGACTGAGGCCCCCTAAAGTGACAGATTTGTCAGGCTGTATTTGATGTCTGGTGTAAATGGTAACAGCAGACTTCTCTGGTGATATTTCCAGTCCATTATTCTTCAGCCACTGTCGGAATTTCCTCACTACGATAGACATTATCTCCATTACTTCTCGTAGCGTGTTTCCAGTCACATAAATGCAGATGTCATCGGCAAATTGTAATAAATAGCAATTTCCATGAATATATTTCCTAGGTCACAAGTATATACGTTGAATAAAAGTGGTGAGAGTATGGAGCCCTCTGGTAGCCCCTGGCTGGTTGTTCGTGGTCTGATTATGTTGTTCCCGTGCTTTATGATTACAACCCTCCTCTGCAGCATCGGTGTTAAATTTCTTGCAAATGAGGGTGGCACCCCCAAGTGAGATAGTTTTTAGGCCAATACGGCAAGGTTCACATTGTCATATGCTTTCGTTATGTCAGTATCACCTGATTTAGAAACCACTTCTTTTCCTCACTGATTTTCCAAGTAGCTGGCTAAATAACACTCTATCAACTTTACAACCACTGAAGTCAAACCGATAGGTCTACAGTTCTCACCGCTATTTGTCTCCCATCTCTTATGAATTTTTAGTATTATTAAAGGTCCCGAGGAATACAGCAAGTCTCCAGATTAAACTGAATAATACTTCCTGGTAGGTTACACTGTCTTTACCACCTACCTTTAACACATTGGTGGTAATATTAGCTATAGTAGGTACATCATCTTGTTTTTTAAACTATGCAGCTTTGTCATAATATGCTTGACTATATTCCTAATTTTCCAATATGATCATTTTCACTAACATAGGAATGATTCTCTTCAGTTAATCCCCAATCTTCCCGTGTTAACTTCCGTTAAATAAACTTCTGTTAACTTTAGCCCGTTACATTGATTTTTGTCATCATTTCATTTGTTTTAATTGTGTGCCATGGCATGCTGCTACATTCAACAAGTCACATAGTAAACAAATTAGGTAATGTGAAGTGCCGGGTGATTCATATATAACTGTTATGCTAGGCATGGTATGGGTGTGAGCAGGAGCACTAGAGTTGTGGAGTGTTTGTTTCTAATGTCTGCAAACCAGCGCTCGCTACAAGTTTTGAATTTGATCACTGATTGATTTTAATATTTTTATAACTTAACTCTTTTTACCACGAGGAATATAGGGCCACTTTTTAGTTTGTGTTGATTTGGAGTTTGTTTGTGAAATAATTTAAATTAATATTTGCTTCATGATTACATACCGCTTCTTCATTGTCCATGTTTCAGCAGAATGTGTCAAGATAGGCATATAGTATGTGTGATAAATTACTCTCTTGCTTCTCTGTGGCACGTCTTTATTCCATATCAGGCTTCTAATTCTCCTTAAAAATGCCTCTGCTTGTCTTCCTCTTTCACTTATCTTCCCATCATTTCTTCCACATTCCTCTAATACACTGCCCAAGTACTTGGTCCTGCTTACCTTCTTTAGTTGTTCACCTGCCATTACAATTCCCTGGGCTACCCTATTCGTCTTTCTGGTTGTTACTATGTACTCACATTTCTTTACATTAAATTTCGGGCCTTATTTCTCCACACATTCTGTCCACACATCCAACTGCTGCTGCACTTCCTCTTCATCACCTCCCCAGATCATCAGGTCATCCGCAAAAGCCATCGCCTTAATGTTTTCCTCTCCCATCCTCACTGCCACCTTCTGCATTATATCATCCATGATTACTATAAAGAGTAGTAGTGAAGAAGTGGGACATCAGCAGGCTACAAGCAAGCAAAATGAAGTTTTTAAGAGGTAGAATGGGAGTTACTTCTGGTGAGGGGATAAAAATAGGTACTCAAAGAAATACTGAGTGTAGATCTGTAGTCAGAAAAATAACTAATGCTACAGAAATAGATGAAGCTTTCAAAACAATAACAGACGGGGGCAGATCAGGGAAGGCGAATGTTAGTGCTGAAAATATCACAAAGCCGGCGATAAGAGTGTTACTTCTAACTGTAGAAGTATAATGAACAAAGTAATGGAATTAGCAAACCTAACAGAGATATACGAACCTCAAGTAGTTATAGGGGTAGAGTCTTGGTTAAAAGAAGGAGTATTAGACATTGATGTTTTCACCGATGGTTACAGAGTGTACCGCAGAGATAGAGGAGCAACTGGCAGTGAGGTATTGATACTGGTTAGCAAAGGCTACTACAATTCATGACCATGAGATACTAGGGGTAGACTTCTTGGGTGATAAAGAAGAAAAAGTCCTGGTATTGGCTGCATACCACAGTGGAAGAATTTATACTATTATAAATCTGTTAGCAAGTTGCGTGTGTCTCATTATTTGAACGGCACAAGAATTACCACAGCAATTTGGATGGTGTTTTCAATTTTTTTGACATAAGCATCACAATTAAAATCTGCGGAAATAGCTAATTATTTATATGTACCGAGGTATGGAGGGAATAATTAAATACATTTCTTGGCATAGAATTATGAGATACGGATCACGATGTAATTGAGATGTCCACTCCTTGCACAAAAAACTGAAAAAAAATATCTCACAACTTAATTCTGTTTAATATTTTGACTTCGAATATTTTTCAGTTTTCTTGAACACAGTACATAAATGGAATATCTGAAACAGATGTAACAAGGATTACTATTACCATTGTTTAATTTACTGAAAAAATGATGCATTTGACCAAAGGTGAATATTCTGGATTTTATATATTTATCTTTGTTTATAATTTCCTGGTTTTATAAATTTTGATAAATATAACTATACAGAATTCGTTACTCAAACCACTACATAATATTTTAAATCTTCAATAAGAGTAACAGAAGTCTAACATTAACAGTAAGTAATTTTCTGCTTAATATTGACCATAAAGGGTCACCAAAATTTGTTAGTGAATAGCAATAGACAATTCGAAAGTAGAGAATAATATTTTGTGATGTATAGCTTACTGATAGTTCTCGAGATATCTGAAACAAAAATTCGGTTATATGTATAGTTCCTTGGGCCTTTAGTGATATTTTTAAGCTGTTCCAGGCCGCATTTCAACCTAACCACAATCACTAGATGGAAATAAAAGAATAAACTTTACATTGCGATACATTCAATGTGTTACTGTGCTTGTTTTAGTCCTCTTGCAGTACAAACTGAAGTTGTATTATGAGAGTAATGTTATAATTTATGCTGCGTGTAGTTTGAATGTTGAAATAAACAGTGTTGTCATTACCAAAATTGTATTTTCCAATGCATTTCATGTGTTTAGGTGTATCTGCATCATTTAATTTTGAAGCGGCATTATCAGTATTGATTGTGGTTAGGTCGAAATGCAGCCTGGACCAGAATGTTCTTGCAACAACAACAAGGCATGAAGAATTCAATTATTGTCAGTAATTAATAAGCTGCTTTAATTAGTGTTATATCAGTGATGATGTGTACTCCCGGAAACAAAAGAAACGTTGTGCATGTACAGCCTATATTTCCATGTAGCTTTGGCAACCTGTTTTTTTCTGATCCTGGCCGCATTTCAGCCTAACCACTTTAGTTATGAGATACAATGAAGTAAGATGGCTCGATATTTGGGTAGATGCATAAAAGTTATTAAGTAAGAATTACATATTACTACCCACGACATAAGAATGTACACATATCGTATTACGAAAATTTGCCAGCTATTTCAGATTTCTCGTAGCGTTGGCAACAGAGATATTTTTATAAACAGTACTGCCATTTTGGGTATCAAATACAGAACTTGGAGAGTGTGCAGAGAAGGGCGGTTAGACTTACTTTAGAACGCAATCTGTAACTAATATGGTATGGGTTGTCCACTTTATACTTAACGAAAAGGAAGCATGGCTCGCGATACTCTTACATACGCCTCAGTATAATTTTGCCTCCATCACTCGTGACCACCAGCTTCTGACTATTACGACAATCACTTTACTATACTTTGGGCTTCTGTGCTCAACAGTGCTTCATGTAACGATTGAGCCTTTACAAATAATTATATGGATAATGAAAACAAAAAAGCTGCCGTTGGGCATTAAGATTTAGATAGGATAGGGAAAAAATACCGATCACTTACCACATATGAAGGCAGGATGGCGAGAAGAACACGTAAAAACACAAAAACAAACAAATTGCACAATATTTCGGCATTCATGTGGTGGGTCAGAATGTGACCACATCTTTCCCCCTGCCATGTCTCGCCTCTCACATGATTAAGGATCATGCTGAAATATAGTGCAATTTGTTTGTTTTTGTGTTTTTATGTGTTCTTCTCGCCCTCCTGCCTTCATCTGTGGTAAGTGACGGGTATTTTAAATTTACTACTGCTTATCTACTCTTTCTGCGTATTGCTGACCTAATACTGTCTTGCCACACAACAATGAGCTGTTGTTTACCATATTCCAGTTTTGTAATGCACGGTAATTGAATTTCTATTACAGGGATTTCCCCTCAAGAGCAATCTGGCAGCACAAAACACTTTGAAAAGTTAAAGCTTGAGGAAGAGTTAGCAGATGTAAAGAACAATCTAGCTATGATTGAAAAGAGAAAAGACATGTTGGAGAAAGAGCTGGAAGAAATACAAAAATCAGCTACAGAAAATACTCTGAAAGTAAAGGAAGGAATTTTGAAGAACTTCGAAGACTTAATGGAAACTGAATTACAGTGCAGCATTTGCAGCGAGTTGTTCTTTACTGTAAGTATTTTGGTGCGGATATGTTTGATTGATATATATGTATTAAAAAAATCTGTTTATATGGCCAAAAATATTTGAACTATTTTGTACGGATTTCTAGTTTTGTGAAAATCATTTTGTAAATAGTACACTTGTCAAGTTATTCTTCTCTAGCTATTACCTGTGACTTCATACATATGGACTTAGAATTTTATTGTCAGAGTTGAATATAAAAAACACGATGTCAGGATAATGTTAAAGGGAA
This sequence comes from Vandiemenella viatica, assembly GCA_031002005.1. NCBI lineage: Eukaryota > Metazoa > Arthropoda > Insecta > Orthoptera > Morabidae > Vandiemenella > Vandiemenella viatica. The sequence continues at coordinate 238,430,637 of CM061919.1, read as the reverse complement.
GCCTTTACTTTTCATTCTACTGTTTTGACCTGTCTAAAAAAATCAAGTTGCAACCTGTTTAAAATAACAAACTAAGAGGAAAGGGGGAGAGTTAACTGTAGGAGACTATCTACCACAGTTCCTCTAGTAAGTATATTTTTGTTTGTGATTTAAAATTGTCACTTTCTGAGGACATCTTATATCAATACGAGTTTGTGCACATTTTTGGTTTTGCTGTCCTTTGCCAGGATATTTAGCCTCTGGAAACCCACTAACTGCCCCATTGATAAACACATTTTTTTAAAGTGTGCCTCTGCTACATTCACTGTCTGCCCCTGGGCTTTATTGATAGCTATTGCAAAGACTAAACAGATCATATGCAAACTGATTGTGAGAAAAGCAAAGCCTGAGTGACCGATATAACATTACGGGGACTTATACATGCTAGTTTTCGAAATTTCATGATGAAATATGTTATTCATCCCAAAAAAGTATGTCCTAATGATATGTAGTATTTTATTTTTGAATTTCATCATGATTGGTTTAACTGTTTAGTTGAGAAAATATAGCAGACAGAGAGAGAGACAGCCGCTTTCACATTTATAATATCAATGTAGATAGTCTTCATAGTAATGTTATTTTGCATGCTACATGAGTATACAAAAATTGACTGAAATGGTGTGCTAGGGTTAAATTGTGAAGATAAATATCTTCTTTAGTAAAATGTGTTGGCTACAGACTGCAGTCACCTCATTGAGTTGGCAACCTTCGGCAGTTCTTGATAATGCCCGAAGTGTTAGTTGCACTAACTGCTATGACAGCCAGACAGAAAATTAAAATGAATAACTGTATTGACTTTATTTGCATTTATACTGTTAAAAGAAAATGTAAATTTCAAACAAATAGTTGAATTTGATTTTATTTGCACTTACATTATTAAAACAAAGTGTAATTGCGATACAGGCTAAAGGTAATTATTTGTTGTGTAGCAGATATAAAGGTTATATGCGAGGCAGAATTATATAAAAAAATATATAATGTGACATTCATTTGAATTAAATTTTTACCCTGTATTCTCTGTGGCAGTTACTGAAACCAATGACAACATAGCCTAAAACAATTTTGACAGAAGATAACAAACAGGAAAGGCAATTAAAATCCAAAGAAAATTTGCACAATATGGAGTTATTCATGAAACATATCAATCAAATAAATGATAATTATCGGTAATTGAAATTATACATTGATAATTTTTCATAACAAAAAAGTTTCTGTCAAATAAATACAAATGGAGTTACTTAAAAACATCCCAAACAACCAAATACTCTGAGAATGTAATCAGAAAAAGTTTACTAACATAAATAAATCACTAATTAATAGTATCAATATAAAAGATAATGATTAATTGCTATTCTTTTATCCTTAGAAATTTCCCAGAACAAATGCCCGTCATAGTGATAACAATAATATTGATTGGTTGCCATTATTTGAAATGAATCATTAATTGTTTTCAACTCTGATAAAAAAATTTGCAGTCATTAACATGATACTGTCTTTGTAAAAATTGTTTCTTGTATTGCTTATATCTTTCAGAGCATATTAATGAAATAGCCGTTCTGAGTGTGGTGGGTGAGTGGCTAATGTTCTGGCCTCGCATTCAGGAGGACACTGGTTCAAATCCCCATCCGGGCATCGAGATTTTGGTTTTCCATTGTTTCCCCAAACTCACTCCAGGCAAAAGCCGGGATGCTTCCTTCAAAAGGCCATGGTCAAATTCCTTCCAGTTCCTTGTCCCCAGTCCCATCCTGCCTCTAATGACATTGACATCAACGAGGCATAAAGCTATAAAAAAATAAACAGCCACATTTTTTCATAAGTTGAAGAGTAGTAACTGTACAAAATAATGTTGCTGAGATTTTCTTGGACTTTTACCTTTTTAGCTAATAGCATTTATCCTAAATTTATTTCAAAATATCTGTGAACTTGATACAAAATTTTGACTTTGAGTTTGCTGTGATTATCTGTCAAACAATATCACATTTGTTTATATCTTAAGTTCATTACTTCATTTTTTTAGGCAACTACTTTGAACTGTAATCACACCTTCTGTGAATACTGTATCAGTGAATGGCGCAAAAAGAAAAATACTTGTCCCGTCTGTAGAACGAAGATTAAAAGTCAGCAGAATCAACTTATTTTTGACAATTTCATTGACAAAATGGTAGAAAATCTTTCAGATGATCTGAAGAAAAGAAGGGAAGAGCTTAAGAGAGAAAGAGAAGGTAATTTGATTGAATTCAATAAAAATAATTCCACAGGTATCTAAGAATTTATTATGTATGATATCACTGAAGAAAGGTATTTATTCAAATGGCATGCTTTTGAAAGATTGATCAGTTTGATAAGGCTCAGCAGGAAATGGGAGTTCAGTTACATTTTTTCATAAAAATTCAGATTCATGTGTGTTGTAGCTTAATTTTCAACAAGGTATATAAGGAGAATTCCAAAAGTAATTAGTTTTTTTAAAAAATTTATTGAACAGATTTGCACAAACACTTAAAATTTTTCAAAGTACTTTCCTTGGGCCTCTAAATATTTTTTCCAGAGACTCTGCCATGACCGGTACGCACCCGAAAGGTGTCTTTGGGGACCTCTCGCAAGGTCTTCATCATTGCTGATTGGACGAAAATCGGGTTCCATTCAGGGCTGCCTTAATCCGAGGGAACAAAAAGAAGTCTGCAGGAATGTAGGGGGGTGGGGCAGTGTTGCCACCTGTTGTTTTGCCAGAAACTCGCGGATTCGTATCGCATTGTGGTGATGGAGTTGCCAGGTAGTGGAGATGTCTTTCCTTGTACTGATGACCGTTTTTTGGAGTCTTTCCAGCACGTCGACATAGCAGGCAGCATTAACTGTCTGTCCATGATGAACAAACTCCTTATGGACCACCCCTTTGCTGTCAAAAAAGACAATGAGCATTGTTTTCATTTTTTTTTTTTTTTTTTTTTTTTTTTTTGCTCATTCTTGCCTTTTGGGGCTTGGGGGACTAGTCAGTGTGACACTCACAGCTTTGGCATTTTGTTTCTGGGCCATATTCAAAAACCCAGGTTTCATCACCAGGGATGACGTTGCCCACATAACAATTTCAACACGTTGCAAAAGTTCACTTGAAATTTCCACTCTGTTGGTCTTTTGGTCATCTGAAAACATCTTGGGGATCAGCTTGGCGCACACTTTCCTCATCGCTAAATCTTCAGTAAGAATATGAAACACAACAGTTCATTGGAAACCATTTTGATACTCAGTTGACAGTCAGTGTCCAACAATTGTCAAACAGAAGCCACATTGTTGTCGGTTTTGCTGGTTGAAGGCTGTCCAGAGCATTTTACGTCGTGAACCTCTTCCCGGCCCACCTTAAAGGCCTTTAACCACCTCGAAACTTGTGAGTAGGACAGAGCAGAGCCTCACAAATCATTTTGTTGGTCTCCTCAAGAGATTTTTTCAGTTTAGCACAAAACTTAATCGCGTAACGTTGGTCGATTCCATTTTTTTCGTGATACGGTTGGCACGCAGAGGTTCACAATAACTGACGTTCTGCGCTTCCACAGCTTGGAGAGCACTGAGACCAGTTTTGCACTAAAGCTTAGCACCCCCTCCCCCCCATTCCAAGTGGTTCGATCCCACTCCGGCCAATAGGAGTGGAACACATTACCTTTAGTTTCTACAAGTCTGTATTTGCAATGGAGGTTATAAACAATTGATTCGGTGAATTAATGGTTTAGTTTGTTGAGCTGAATTCAGTTACCACAGTTGAATGTGTTAGCAAGATAGGAACTTCAAGCAGTTTTCACGCAGGCAAATTTTATTCATTATAAAGCTACTTGGTTGATACTGTATGGCTTTATTAATTTACAACATACTTCAATTTTATACTAAATGCAAGTAGTACACCATCAGTATTTCAACTAACATGTTGTGTTAAGTAACTATCATCAAACAAGCCATAGGGGTGCCATTTTTGTTTTACATTAAAGCCTTAAAACCCATTAGCGGAAAGATTTACATCCTGAATTTATCTCTGTTACATGCAGGATGCTGGGAGAAAGAATTAAAAGGAATAAAAATTGGCAGGCTACCCAAAAATAAACTCTGTGGCTTTTGGCGTTTGCAGATCTAGCAATTCTATCCACCAACAGGCAAGAGGCAATCTACTCCCTCGAGAAACTCCATGAATTTTCAGCTAAAACTGGTTTCCAAATCTCATATGCTAAAACCCACTCTATGGAAGGATCCTCATGGTACCAAGATGGAAATCCTATAAAACTGCGATTGGCAATATTTCTCAAGTAACTAAATTCAGGTATCTAGGAGAAGTTATTCAACCTGCAGGACTAAATCGTGAAGCAAACAATGAGTGAATATCTAAATTACAAAAAGCCTATAGAATCACGTAGAACAGATACAGCAAAAAGTCAATTTCCTGAAATTCAAAGTTTGACACTATGACACTAATCAAACCAAAGGCATTATTTGCACTGGAAACTTTGATTATTGGGGGTAGTTCACTGATTAAAGATATTGAAAAGCAAGAAAGAAAACCTTTGGCCCAGTTTTCACAGAAGGAACTTGGATAAAAAGGAAATCACATGAACTATATTCTGAAAAAATTTCAGACACATTAAACCTTATGGAAATATTATCAGAATGAATAACAACAGACTAGCCAAAAGAATTCTCAACCTGACCATTTCATTGAAAATGAAAAACATTTGGCTACTTGAAACTGAAAAGGACCTCCAGGAAATCGTAATCACAGATGATATCGTACAGGACTGATGCAGATTTAGTAGCAAGGTTATTAACCATCAATTTGTCAGCAAATCATTTAATTGAAGAAGGGACACCTAGACGGAGGAACGTAGGGAAGAACTTGGCAAGAGGATGAAGAAATTTTGGGAAAAGACAAAAACACATCTGCTAAATAAGCTCAATCGTGCTCCTCAATTGGGCATAATGATGGAAGGAGAAAGATTGTGACTGAACAAGAGGTCCGTCAATAGTAATCTTCCCCGAGTTGTAGAAGAGCAAGTATAGTATCTAGACTGTGCATTAGAACCTTCTGTCTTTCACCGCACAACTTGGCTGCATACTGAAATACTATGTTTTATGTGACTTTGTTTGAGTTTTAAAGCCCAAAATATATTGTATTTGAAGTGACCCAGTGAATGCATTTGAAACATTGGAGTGTCTTGCACTAATGAGTATACCACTGCTTAGTATGTTTGGTAAGTGATGATTATATTTACATTTGGATATGAAAATAACCACTGCTTACCAAAGCCAGGCAGCTACCTCACTCTTCATTGAAGAAGGGTTTTGATCCCAAAAATTTCAAGCTCTACGTGTGTATATGTTTTTCCACGTTTTGACGCCACAGCAACCTTCATCTTTGGTAAGCAAAGGTTATTCTCAAATGTATGAGTGTATCTGCTTTAAAGTACCCTGGACTTTCCCTACATTTTCAGATTTTGCTGGCACTTCCTCTTTCCGGAGGCTTGTGCTTAATTTTAAAGCGTATTTATCTGTCAAACCACCAGCTTGCTTGGTCTGGTAACTATATTCTGTGTGTGATAAGTTTTTTAATGTGTAGAGACTCACTTTTTTGGACCGTCCCGGCATTTACCTAGATTATTGCAGAAAGCTTCCTAAAAACAGCAATCAGTACAGCTGGTACATGGAGACCAGTACTTTAACGTGGCTTTGTTGTTCCTTCCTGGTCCAGTGTGGTGCCATCTTAATGTATTTTGCCATGCTGGCGGGTTGTATATATATTGTTACCAAACAAAGGCACTATAAAGCGGATAAATAAAACATTTGTATAGGAGAGTAACAATAGCTTACCAAAGTTGAAGGTTGTTGCTGTGTCTAAACACAGATAGACACATACACATCTAGTGTTGAAGAGTTTGGTCTATATCCCTTCATCAGCAATAGAGTGAGGTAGCTGGCAGTTAACCATTTGTTGATATAGGGATGTAGCCCAAACAATTTGGCATGTGTGGTGGTTTCAGTTTTGTAAATGATAGCAATTCTCTTATCAAAATGTTTAAAATATTGATATAGGAATTACAAAGTAGGAGAGGGAAATGAACAACCACTTCCCTTAGATGATGTTTGTGTGGCATGAATGCAAAATAGACATGATGAATGAAATTTGAATATAATTTGTGTCAGTTTATGTTTTGCATGTTCGTGCCACACAACCATCATCTAAGGGTAAGTGGTGGTTTAATTTGGCAACAGTGGAATGAGATGGCTGCTGCAAGCTAACAGGAGGTGTTTACCTCATGGTGGGGAGTTTGGTGTGCAAGTTGAAGAACGTAATCCTGAGCATTATAAAATTGAAACTATATTGCGGAAGCACATGACTGGTCAGCAGAAGGAAATGGCAGCAAATATTGTAACAAAAGTTTTTACACAACCTAGGTCACAGGATACCAACAACAACTTTTTCTCCTTCCATGTAAAAAATTGCCATTAGAATTGTGGCACTGCCAGGGGTACCCATATGGCCCCCTCTTACTAAACCTCTGTTCAGGCTGCCCAGAACTGTCGTTCCTGAATAATGTCCACTGGAAACCTCTCTTGTGGCTCAGATTCATAGATTACAGTTTCATGCTCAGGACCCATGGGAAAAATGACCTTTTCAGTTTCCCTAACAGCCTCAATACCTTTAACAAACTGAAATCCACGTGGGCCTATTGTTATATTCATGCCACTTTCTTAGATGTGGATTTGTCCCTTTTTAAGGGTCATTTTTTCTCATCTCTCCCCACCAAACTAACCAACCTACAACAGTATATTCATTTTGTGAGCTGCAGTCCTAATTGCACTAATTGGTTCCTCTCCTACAGCCTTGGCATTTACGGAAGTCTCACATACTTCAACCAGCAGGCCCTTACACTGTATTCCAATAACATCTCTCTAGCTCTGATATCCTGTAACTACCCATCAAATTAAGAGATGGTGTTTTTTCTTTCTTTCTAAACCTTCATAGACCAACTACAGTCCCGGCCTGATCACTTGATACTATTCTGGCCAGGAATCAATCAACTGAGTCCTTCAGCAAGTAATGAATTCCTTCGAGCCTGCCCAGAAATGAGATCCCTCCTCCAAAAAATCCACCCTGACCCTCCCAGTGGACCTCCTAACCTCGGTTTTCAAACACGGTCTTCCACACCCTGCTTGACAACCCCAAGGCTCTTTCTTATGCAACAGATCCTGCTTCAAAATGTACAACATACACCATGCCTCCATCACATTCACCAGATCAGTAAGTGGTGAATGCTTCTTCATCTTAGGACATGCTACCTGTAAAACCTCCCATGCGATATTCCAGCTAACCTGCAACCATTGTCTGGCCTCCTACATAGGTCTGACCATGAATCATTTGCCCAATAGCATATATTCCTGCCACCTCTCATGAGACCAACAATTTTAATTCCTACTTCTCCATCTGTGCTATCAGAGTTTTCCCAAACAGAAGCAGCGTCTCTGTACTCTTCAGATAGGAACTGGCTAACCATTACAAGATGGATACCAATCGGTCACCGGGTTTCAACTTAAGATAGCACCCAGCAATCTCCTTGCCCCATCCCTACACCCACCGCACACCAGAAATGTTATTTACACATGTGTATAATACCTATGAATTTCTGTTCTTCCAGTTCTAGTTTCTTTACAGTTTATCTTATTTATTGTGAACAAAAACTTTCAAAACAATATTTGCTGTTGTTTCCTTTTGCTGTCCCAAGATGTGTTTCTGTAATAAAGTTTTGAATTTTTCAATGCTCAGGTTTATAGCTTTCAAACAGAACTACATGCTTCCTGCCATGAGGCACCAGCCTTCATTTAGCTGCTAGCTGTCTTCATGCATCAGCCAGCTCATTCTACTGTTGACAAAGGCATGTAAACCCAAAAATTACAATGCTCAACGCATGTTCATGCCTGTGTTTTGACACCTTTCCTGCCTTTAACTCTGGTAAACAGTGGCTATTTTTCTATCCTAATGTTTTACTTATCCTTGTTTTACTTCATCCATCAACAGTTTTCCAGGTGCGGTGTAAGAGTGGTCGCCATCTTTGTCTGTCCAATTATGTTTTATCTTCTTGAATTCTAGACCATGATGCACCCTTCTCCTGTAGGTCCAGTTTCACGAGATCAATCCATCTCCTACTGGGCCGGCATCTTGGTCATTTACCCTTTAGTTCTTTTTCCAGCCATCTCCTCGCTGTTCTTATCGGGTCCATCAGCTTGACATGTCCCAACCATTACAATCTTGCTTTGGCAATTTTTTCACAAAGGGTTTCATTGACTGGGATCTGTTTATGGATCACTTCATTCCTGATCTTGTCTCTTTTAGTTTTCTGTACCATTTTACTTATCATGCCACCTCTAGGTTACCAACTGGAACTGTGATACTCTGAAACCACATTGTATAGCATTTATTACCACTACATTGAAACATACTTGGACACATTAATTAAATTAATTGGATAACTTTTATATCATTATGTACTTATTTAATGCATTTTACATTACATGACAATACAAGTTTCTGAATATTTAATGATTTTTAAGAATATGTAAATGGCAAAAAGATAATTTAAGTAATGAATCTTTCATACAAAATTTGCATCGTACCCAGAATTTCAGAAAAAGTAATGATTTTTGCTCTCACAAGTCTTGCATTAATTATTAAATCTGTTACAAATTTTTATAGAAGACACTGGATATTACTGAGATTCAGTATCTTATTGCATGCTTATGTTGCGGACTCTGTGTATTTGCTAAATAAATTGGGTAGCTGTTATAGAAGAAATACAAGTGTTTTGGCTTAGAAAATGTATCAAGTATGGTAACTTTAAAATATAATAAATAAAAAATGAAACCAATCAGCTAGAAACAATTCACTTTTTAAAATTTCTTTGCCATTCATCTATTGTTAAGAAAATAAAATAGAATTTTTTTAAATGTACAATAAATTTATTGTTAATGGGGTCATTCCAAGTTGAGAATTTCTTGTTAGATTATAATCTTAAAGGTTGCAGAGATAATATGGGGAGTAGTGTTATACAAAGAGAGATAGTAAAATGAGAACCATCACAATTATAACAGAGTGATGAATGTTGTCATATGTTCAGATATGGAAAGCATTATATTTCATGGTGTAGACTGAAGTATGAGAATAAAAGAGGGAAAGTGATGGGGAATTTTAAAAGTCATTGCCAGGTACAATCTTACGAGGAGCAATGGTTTTGGGTTCTCCACAGTATTAAATCTGGAGCTTCATTTCTTCCTGCTTATAAGTTTCTTCACAATTCAACAATGGAATACATCTTTCAGTCCTTTCTTAACTATGATTGAGTGTGTTTGGTGAGTGGTAAAACTGTGACTGCAGGTTGAAATCCCCATCCGGCCATCCAGATTTGGGTTTTCCATGGTTTCCCCAAATAATTCCAGATGAATGCTGGTATGGTACCATTAAAATGAGTGACTGAATTCTTTCCCGTTCCTTGCCACAGTCCTTTTCTGCCTCTAGTGTCTTTGATATCAGTGAAACATAAAACCATCAGCAAAGGAAAGTTTCTTAATTATGTTTTAAATGGTTGAAATAAATGAAATTATCAGTGGAAGCCACCAACAAACATAATTAAATTTATGCTTATTGTTTAATAGGCATAAATTTAACTATGTCAGTGGGAAACAGAAGTTAGCTAGCACTTTATCAGATATTAAATGAAGTTTTTATTTTATTCCATTGCAAAGATTGCTTAAAGATTGGTAACACTCTTTTGGTTGAGTTTATGTTAGTTGATTGTAGACTATAAAAATCATTGAAGTACTATAGATGAAAAAGTTTCTTTTAGATGTTAGGGATGTAAAACCATATCTGGTGGGTGAGTGAGTAGTTAATGTTTAGGCTTGTCATTGGGGAGGATTAGATTCATTTTGCAATACAACCATCCAGATTTAAATTTTCCGCACTTTCCTTAAATCCAGGTAGACGTCATGAGGCTTGTTCGAAAGTCTGTGGCCAATTTTCTGCTCATTTCACGCCTACAATAATCTTTCCTGCCCCTGGCTCTAATGACCTTTTGTGTGTGTGTGTGTGTGAGAGAGAGAGAGAGAGAAAGTTTTTTTCCTTCTCGTTAATGACACTGTTTATTCTGTCTTGTTGCTAATCTTCTTAGCTCATTATTGCTATCTGCCATAGTATTAATCTTGTTACCAGTGAAGGTCAACTGCGTTTTAACTGATACTGGTCCACTAATAGTCTTTATGTAATCCTTTTCCCTAAGTGGATTGGTTAGATGACTTCCTTTTGAAAGAGACCCTCCCCCCCCCCCCCTTTTTAAAAAAAATAAAATAAAGTTTGTGTTTCTTTCTGCAGTCTAATGCTTTTGGGTCATTAAACGTGTTTTAACTCCTATCAGTCTTTCAGTTTACTAAAAATACCTGAGAAATTCGTCCTTTCACTGTACTGTAACGTTTCCTTAAGTACCACCTCACTACTACTGAGCCTGGTGGGTGATCAGTAATCCTCAGCCCTGGCATTCAGGAGAACACAGGTTGAATTCTTCATCCAGCCATCCAGATTTTGCGTTTCTGTGGTTCCCTCCAGGCAAATGCCAAAATGGTTTCTTCAATAAAGCTATGACCAAATTCCTTCTTGTTCCCTGCCCCCAATTGTATCCGACCTCTAATGACCTTGACATTGACAAGTTTTAAAGTCTGAATAAAAACAAGTAATAATAATTTTAAAAAGGAACATTGCTGGGAGCTCAATAGTCCTATGCCATTCAATTGTAACATGTAAAAATTCTTGACTCTGAAGAAACTGATTTGGTTTTCGTCTATCAGCTCTGCTTCTGGTATTGTAGTAGTCCAATGAAATAATTTGTGGAATTGCTGCTCCTGTATGGCTTGTTAATTCTCAATTTATACAGTCTCTTAAAAAAAAAACTGTAAATTTCTGTTATGAAATTTTGCTTGACTTCCTTCCTTAAATCTTGTATTAGTCTTGCATCTGTATAGTGATGAAGAAAATGATTGTTTAGGTTAGATATATTTCTTTGAAATGAAATTGGCTGAAAATGTTATTCTGTTGAATAACCATTATTGTTTCAAATTGTTCAGTAGGAACTAACTCTTAATGTTGCCAAGTGCTGCAATATTGGCTAACTACTTGCCACGATTATTTTTTGCCATCTGAAGTGATTTTGTTGCATTGTATGTATAAGCTAGTTCAAGTCAAACAGTTATGTTTAGAAATAAATTGTGAAATGATATTTCAAATTTAGTTCCTAGCCTATCTAGTTTTAGAAGTAAGAAATGTTTGGAATTTAATGAACAGTGCACTGTCACAGCTCTTAAGAGGAAGTTGTATTAATTGCTTGAAGTACATAAATTTGCGGTCAATATTGTTTGCTTATTTATGGTTATTTAATGGCATGTTTCAGCTGTTCTAGCTAAAGATCGAAAGAATGGGCGTGGTAAAAGTATTCCTCACAGAAATGCCTCAAATGGACGTCGTCGTAGACCACCTTCATCACCTGAATTTTATGATGAACCTCTCCGGTGAGTTTGCGAAACTAAAACTCAGTTCTTGTGAACTAATTTATTTCCATGCTGCTTAGCATTCATTTTTATTTGAATCTGTTAAGCAACCAGCCCATATTCTTCATAGTTTCCTAAACAGAAGAAGAATCTATTATCCCCATAAATATCCTAGTCAGTATAATCAGGCCCGCCGCTAGCTGTTTGAATGCCCTTCTGCAATACTGATTATGCCGCCCCCTGTCTAACTACAGCCAGTGGCGTACCTATGAATCTTCTGTGAACGGGGTCATGAGATTGCCACCCCTTCAAAATTTGAAACATGTTGCTATGGCCCCAAGTGTTGTCACCGCCCGAAGCAGCAGTCGATCTTTTTTTTTTTAATAATAAAAAAAACCCTGTAAAAGGTCGCCCCTACATAAATTTGCCACCCCCTGTGGTATCTATCGGGGCAGCGACAGTCGATCACTTGACTTGCTGCCCCCCTGGATGTGCCGCCCGCGTACGGTGGGGGGGGCTGAGTATAATCACACATTACTAACATATTCTTAGCAACAATGGAGCAGGAAGTAATGCAATGAGATGAAATTAATAAAATTACCCTTCACTTACCAAAGTTTAATGGAGGATGGCAGCAGTAACCTATTTTGACAGTGGGCACCTCTGCTAGCTCAGTCACATGTTTCTAATTTCATAAAGAAGCACATAGCCAAAACTATTTTGTTTTTTGTGTTTGTAGAATGTTTTTTGTAACTGTTACCCTCGACATATTCATAGTTATTGACGTTTTCTTAGTTATTTTTATCCTATTTGCCTAAAAAGAAAAATATTTAGGTTTTCTAACTATTAGTATTATTTTTAATCCAATTTGATAGTACAGGTTTCTAGGATCCATAATGAATACAGCAAGAAAGAAAGTAAGATATAAAATATGATCAGGAGATTCCTGCAAGTTGGTATACTTGCTCTTTTTTTCTATAGTGGGCCAGCTGACAGAATTAACAAAGATTTTTATTTTGGGAATATTATTTCCCAGCTCACTTTTAGTGCACTGGAAGAGTCTGCATGAATGAGGTTGATTAATCAGAAAATGTTTTTAGGACCAATTTAGTCACCTTTTTCCAAGAATCTTTTTTTTGTGTGTGTGTGTGTGTGTTTTGGGAAACGAAAGTAAGATTTTTTTTTTTTTTTTTTAAGCACATGAAATAAGTGACAACATTCTTGGACGCAGGGTTGATTTAATTTAAGCTACATAAATTTGAATACCCAAATATGTGTTTGTGGATTTCTTTGATGGAGTACAAGTATTGAAGTACATCATAGAGGTAGAATACTTTTTGGAAAATAAAAAAACTATAGAGGCTTCACCAGAGTATAAACTGTGATTTTTTTGCTTATGGCTGTATGTGTTGTCAACATTGAGGTGATTAGAGGCATGAAATGACGGGGGCAATGAATGGGAAGAAATTTGAACATGGTTTTTCGAAGGAAATATTCCTGGAGTGAACCAAATTATTTTACACTGCTAAATGTTGCAGTTATAAATTCACAAGTGCTCTTGAATTTCTTCAAACTTGAAGCATTGCCGAATCTCAGAAGATGTTTTTTTTTTTCTTTTTTTTTTTTTTTTTTTCGAAAAATCTATCAACATCCTTGATGAAACCCCATCAACAAAACATGCAATTCTAAAATTATAATCTTTTTTAAAAATTTTCTTTTCTTAGTATCTTTCTAATGTGGCTCATGAACATATTAATTTAATTAACAACGTAAAATAGGTGGAAATATGGAACAGAGGATGGAAACATCTGGCATACTCCATACGCCACCTCTCCCAAATAGAACTGTATTCCAGCATTTTCAGTTAAGGGTTAATCATTGGAGTCTCCATATTGCTAGGGAACTATTTTATTGATCCTGGAAGTTGTTTTCAAGTGTGGTAAATCTAATATATTTTCAAAAGTAAATCTGGAATTTTTAACAGTAATATATTTTTGAGAATGGATAAAAAAAAAACTAAGATACTTTTCTGGCATTTGTTGATTTAGAACAAGCTTTTGATAATGGTGGGACAAGATGTTCAAAATTTTAAAGAAGTCAGGTCTAAAGTATCGAGATAGAAGAATACTTTATAAACTATATAAGAATCAAGTGGCTATAATAAAAGTAGAGGATCATGAGAGACAAGCATTAGATAAAAAGGGTGTGAGACAAGGTAGTAGGCTATCCCCGTTAATTTTATGCTATAGTATGCTATGATTTGCTGATGTGTCTTGTTAGCAGAAAGGGCTGAGGACATTGAGAAATTACTGAATGGCATGAACAAAATACTGATGGAAGATTTTGGCCTGAATATAAAGCAAAGCAAGACTAAAGTGATGAAATGTAGCAGAAATGATACCAATACTAGTAGATTAAATATAAAAATAGGATCGGATGAAATAAAAGTAAGTGAATTCTGTTACTTAGGAAGCAAAATTACAACCGATGGCCGAAGCAAGAACGATGTTAAAAGCAGAATAGTACTAACAAAAAGAGCCTTCATGAAAAAGATAAATCTTTTATGAGGCATGTTTTTTAAGTAAGTACCCTTTTTGAAATTAAAAAAAGTCGTGCAAATATATCTCAATAATTTTATTTTTACATGAAAGCCTGTACCTCACTCTACTTTTCTACATAATTCCCTTCAATATTGAGGCACTTGTCATAACGTAGTACCAGTTTTTGAAAACCCTCCACATAGAAGTCTGCCTCCTGACTTGTTAACCACTGCATGAGAACTGTTTTGACTTCGTTATCATCTTCAAGCAGCTGACCGCCCAGGTGTTTCTTCAAGTGCAGGAACATATGGTAGTCACTGGGCGCCAGATCAGGGCTGTACGGAGGATGATCTATAGTTTCCCATCGAAATGATGTGATGAGATCTTTGGTCTGATTAGCCACATGTGGACGGGCATTGTCATGCAGCAAAACGATGCCCTTGCTCAACTTGCCACGTCTTTTGTTCTGGATTGAATGGCACACATTGTTCAATGTCTCACAATAAGCTGCTGCATTGATTGTCTCATTATGAGGCAGAAATTCCACAAGCAATACTCCTTTTCTGTCCCATAAAACTGTGCACATGACTTTCCGGGCAGAAATCGTTTGCTCAAACTTCACTTTTTTTGGGTGAATCTGAATGCCGCCATTCCATGGACTGTTGCTTTGATTCAGGTGTGACGCAGGCCACCCATATCTCATCACCCGTAACAATTTGGCTTAAGGAATCATCACCATCGTTGTGGTACCGCTTAAGGAAAGTCAATGCACTGCCTAAACGTTTGGTTTTGTGCACATCCGTTAACATTTTTGGTACCCAACGTGAGCACAATTTTCGGTAATTCAGGTTCCCCGTCACAATGCCATACAAAACACTACGCGAAACATTAAGAAAGTCATCACACAAGGAGGAAATCGTAAAGCGTCTGTTTTCTCTCACCTTATTGTCCACTTTCTGCACCAAACTTTCATTAACGACCGAAGGACACCCACTCCGTTGTTCATCATACACATTTGTGCGGCCATCTTTAAATGCTCTCACCCACTTTCTCACCATTCCATCACTCATAATGTTTTGTCCGTAAACTGCACAGATCTCATGATGAATATCGATCGGTTTTAGGCCTTTAGCACAAAGAAATCTTATAACAGCCCGTACTTCACAGTCGGCGGGACTTATGATTATTGGAGGCATCTTAAACACTCAGTGAACGACGTAAACAAGGAAGAATTAGACTGTAATGGTGTCAGTGCAGAGGCAAGAGATGCAGGTACCCAGTGCACATGCGCGGAACGCCGACCGTAGCGCTGCAGCCATGGTGTGACAAAACAGTACTTACTTAAAAAATACGCCTTGTAGTTTCAAATATTGATCTAGGAATTAGAAAAAAACTTTTTAAAACTCTGTGTGTGGAGCACAGCCCTTTATGGTAGCGAAACATGGACTTTAGGAATATCTGAAAGAAAGAAGATTGAAGCATTTGAAATGTGGTGCTACAGAAGAATGCTGAAAATTAATTGGACAGACAAAGTAAGAATTGAACGAGTTTTGGAAATGTTGGGTGAGGAAAGTAGTTTGTGGAAGAAGCTTACAGAAAGAAGAGACAGGCTGGTAGGTCATATTTTGAGACATGCTGGATTAGTTAATTTGCTGGTGGAGGGAACAGTCAAAGGTAAGAACTGTAGAGGAAGACAGAGATTAGAATATATAAAGCAGATAATTGAGGACATGGGTTGTAGGGATATTTAGAGATGAAGAGGTTAGCACAAGATAGGAAGGGATGGAGGAGTGCATCAAACCAGTCGAAAGACTAATGACAGAAAAAAGAAAAAAAAATTGAGAAGTATCTGATATAAAACAGGGTCAGTCCACAGTTTCTCATCTAACAAGATTTTCTTTTCTTATCATAATAGTGATAGTGAAAATCTTGTCAGGTAATGAAAATAGGGAAAGTAAACCAATCACTCTTCACAGTTGAAGGCATTAGGGCTACAATGAACACACAAACATTTACATACTTCCAATATTTCGATATAAACCTTAATCATGTCTAGAAGTGAGACATGTTGCAAGAGGATCGGATGTGTGCTATCATGTGGTGAGTCTCATCTTCAATTCAATTTTTATTTGATCTACTTTAGCCAGAATATACTTTTGAGGTTAGATTATTGAAAAGTTAACAGTTGAAGACATAACCATTAGCTAGAGCTTGATTGGTACTTTGCTACTGAACCTGTGTGTAATTGAAAATCTTTTTTTTTTCTGCATTTAAAATTGTTACTGAGATGGTATTTTGAGATTATAATTTAACTTTCACTAATGTTGTAAGGTCCTACTACAAATGAAAGTAGCAAGTTTGCTACAGGCAGGAATATCAACATTCAAGAATCAAATGTATATGCAAAAGTGGGAAATTATTAGTTGCATTCATAAATAATTGATATTAATATTGTTAGAGACATTTCTCAGCATTGCAGTTATTATTTAAACGATTGATTGGGATTGTAAATCAATGACTATAAAATTACTATATCACTTCTCATTAATTTTTATTTGAGCTCTAAAACATCAGAACATGTTTTTATTAATTTGAATTTATAGCAAATCAGTCATTTTGAATTAAATTTAAGAACATAAGAATTGGTCATTTTTAATAGAACAGGGTCACTTGATGGCTGGCTGATTCCTGTAGGCAATCATTGATTGACATTTAGCAAATTGTAGAAATTGATCAGCTGGATAGGTAGTTGCTGTAGGTAGTTGCATGAACAGAACAAAGGCCATTCTCCCACTGTAAGGATAGCAGGTATCCTGCTGTGAATACCAGAATTCGTGTTTTCTGATAGGATTTCATTGTTTTGCTGGCTGTCTGCTAGAAAATGGAGAAGTAATCCTCTTGAATCTCCTCCATGATGGTGGGTGGAGGTGTAAAAATTGTCCGATTCCGCTATGTCACAGATAAAATAGCCTCTTCAATTGGCCCACATGTAAGAGAATAAAAATTTGTTAATGCTCACAGGAATTGCGTCGGTGATTGCAGGAAAGAACCTCACTCCTGAATAATCATGTTCTGAAGCCAAATTTGGCGATAACACATCGAAAATTCACCACTGTTTGTTACCGCTCTGAATTGTTCCATGTCGTTGGTTAAGCCTCCCTTGCCTTTTAGTCAGATTTTTACTGCCCCAATGCTGCTTCTGTCTTTTAGAAAGAATGTGTCGTCACAACTATGCTAATATTGATGGTACTATCATAAATTCTCCACTGTCCAGGCTTGTACTTTGAAAGTCTTGACCACTGAATCATCCTGTCAGGTAGTCATCACATTACCACTTGAGATGATACCCTCCCCCCTTTTATCAGTAAATGTTTCTGCAGGCAAAATGGAACATTACAAGCATAATCCACAGTTGAGTTCATGAGATTCCGTGATTTTTTACAGTCACTCACTGGGAACTACACTAGATATTTTGTAAAGTTTCTTATAGTTTATTACTGTTCTAGTGTAAGCCCTTGACCATTTTTTGTGTATATTGACGGGTCTAGAACAGATAACTTTATACATTTTCGTGGCGGCAATATTGTGGAAAACCTACTTCGGTTCTTAAGCCGTCAAAGTTTAATCGTCTGGCAACGTTTCGGAAGTTTGCACTGTTTCCATTGTCAAGCTCCATTTAACATCACTGTTTACTCACATACATTGAACATGAACAAAGACCATTAACTAAAATGACCAGTAAAATATGTAAAAAGCAAATAAACCATATTGAGTAAACTTCGGTCAAGCAGCAACATTTTAGCTAAATTTAAAATTAACCTAGGCCATAATAATAATTGGTATTTGCTGTTACAGCAGAGAGAATGAGTAAATTAAGTTTTTTTAAAAAAAGTTTTCATTAGAGACATGTTATAGAAAAGTACTCTTAGTTCCACATTCTTTCAGCCGTAAAGATTTCCATATTTTTTTAAAGAATAAAATGCTACGAAAAGCGAACTAAATGAATTTATTCTGGCAATTAATTTCATAGCAGTTGATTAGCTATTAAACTGTGAAATTTACCTCCAATTTCAAAAATATCTAAAGTCACTGTTAATTTACGAGTTCTCCAGCCAGTAACTATAGAGTGAGTGAGTGTATGAGCTTAGGAAATTATATAGTACATTCGAAGAAGTGTGCACATTTAATGACTGTACCATCACTTCCTTAAAAAAAAAAAAAAATGAGTTGGTTGCTAACTCCTCGTAATTTGTATTGTGCAGGAGTATGCTTTGACACCTCTGTACCATCAACTTTTCTAAAGAGGATGTGTTGGTTTCCTTGTTGAGACCTTGTAACTGTGATTGAGTTTGATGTTTTTTCTTAACACTATAAAAACTGTTTCTTCTTCTTCTTTTCTAGGTACAGGGTTATTGATTTAACTAGTTCAGATAGTTCAGAAAGTTCAGAGAGCTCTGAATCGACAGAATCATCAAGTGAAAGTGATTCTTCAGTTGAAGGTAATCCAGGATCCTACTATGGTGGCTATGGTAACTGTTATATTTGTGGTATGTATTAAAAGTTTATTTTGTTGTATAGAACTAAAGAGAACGAGTTAGCACTAAGGATTTTAGATACACGTTTTAATAAACATTGTAAAAATTCTAGGAAACATCTCACTGATGAAATTTCTGTTGATTTGTCACTCAAAAAAGTAGCATTATCAGTCCTGTCAAATGCTGCTAATAAAACATTATTAGCAACAGAACTTGCAACATTTGGTAAAAATCCTACCATTTTGATTAATAGAAAAATTAGTAGAAAATAAATTATTTTTTAAGCAAATCATTATATACCTATTAATTTTACTTTTCCATATTCATCACAGCTTTTCTGGTGTTATCACTGTAACTTCTGCATGGATTTTGTTCTTGAGCTGCAAAAAATTGAGAGCCTTGTTCACATATAACTTTCTAAAAAAATCTTCAAATTTGGAGACCATGAAATGCAAAGCAATCTCTATAAAAATAGATTACATGACTTTGAAACATGTCTCTTAAATCTACATGGATGACATGTTTGTTGTGATTCTGAATGATTGTCATAGTATCTTTATTACTGTACTTGCAACTTTACAAATGCTTTTCCCCTTTGAAGTACTCCCTGATGCTTGCTGCACAATGTTCCAATAATTTCTTCCACTGCTGTGGAATTTGTAATCTGTAAGGGCTCAAAACTAAGTAAGCGACTTTTTAAATTTCCACTACACTTTCAAAACATCCTTGCAAGGAAATTTTAAGTTTGGGAAAAAGGATAAAGACTGCCTAGGCCAAATCTGGTAAGTAAGGGTAGCGAAGAACAGCTGTTCCATTCTTGGCCAAAAATTCCCAAACAAGCAGAGAAAAGTTACACAACATGTTTTCATGTTGCAAAACCCAGCTGTTGTTCTTCTGATATTAACTATCATAAATCAATAAAATAGAATATATTTAGACCCAAGAAGCTGAATATGTCATTTATAGGTCCACCTGCACAGATACACAAGGACAGGTGACCTATAGTGAATGCCATTAGGTCACCAATGTAGTTGGTAACTAAATATCTCACCACAACCATGAGCCCACTTACTACTTAGCACCAACTACATGCAGAATTCAGCGGTATTTTTTGTAACACTGAAAGAGCTTCGAATAGCACCAGACGACATCGTAGTCAGTTTTGATGTAGTGTCGCATTCTACAAGGGTCCCTCTACATGATACATTGGAATTGCTCATACAGCATTTTGAACCTGTGATGCTGGAACTTTTCTGCGACATGCTGACTTCAACTTACTTCCTCTTCAAATGTGATTATTTTGAACAATGTGATTGGGTCGCCATGGGTTCACCACTCTTCCCAGTTGTTACAATATGTTCATGGAACATTCTGAGGACATGGCACCAGAAAGAGTGGAGTTGTGACCGACTTGCTTTTACAGATATATGGATGACACTTTCGCCAAATACTGATTTCCTGAAACATTTAAATGAAATACATGAAAGTGTAAAATTTACGATGGAGGCTGAGCAATAGGGTTGCCTGCCATTTCTGGATATTTTTCCAAGCTTTGAAAGGATTGTTGCTTTCTCTTTGCTATCTTGCTTGGGTTTTTTACACCCAAATTCTGATTCCTGGTGACTATAATAGTTGAAGATCAGTGTAAAACTTTATATAGTATTCGATTCTCTCAGCCTCACTGAAATGTGCAAGCACACAGTTTTCCTACCAGAAATTGCTTGCTTTTAGTAACATAGCAAGACAATAGTACTGGCTAGTAATAATTGCAATCAGTTGGAAATAGAAAATAAAAACCTTCAAAATAACCAGGTGAAAATGAATCACATTGATGGAATTTTTCACAGGAGGTTCATATGTTTTTATCATCTGTTTATTGTTACTGTTATTTAACCTTTCAAATAATCCACAAGTTCCACTTGTGTACTGTAAGCACCTTAGAATTTGGTTAAATTCTATTTTTAGCTACAAGGCATAAGGGAGGGGGTAAGCCCTCCAGAAATCTTAAAATTGTTCATCTCGTAACTACAGGATATGGGAGAAGCGATGCATATAGAAGATGATACTGCAGTTCATCTCAGAACACACGGCGATTTAAAAGCAATAAAGTAATTCAGAACATAATACAAGCCCTAAATAAACAGTTAATAATAGTAAACAGCTTGTAAACTAACCTGAATCAATGAAATCCTCAGTTATTAAACTTGTAAACAGTCGATTTTGGTTATGTGACTATATCACTATTTCTCAACACTTTTTGATGCAGTAAAGAATTTTTATAATAATAATCAACCGAAAGAAAGTAAAATTCACTAAAATTCAATATTTTTCAGGCATTATAAATAAATTAAACACAATTTTAAAACTTCGTTGAACACACTTGCATTTTCAATACCGTTAAACAACACATTTTCGGTAATTTCCTGAGCTAAATAATTTTTATATATTAATAAAGAACACTGTATAACACATAAAAGTTTTAAAGCATTCCACCCAGTATAACAAACATTAAATCAGTTTTAAAGTAATTACACCGTAAAGAAAAACATGGCAACTTTCAAATTTGAATTGTAAATAACTAAGACCACTTCAGCAAACAAAATAACTTTTCAAATGAGTAATAAAATTAAAGAAAAATTCAGACGATAACACTTTTTTGAAATAAGCAGCACTTTAATAATAACTAACAAGATATTAGTTTTTTTTTAACATGTCCTATAGGTGGCTATCACCTCAATTTTTGTGAGGTTAATAACTTCTATAATACACCACCAATAATAATAAAAGTTACAGTTTTTAAATCAGGAGCTATCATAGAACAAAATGACAGGGGTTTAAACACAATAATTTATAATTCAGCAGAAACTTCGAGAATTGTGAAAGCCAAGTGCCAACGAGAGGATTAACTGACTTATTTTAGGAAGTCAGTTACTATTCTGCACACACATTCGAATTTTTTACAATAAACTGAGAAAGTTTAGAGCTAAAGTCATCATAAACTCAACAAATCTACACACCGTGTACTACACACTGTAAAATTTTGAACACTGGGTATCACAATATTCTTCCTAACTATTTTTGGTAGCGAGATGCTACTGACGTCGTGCATCAAAAGATATATGACGCCGAGTGGAGACAACCCGGGCTCACTTGTATCAGATGTCTCGAGGCCAGCAATGTGTTAGTTAGGTTAGAGGAAACCACTCGATGGCTACTGGTGTTGGTCTGCGAAAGTGGTTTCCGGAAGTTACCCAGCATGCAATACCGACAACCATGACAGAATATTTCGAATGGGCAAAGTGTAAACAGTGATGATGAAACGTTGATATTTAATTAACGGGGTTCAGTCTGGTCCTTATTCCTCTCCATAACTTGCGATTTTTGGAGATGATCTGTCCGATTTAGCCAACTTCAACTGTAATTGTGACTTTTAAATGTGACTTTGAAAATATATTGAAAATTTCTTGACTTGAACAGTGCACATTTCTCATAGTGAATAGTATCATTTTCTTCCCTAAGGAATAAGGAGGAAAGTAGCGGCCGTATTTTATTACAGTTGATTTATCCAGGCTCACACACGGTTATACAGTTTTATTAGTGAAAATTTTGACAGAACTTGAAGCAAGTTGTAGGTTAGTTAAGGTGATTAAACTGATACTTCACCCCGGTATGTGGTTCGGTCCCTTACAGTTCCTAAATAAATATATTTAACTATTGTTACATTTTTTAATCACCTGTGAGCACATTAATTTTTCAAGTTATATTTATGACATTTAAATTGAAGTGATGACAAAGAAAGTGAAACTTTTGAAGTGGTACATTTTTTCATTTACATATTTATTGCAAATAAAATAGGGAAAATAACCCATGACTCACTGCAGATGAAAGCTGGAGGGCCAGATGAACACAAAAAAAACACAAACACACATTACTATATTTTGGTTAATAACCTTATTCATGTACACATCCAGACCTAGCACATTTAAGTGGTAGGTCTAGATGTGACACGTCTTTCCCCCGCCTTATGTCTTGCCTCCTTCATGAATAAGGTTATTAACTGGAATTTTGTAATGTTTATATGAATTGTGTGTGTGTGGTTCTGCTTACATCTGTGGTATGTGACGGGTTATTTTCACTGTCCTACCTTATTTTCATTGTTGCCATTAATTGCTTATTTATTATAGGAAGGCGTGGCCACTGGGCATCTGGCTGCCCTGACCGTTCCTGAATTGCCTGGGATATATAAATACACTTTTTTCCATTCATGTGAGATTTTGATATGATTGTGTTTGACAAGACAATAGCCATTATTTTACTACAAATATCTTATTTTCAAAAATGGTTACAGTAGTTATTTTTATTTATTACTTCTTTCCATTTTGATAGTTTTTATTTCTTTTGAAAGTAAGACTTTGTATTTGTGAATTTGTATGAATCCCCATTTTTGTATATATATTGTTCTGAGAATTTTATTAATTTAATAAATTATATTATACACCTTGTCTGCTTACTCGATGTTCAGTGAAACTGTAAATAAAATTCTCATGCATGATTTAAAAAAACTGCCAGTTTGAGAATTATTATTTGTTCTTTAGTCTTACGAAAACTACATATAAGGTAGGTTAAAGAAGAAGAAAAAACTTTCAACTGACCAATAATAATTACATCTAATTCATTTTAAGTTATAAGCAAATAATCAAAATGTCACATTAATTACCATTGAATTAAATCTGTGTGGGATGTATGACAACATTTTGATTTAATATAATCAAAATTTATCAATAATTGTTTATTGTTGTGAAAGGAAAACAATACATTTGCTCTGGTTCCTACAAGAAAATGAAAATAAAATCAATATTTCGGTATAAATTTAAATCTAGACTGTAGGAAGACACATGAGAAGGGGATCAGATGTGTACATACCGATACTCACCATAGTCAAATGGCGAGTCCTGATGTGTACACAAGTAATGTAGAACAGAGTTTACCATCGCCTAAGAGACAAGGTTGTAGTCTATCCCCATTAATATTCAACTTGTATGTAGAAGAAGCAATAAAGAAAGTCAAAGAAAAATTTCCATGTGGCATAAGTTTTCAGGGAGAAAAAATCAGTATGCTACGATTTGCTGACGACATTGTCTTATTAGCAGAGAGTGCTGAGGATATTGAGAAGTTATTGAATGGCATGAACAAAATACTGAAGGAAGATTTTGGACTGAATATAAATCAAAGTAAAACAAAAGTGATGAAATGTAGCAGAAATGACACCAATACTAGCAGATTAAATATAAAAATAGGATCTGATGCAATAGGAGAAGTGAGTGAGTTCTGTTACTTGGGAAGCAAAATTACAACCGATGGCCAAAGCAGGAATGATGTTAAAAGCAGAATAGCACTAGCAAAAAGAGCCTTCATGAAAAAGAGAAACCTTTTAGTTTCAAATATTGATCTAGGAATTAGAAAGAACTTCTTTAAACTCTATGTGTGGAGCACAGCACTTTACGGTAGCGAAACATGGACTTTAGGAATACCGGAAAGAAAGAAACTTGAAGCATTTGAAATGTGGTGCTACAGAAGAATGCTGAAAATTAGGTGGTCAGACAAAGTAAGAAATGAACGAGTTTTAGAAATGATGGGTGAGAAAAGAAGTTTATGGAAGAAGCTTACAGGAAGAAGAGACAGGCTGGTAGGTCATATTTTGAGACATGCGGGATTGGTTAATTTGTTAGTGGAGGGAACAGTTGATGGTAAGAACTGCAGAGGTAGACAGAGATTAGAATATATGAAGCAGATAATTGAGGACGTGGATTGTAAGGGGTATGTAGAAATGAAGAGGTTAGCACAGGATAGGAAGGGATGGTGGATTGCATCAAACCAGTCTAAAGACTGACGACAGCAAAAAAAAAAAAAAAAAAAAAAAAAGAGAAATAAATATTTTCTAATAAAATCACAATTTGGTTTCCAAAAGGGCAACTGAACAGAACTAGCTGTATTTGCATTCAGTGAAAATATTTTAGAAGGAATGTGTGATAAATTACAAAGCGTAGGGATATACAGTATTGGGATTTGTCTAAGGCAAAGTATTATGGTATAGATATTATTAACACAAATTTCTTACTTCTTAACTTTATTACTGAAACATTTAAAAAATGTGATTTACAGTTTTCTTAAATGTGCAGTGCTTCAAGGATTTACATTGGGTCCACTTTTGACTTCAGTATCTTTTAATGAATATTATTATTATTATTATTGCAGCTATATCGATCCTTTTTTCAGGATGTAGCCTCTTTAAGCCTGATGAGCTATATATTAGAATTTAATTCTACATAGTTTTGCTGTAGTTCTTTCCAGGCCGATCGATCCTGAGCCACCCTCTTCCAGTTCACGCCTGTAACTCGACGTATATCCTTATCCCAGCGATCTGGGGGTCTTCCTCTTGCTCTTTTCAGGTTTCTCGGTATCCAATCCAGCACTATCGTAGTCCATCTTTCATCTCTTTTGCGAGCAACATGACCAGCCCATTGCCATTTTTGGGTCATGACTCTTTTTAAGATGTCTGTTACTTTAGTTATTGAACGGATGTGCACGGCCCTTTTCCTGTCTCTTCTTGTAAACCCTAGCATTGCTCTTTCCATACTTCACTGGGCAGTTCTCAGTTTTTGCTTCGTGTGGCTATTTAGGGTCCAAGTCTGGCAGGCATATGTGAGGACCGGTAACACACATTGTTCAAATATCTGTTTCTTAATGAATATACCTTGTGTTAAATCCGAAAACTCAAAATATATCTTTTTTTGCAGAAGATACAAGGATAGGAATTAAAAATACTCCAGATTTTTCTACTGAACATGTTGCAAAATATGTCTTTTGTCATTTTAATGAGTGGCTAACTGCTAATGGCTTGTCTTTAAACTTTGATAAAATTATCATATGCAATTCAGTATATCACACAGATTATCACCATATTTACATGGAAAAGAAAGGGAAAATACACCCAACACTCGTGAAAGTTGAAGGGAGGAGGGCAGCAGAAACACAAAAAACACACAAACAAAGTAAAAACAATATTTCGACATGTGAGAGGCAAGACATATGGCAGGTGGAAAGATATGGTCACATCCCAGCCCACCACATGAATGAAGCACTGGAGGAATACGCGAGTTGGTGGTATAACTGCGGGAAAGGGGGGGGGGGATAAGTTTGTCAAGCGATAAAAGTGAAACAAAATAATCTTTATGTAGCATAATTCAAAAAGTTATAATTTTATTTAGATGAAAATAAAGTGAGATGGAAATACATATATAATATAATTGAAATTTTTTTGAAAAATATATGAAACTATTGTGCTGGCCAGTGATGGGTGTATAGGGGTGAGGATGGAAGAAATTAATGGAAATTAAGGCCTGAGGTATGTCTAGTCTGCAGGATGTGTTGATAAGCCAATTCCCACCTGCGGAGTTCAGATTGGGAGGTAGTGTCTGGAAGTACTCTAATGGCTCTGACTGTGAAGCAGTTATTAAGGTCACGGGTGTTGTGAGTACTGGCATGGTGAGCAACAGGGAGGTCCAAGTTTTGGGAGTGAAGTGTTTGTCTGTGACCATTCATTCTGATGGATAATGAGTTTGAGGTCAGGGCAATGTAGGAACTTGGACAGTGGAGGCCCGAAAATTACTATAAAATGTGTGTTTTTATCTTTTCTGTGCGTCATGCCCCACATCCATCTTCTAAAGATAACTGATGTCTCATTTCCGTATCCTGATTTTTAATTGATACTTAGTGCCTTTCATTTCATTTAAATGTATTAACATTTTATTATTTATTTTATTTTTATTTATCAATCTTGTTTCATGGACCTCTCTAGGATGTGAAACATGTTATGGTTAATACACATACATACAATTTGAGTCATAATCATAGTAAAAACAATTATATGTTATAAAGACAAATAAAGAGAATAAAAATAAACATTAATTTTCACAACTGAATTTTGCAAAAGTCATATTGAATACAATTAATTATTTTGTTCAAATTCTTAAATGGAGTAGAAGAAGTTGCCAATAAGATAATCTCTCAGTTAATGAAAAGGAATCACAAATTATGGTAAAGAATCACTATTTACCTTAGATAATGTTTGTGAGGCACGCACATATAAAACAGAAAAAAACCCACAAATGACTGATATTTTCAGGATTTGGCCTTTTGTCAACTAGATAACATTATGGAGGGTGCGTATTGTGGGAGACTGGCTCATTGAGTGACTGTTAGCCAGGAACATAGTGGGGATAAATTCAAACAGAGGACAGTTAGACAGATAGCAATTTTAGTAGAATGTTACAAAAGCAGATACATTAAACATTTGAATATGACAATAACCATCACTTACATAAGCTGAGGATTGTTGCTGTGCTGAAATATGGAAAAACATGTACACAAATACAGCGTTGTAATTTTTGGGCTTATTTCTCTTCTTCAATACTGGAGTGATATTGCTACCTAATGGAGGCTTGCAGCTAACTGAAGGTGCAGAATGTTGGCCTGCGACTCATGATGGGGGAAAATTAACATGGCGGGAATTATGTTTTGGCGGGCGTAAACGCAAAAATTGTGAACCATATCATGGGAACAAGTAAACAGGCACAAAATTAGCATAAAATATTGAGCAGTAAAATTTTCTTTTGTATGAATTTAAAACATATTTATACAAAAATATATAACAATTTTAAATCTATATACTAAATACGTGGATTGGAGAAGAACCATCGTTTACGAAAGTTGAAGATTGCTGCAGTGTCAAAACACGGAAATACACATTTGCATATAGAGCATTGAAACTTTTGGGCTTATATTCATTTTTCAACAGTAGAGTGTGATAGGTGCCTGATTGAAGTTGGCAGCTAACTGGAGGCGCATACCGTTGGCAGGCAGCTTGTGGAGGGGAAAAATCAACATGGCAGGAATTATTGGTGGGTGTTGAAAAGTGTAAACCCTAAAAATGTGGAACATATTGCGGAAACAAGTCACGGACATGTGGAAGTAGTCAGCAGAAAATATTAACCATTCAAATTTTCTTTTATATAAATATAAAACATACATAATTTTTTTAAAAAAGAGAAGCACTCACAAAGATATTACACTTTACACAAAGATCAGCTTCGGAGAGTGTAGGTTCACTTGGGAAGAGAGGGAGGGTGTGGGTAATGAAGATGGGTGTTATCTTAAATTAAGACCCTGCAGTTGTCTGGTGCCCAGTTTATACTGGTAAGCCTTCTGAGTTAAAGAGATGCTGCTTCCATAGGTGAGGACTTTGGTGGCATGGACAGTGAAGCAAGAATTGTTGTCATGTGTGGTGGCATAATGAGATTCTGGGTGATTAAGGTTCTGGTTAAATACCATTTGTCTCTATGCATTCATTTTGATGGCCCTTGAATTCGTGATATAACCTATATAACCTGTATAATGGTTGCAGGTTAGTTCGTATATTTGATGAGAAAATACAAATGTGGCAAGTTTTATGATGGGGAGCTTTCCCCCAGTTACTGGGTTTGGATTGGTGATGGTGGAGGAGGCATGGTGCACGTTCCACAATATGCATCAGGATTTGTTACAAAGAGAGACAGGGAAGACCATGTTTATGATCTAGGAGTCCGCTGAGGTTTGAGGTCTACTGAAGCAGGTTCCAGTGGGGTGAGGAAGGATATTTGGGAAGAGAATTCTCATTTCAGGGCAGGCTCGAAAGAAATCATAATCTTATTGAAAGACCCGTTAATTGATTCCAAGCCTGGAAAGTATTGGGTGACCAGAACTGGACTGTGTTTGACTTTTGTTGATTTGGAATAGTTGATAGGTTGAGCAGATTGTGATGTGGCAAACAAGTTTATGAACTAAATTTGGTGGGTAATTAAGAGATATTAGAGTTTGGGAAATGTTGTTATAATATAGTGTGAGGGCCTACTGGTTAGAATATTTGCAGCTACCCTGCCAAGACTGTAAAGGAGAGAAAATTGATGTGTTAAGTATGGCAGCTGTAGAATGAGGATTCTTTTGTAGGATGATAGGTTTGGTATGGACAGATTAATTGAGGTGGCCATTGTATAGGGATAAATCTAAGGAAGTTGTATGTATGTGATAATTTCAGGATATTAAAGGTACTGAGACTTTTATGCCGGCCTCAGTAGCCTAGGGGCTAGAGTGCTAGCTCCGCGTACCGAAGGTCGCCGGTTCGAGTCCGGCCAAGGGCATGGGTGTTTAGTGTTGTGTCTGTGAATGTCTTGTCCGTGCTGTAGTTTTCTTGTGTCAATACTTGATAGCACCCAATCACATTGAGCTGGCTGTATGGCCCAGTAGCCGAATGCCATTAAAAAAAAAAAAAAAAACTGAGACTATTAAGGAAACTGAACAGATCGTTTTCACCATGAGGCCACATCATCAAAATTTCATCTATTAAATTGAGCCACAAGAGGTGTTTCTGGTGATCTTTATTCAGGAACAACTGTTGGAAGAGATTTGTGTAAGAGGGAGCTATATAGTTGCCCAGGGGAGTGCCACAATTCTGATGGGAAATTTTGCCTTCAAAGGAGAAATTAAAAAAAAAATCATGTGGGCCAGTGTATTAAGTCAGCCGGAGGGTGGCGCACTTGTCTAGAAAGTGTTCAATGGCACTGAGACCATTGCAGTGGGAAATATTGATTGTTGGTACATGAGGAAGTCACGTCAATCATTACTAAGATGGCGTCAAGAGGGGGAATGGAGGGGATGTGTGGGCCCATTACACAGACAGAGGAGGAAACGTTGTGTGTCTTTGATGTGACAGGGTAGCTAGCTGACAATGGGTTGTAAGTGTTGGTCTACCAGGGCAGAGGGATTTTCAGTTGGTTAATCATAAGTGGCAACTGTGGGTGTCCTGGATTGCTGGGTTATGGATCTTGCAATGCAAGTCAAGCAGCTTTTTGAGAGTGAGATAGACTGAGGTGTATGGCATTGAAGGTGTCCTCTCAACTATATAAAATCCTTTATCCTCTTTTTCACTGTGGGGTGTGGGGTCACAGCTGAGGGGTCATAAGTGTTTGTGTCACATAACTGACAAAGGGCCTAAGACATGTAGTCACAACCACTGATGAACCCTTATCTGCTAGGAGGATGATTGGGTTTGGTTTTGAGGAAAGCTCCCTGACAGCTCAGTTTCTGGTGGGTACAGATTGATTATTAGGGACTTCAAGAAATGGAGAAGTCAAGCTGGTGGAAACAAGATCTTGAAACATTTATAGAGGGTGATTATGTGGAAGGTTGGTGGGTTGAGAGTGTATGGTAGTTGGAATTTCAAGGAACTGGGTTACAGGTCATCCAGAATATCAGGTTTACTGCTCCAAGAGGTGAAGTGGTTTCTCCAGTGGAGTGTGCATTAGAACAATATTGGGTCGTGGACTAGGGTGGTCTGATCAAATTTAGGAGTTGGCGAAAATGTGAGACCTTTGGAAAGTAACAAAAATTGAAGTTCTCATAGTGGTGAAGAGGATAGATTCGTAACAGCTAGGTTGTGTCTGGTAGTTGGATTCAGGTTGGTTTGAAGAAGTGTGGGTTTTAAAGGGGGTAGTTGTGGTATGTTGAGGAGCTGGACAACATATCTGTGTGAGGAGATGAAAGTAGGTTGCAAATTGGGTTGGTGATCTGGAAAGAGACTACACTGCTCTACTCTGAGATGGATCTGGTACAGTGTGGGCAATTTCTGTCGGTGGATTTGAACTGAGTGTGAATGGATGCAGACAAACGGTATCTACCCAGAAATCTGACTACCAAATATCTTCTCATGCGACCATGCATGATAACAACAATATTAGTTCTTGCTTTGCAGTTTATGCCATCAGAGTCTTTTCAGACAGAGGCATGAAATCAAAAGTGAAAACTGACTCACTATTATAAATTGTGCACTGCCGGGTCTTAAGTTAAGAGAACACCTAGTAATCGTCCTTCTTTTGCAACCATTCACCATACAATCTATCTATTCCCACATGAACAGTGCAGCTGATCTTTGAGTACTGTGGAGTGTCTTTAAATTGTGTATACATGTTCAATGTTCATATAAAGGAAAATTTGACTAATCATTATTTTCTGCTGACTTTTTCCATGTGTCCATGACTTGTTCCTGCGATATGTTTCACACCTTTCAATTCCTACCCATAATTCCTGCCATGATTTTCCCCCTTTCTCAAGCAGCTGGCCAGCCTCAATCAGGCAGCTACCTCACTCTATTTTTAAAGAAGTGTTATGAGCCTGAAAGTTTCAATGCTCTATGTGTGTATGTGCATTTTTTGTTTCGACACCACTGTAATCTTCAACTTTGATAATTCTCCCGTCCATACTTTTAACATATCCATCACATAGCACCTTGGTTCCCAGGTTCAGTAGAATCCAATTTTTGTATTGCTCAAATCTATATAAATAAAAATGATATGCTATTCGTTGGTAACTGCATTACTTGAGATTGGCTGGACAGATTTGGATATTTTTTAAATGTTTATAATATTCCAAATAAGGCTTTTATAGAAACAAAAATTGGCAAAGTTGCCCAGAAAGTTGGAAAATTCACGAAAAAAGTGTAACTGCATTTTTCGATGGACCGATCTTGTGTCCCCCCCCCCCTCCCACCCTCATGTTCATAATATTCTGAACAAGGTTTTTGGAGAATGAAAAACTAGAAAAGTCGATCAGAAAATTGGAAACTCGGGGAAACTGAAAGTACTTTTTTGTATGGACCAATTGGGCTAACTTTTTAATTGTTTGTAATAGTCTGAATAAGGTTTTTAGAGATAGACAAAATTTGGAAAAGTTGGCCAAAAAAAAAAATGAAAGTGCTTTTTTTCTATGGTCCGATTTTATTATATTTTAAAAGAATAATTTTTATAATAGTCTGAATAAGGTTTTTAGAGAAATAAAAATTGGAAAAGTTGAACAAAAAATTGGAAATTCCAAAAAAATAAACTTAAAGTACTTTTTTGTATGGATTGATGTGTGTAACTTTTTAAAATGTTTGTAATAGTTCGAATAAGGTTTTTAGAGAAAGGAAAATTGGCAAAGCTGTCCTGAAAATTGGATCATAGACAAAATTTGGACCAGTTTGGCTAATTTTTTTAAATGTTTGTAATAGTTCAAATAAGGTTTTTTTTTCTTTTTTAAAAAAAAAATAAAAAAAAAATAACAACCTAAATTAACTTAGTCCACGACCCCAAGGTAGGTTGGATCCTCCCAAAGGAGACATACTAAGCCATTGTATCAGAGTCAGGAATGGCCAGTTCCTTTCTTCTGGGACCTACATTTTAACATGGAATTTGAATCATGGAATGACATGACATAGCTCATAAAAGCAACTTTCAAAAATTCCTGCACCCACCTGGATTTGATGCCGAGGCTTAAGCAGCGAACTTCTGAAAGCAAGCACTTTAACCACTGAGTTACCAGACCGCTCTATAAGATTTTTAGAGAATAAAAAATTGTGAAATTTCCTTGGAAAATTGAAAAATTCAGGAAAAACAAAGTGTTTTTTCAATGGACCTTTGGCTAACTTTTTTTTTTAAATGTTCATTATAGTCTTAATAAGGTTTTTAGGTAAAGAAAAATTTGCCAGGAAAACTGGAAATTTTGGGGAAAAATTGAAAGTGCTTTAATCTATTAGATTTTTGTACAAACTCAAGATAACTCACGATTCAAATGATAGATATATCTCATTCTTTTTGTTTTGTTTTGTTTCTTATGCTCCTGGGATTAAAATTACTCAAATGTTTTCTTCTGGGGGGGGGGGGGAGGGGGGGAAACTGGAAGATCTGGAGAAAAATCTGAAAAAATGCATGCCAGCCTAAATTTAAATAAAATTACCTTTGTTTTTATTTTTGTGTTGTTTCTTGACCTGTCTGACAAATGTAGTTGTTTTATTTCTGTTCCATTGATATTATTTGAGGTCATGTTTTGAGTGACTGTAGCCTGCCGGCTGGTCTTGACATGTCATACTGTTAGGCAAGCGTTTCATCGATACCGCTAAAGAGGGTGGGCATAGGTTGAGAGGCAGTGGTCACAGAGATGTTTTTCGAGCCAGCAAGATGGGATTTGGCAGTCAGAAATGACTGATTATGCTGACATCAGACATTGACCAAGTGTAGAGTTTATTTGTGCTACAAATGAAATAAAGAATGTGAACTGTCACTTCTCTGTGGTCATTTCACTGTCTTTTCATGAATGAACTGGTGCCTGAAATGTTGAATGCAAAAAAAAAAAAAAAAAAAACTTTAGTCGATACTGATGACTGTGCTGGATGAGCTGAGGCTTGTTCATACTGAGGACCATTCAAATGCAACTGGTTCCTTTCATCTCATCGGTGGGTCCCTGCAGTGGACTTAACCCGGCATTACCGTTGCAATGTGCTTCATGACGTTAAACAAAGTATTACCTCAGTTAGTCATGATAGTGCCAAGTTGTCAGATGCATGATACATTTAACCAAGAGCTGAAATGTGAAAAACAATATGGATGTGATGCATTGAGAGAATATTCCTCTGTTAAATTGGCAACAAAAATATGCTCGTGAACAATGGATGCTCCCATTGGAAGTGGGAAAACTTTTTTGCTTCATCAGAAATTGCATTTATGTAGCTGGAAGGCAGTCAAGCAGCTCATGTAGTATTCAAGTAGTCATTGAATATGCAAATCAATGAAACTCCAACATGCAACCTTTCAAAGAATTCTGCGGTGGCTAAAGTTCCGCATCATTGAAAATTGATCATTTGGGATGAATGTATGATTGCTAAAAAGTCTTTAGAGGCATTAGACCGAATGATGCAAGAGCTACGAAACAATGAAAAAATTTTAACGGTGTGACTATCGAAATGTATATAAAACACCTTGAGATTTCAAATTTAATGGAAGAAAATAAATCATTTGTTTAACATAAAATTCCAACTTAATTTAATTGTGACTTAAATTTTGAAACAAAACTGCATGGTTCCAATTCAGTCACATTCCAGGCAGCACACATTTCCAGCATTTCAATGGTGTACTGCTGATGGAATTCATCTCTAATGTAAAATTTCCCATTTGTGTACTTCTGAATGTACTCCCCCTCAAACTGAATAACCATCAATGCAATAATAAATATACAATAATCGCTCAGAAATATGTTTTTTTATCATTTTTACTTTGTTTACATATTTTCAACAGCTTCTCACAAAACAATCACAAAGAAATTTATTGAAATTTGGACAGGACAACATCTGTCGAGTCAACTAGTATTTTATAAACATTTTTTATCTGTTGCCAATATCTCAGCAACTCACAATATGTATTTATTCAGTACAGGCTTCCAAGAAAAATTTGTCCATAAATTTAGCTGCTCTAGGAGAAATAAGAAAAGTTATGTCTCTGAGGAGTAAATACTCAAGTTGTTATGTTGGGATTTCCAGTAGTTTAATTATACTGTTCTCCACAGACTTAAGTAATGTACTAAGTTATCTGCTTAATATATTGTTACTTCAAGGTACCTTCTCAGAAGTTGTACAGTAGTTAAACCACTCTATAAAAAGGGAGATAAGTCAGTTGTATAGTTTTACCATCCTATTTCATTACTAACAGTGTTGTCCAATTTTTTTGTGCACATAATGTACAGCAAAGTTTATCAGCACTATCAGAATAAAAATATTCTAACTTAATCATAATTTGGTTTTAAAAAGGGCCACTCAATAGAAGAAGCTATATTAGTAGAAATAAAGTAAAGTATTATGGTACAGATGGCGTTAATAAATGGCTTAGATCATACCTACTTTTTTTTATATAGAAAACATAAGCTGGAACATTATATTTCTGTGTCATGTGGTTCACTGTTTTCAGTGTTGGGATATGTCATATTTGGAGTACCTCAGGGTTTTGTATAAGGCCCATTATTGTTTCTAATGTACTAGCCACAAAGCCCGTCAAAATTGACGGGTTTGGAGTATTCTGGCAATTAATTTCTTTTTAGTTGCTTACCTAAACAGAATTGTTTTGAAATAAAGCTCAATGTGCTGTAATTTCTCATCCCTTGTGATGTAGCAAAACGTTTCAGTTGTTGCAGGTCGCATTTCAGTCAAACCACAATCTTCGCTAATACTGCTATGAAGATCGATGTGTTAACGGATGACATAAATTACATAGCCTACAGTTGAAATAATGACCACAGTGAAAACGAAGGATACTAAATTAAATCATAACAACTTCAGTATTCTGGCAAATCATTTCTTAGCAATCGCTTAAATAAACACAAAAATAAATCATAATATAATTCCTATTGCCTTGTGCAATAACAAAATGTTTCTGTTTCTATCCTGGTCCAGGTTGCATTTCAATCTAACAACAGGCAGTTTAATCATTACCGTGGTGCCACAATCTGATGATGCATTCTTTTAGAACTCGACGAAATAATTCGAAAATAAAGAATAAAATTTTTTGATATCTTTCTTGGTTTTCGAGATATAGCATGTTGAAAATCAATTATAACTGTGATTTTGGTGAAGTTTCCTCTGGTCCAGGACGTATTTCAACCTAACAACAACCACCAGGAAGAAAATAAAACACATATAGTGCATTTCCACCGTGTAGATATAGCGGGTTTGGTAATTTGTTTTTTCTGGTCCAGGCCAGATTTCACCCAAACCACCTAAATTTTGAAATACAATATCTAAAGAACTAAGCGAGATATGGAAAGAAAATGTATTATTTGTTTTCGATTTGTCTCTTCGAGTTACATACGATATCATCATCAAATTTTTCTTCTGTTCCAGGCCGCATTTCAACCTAACCACGTCAATTTTGAGATACAATATCTCGAGAATTAAGTAAGATATCAAAACATTTTATTCTCTACTTTCAGTTTTTTTCGTCGAGTTACATAAGAATCCATCAACAAATTGCGGGTTCACGGTTATCGTAGAATCCCATAACCATGTACAGTACTACGCTAAACCATGGAGGAAATATTTCCTTCCTCCATGTGCTAAACATACCGCCAGAGAAACAATACTTACTTTACACGCATATTAATACATATACTTATCACATTTCAATGGTCACATTGCATCGCGAAATAAACCAAATAAAAAATCTATAAGGGTTCTTCAATCTTAATTTTTTATATTCGTTATTCAGAATTATACTAACACATTTGAATAGCTGACACAGTTACATGCGGCTGAAATAAGGCATCAGTAAAACCAAAGTAAATTAAAAATAAATCTTAACAGCTTACGTCATTCCAACGTAATATTAGTTTTAAGGGGTGGAAGGTGATATTTTCCACCGGCCGGAAACTGGTACTGCCCTGTTGAAATTTGTATCAATTGCTTCGTTATAATGGCATCTTCTTCACATTTGCACCCTCCTTATTTTCCGAAACGTCGGCATGAATTAAATTAAAAATTCTGAAACGTAAGACGCTCCGCAACCGAAAAATGTTAGCAATACTTTCGTTAGAACGAAGTAATGAATTAAGTAACAGAAAAAAAATTACTAAAAAAAAAAAACGCATGCCCACTGCTGTAACTTAAAGTGCCGCGAACATTGCGAAAATTAACTTACATAAATGTGATATCAACGAATACTTCTACATAAACTAATATTAAATAAATCTAAGCAACTAATAAGTATGTTCAGTCAGTTAATTTATTCGTGGATGCCTAGAAATGTTATTAAATAACGTGGATATTTCTCTGCAGTTGCTTAACTAATCAGAATTGTTGCAAAATAAAGCTCATTGTAATTTATCGTTCCTTGTGCTGTAGCAAAAAGCTTCAGTTGTCATCTTGGTCCAGATTGCATTTCAGCTTAACCATAATATCCGCTAAAATTTCTGATAGAAAAGCAAAGCTTCAATCACACGCAATTTAATACATTCCATGCATCGCGATATAAACTTGATCCCAAATCTTCACAGGTTCTGACACATTTCTTTCTTAATGAAGATCGATATTTTAACGGCTAAGAAAGCTTACATCTGCTGAAATAATGACTCCAGCAAGAACGAAGGATGCTATAACAACTTAAGCTATGCCATGTAATATTTCATTGTGGTTTAGGCCGTATATATTGCGAACAATTTGCAACTTCTTTCATTTGAACCATGTAATGTTTCAGTAAAAAAAACTGATAATTAATTTGCCAATTTAAACACAAATAATTTCAGTAATTGGACACAGTTTAAATTTTGAAATAAACTAAATTATTCATGCCCTCTGCATTAACGTCAAATGAAACTTGTAATTCTAATCCATGCTAGTTATACTCTAACCAAACATTTAGCAGCACTGATGCTCGAAATACAAAGCTTTTATCTTACAATATCTATGGACAAAGAATTTAAGGAATACTTCAATATATCAAAAGAATATTACGTAAATATAAGCATCTAATGATTGATATATCGATTTTAACGCAATACATACTTTTATTTCAGTGTTCTGTGAGTTAATTTATTCACTGTTGCTTGGAAATGATATTAAATAACGCGCACTCCCACAAATAATATCGTAAAGCGTGACGTCATAGCGCAACGTCACCGCGTGACATGACGTAGGTGCGACAACACTACATCTTGTCTATTATACTAATAGATATAAATGATCTACGCCGTGTTACATCTCAAAACTAGTAATTTGTCCTATTTGTAGATGACACAAGCATAAGAATTAAAAATACTTCATATTGCTCTACTGCAGGTATTTCTACTTGTGTCTTTGACTGTATTCTTTATTGGATCACAGTTAATGTTTTTAACTTTGATAAAAATCAGCATATGCAATTCAGTACCTCACACAGATTAGCACCAAGGCCAGTCCATTCAAGAGACAAAGAGTGTGAAATTTCTGGGTGTGCATGTAGATCATAATGGTGCATGTTTCTGATTTAGTAAATTGATTTGGTGCAACCACATTTCCAATTTATACAGTTTCATGAATGGGTGATTTCTATGTGAAGAATCTAACTTATTTTCTCTGCTTAGTGACATATGCAACAATAATGTGGGCCAATTCTGAGTATTCAGAACCCAAAAGTGAATAATAAGAGTTATGTGTCAGTAGAGATCTGTTCAAGAAGTTAAAAATACGATAGGAAAGGGAAAGATGACCTGCCAGGAGGCAGGAGGGCCAGATGAACATGTAAAAAACACGAAAACAAAACAAATTGCATAATATTTCGGTGAGAAACCTTATTCATGTGAGAGGTGAGACATACGGCGGGGGGAAAGATAAGATCACAACTCGACCCACCACATGAATGAAAGAAAGGTTAGAAGTGGATCAAGATAATCTCTGGGTCTCTTGTTTAGAAATTATTATTGAAAACATTGTTTTAAAAAATATAATATTATTTCGATTTGGATCAGTTGTAGTGGTAAATAAATGTAGGCAGAAATATATACAATTAACATAAATAAATATTTTTTTTTTAAAAATGGAAAAAAGTATAAAAGAATATATATATCCAAAGTTAGTGAATGACAGGTTTAACGTAGGTTTAGGCCAGGGGTGTGTCTGGTGTCAAGGATATGTTGGTAGGCTAGTTCCCATCTGCGGAGTTCTGAAGGAAACTCTTAACATTTCTAACTGTGAAACA
The DNA here is from genome assembly GCA_031002005.1 of Vandiemenella viatica. Lineage (NCBI taxonomy): Eukaryota > Metazoa > Arthropoda > Insecta > Orthoptera > Morabidae > Vandiemenella > Vandiemenella viatica. Next base: position 238,392,348 of record CM061919.1, on the reverse strand, counting down.
GGTGTTGAGGTTGATCAAATCATGTGAGTTGGCATGAATTGTCACTGGATGGTCAGGGTTGGAAGTATAAACTTTTTACCTGTGGCCATTTATCCTGTAGGATGGGGCTGATGTATGAAGCATTGCAATGGAGAAAGGTGAGTTGGTAAATAAGGTGAGTGGTAGAACACATAGCATGTCCAATTATGAGAAAGGATTCTCCTGTGACAGGATTAGAGTAAGTGGTGGTGGCAGGGTGCATGCTACATGTTTTACAACGGTCTGTTACAAGGGAAAGATTCCTGTGGACCAGGATGTTATTCAGATTGGGTGGTCTGCTGAAGCAAGTGCGGGGAGCAGTGGGTAGGACTTTGGGAAGAAGGAGACACATTTAAAGGAAGGACCATAGGAAGTCATGTCCACAGTGGAGAATCTGGTTGATGGTTTCCAAGCCAGGAAAGAACTGGGTAACAAGTGTTGGTCCAAGGACAGTTTTAGGAGGTGCAGAACAAGGGTTGTGGGAGATGGCTCGGGAGATTTGTTTTTCCAGGAGGTCGTCGGGGTATTGGCGGGAAATGAGGGCTTGGGATAGTTTCTAAGCAGGCGCCGCAGAGATTATCTTGTTCCACTTCTAACCTTATCCCCCCACCTCTGGCCCCACCCCATGTTTCTGCCTTTGTTTCATTCATGTGGCAGGTTGGGTTGTAATCACATCTTTCCCCCGCCATATATCTCGTCTCTCACAGGAATAAGGTTTCTCACTGAAATATTGTGCAATTTGTTTTGTTTTTGTGTTTTTTATTTGTCCATATCGCCCTCCTGCCTTCACCTGTGGTAAGTGACGGGTCATCTTTCCCTTTCCTATCTTATTTTTAGTGCTCAACGACAGTTTCTTTGTTACCATTATCCATATGTTCAAGAAGTTAGAAATTTTAACAGTGGTGGTCAAATATATATACACACCTTAACATTATTTGTAGTTACCAATTATACTCTGTTTGCAAGAAATAGTAAAATACTCACTTATGGCACTAGAAGTAAAAATAATCTTTGCAATTACAAAAGTCGTCGTCATTTGTTCAAAAAGGAATGCAACATTCAGAGCAACATTTTTTCAATAAGTTCCTAGAATATCTTAAATGTCTGAAAAGGGATAAGATTAAATTCAGTAAAAATAAAATAACAATTTTTAATTGACAACTCCTTCTCCTCTACCAAATATTTTTTTTGTAAGGTGTCTACAAAATTAATGTTATTTTGTGTAAATGCATTTAGCATTATTAATATACATACAGTGCATCTTCTGGTGTATACATCTGTTTTGTTAATGAATTTATTTATCTGTAAATTGACAACCTTCGACATTCCGCAGAGTCAGTTTCTTATATTAGGATCAATGGAAAAAGAATGTATTGTAATGTGCTAGTGATTTGCTTCACTAATTCCCATGCATTTTTTCATTTGTTACTTAAGTTTTAAATAAATATTTTGCTTGATTCCTTCTATGCAGAAACAATTGCAGTTCTGTATGCATTATACACCATCATATTTTCCTCCATTGTGGATTTTATTATTATTCTCGACCCAGATTCAATGGATACATTGTTAAACTTTATACACATTAAATACATTACATCCATTTTGACCAGTACTTTGCAACATGAAGTGCATTTTGTATTGCTAGAAACAGTTAATCTCCTTTTCAGCCATTTTTCTTCGAATACTGGGAATGGTAATCACTGAAAGCTGATGAAGCCTGTTAACTGGCGCAGACTTTAAGCAATCTGTCACCAACCTCTAGGTGCTATTGATGACCACATACAACTGTTAAGCATGAGATGATTAATACCAAACTGGGCATGAATATTCTGCAACACAATAAAAAACAGCAATTGATGACATATAAATATTTGGTGATTGGCTACCCCACTGTGATCCAAACAGTTTGCATATCTAGTTTCATGTGGAGACTTTCATTGTGCAGTTCATGCATTCTTTCTTATATTTGATGCTTCTGTCAAGTGGTACTCCCAGATATTTTGGAATGTTGCACATCAAAGTTCCAAACCTGGTCCCATTACTCTCAACGTATTTTGAGCTTTTCTGTTTTCAGATGAAATGCAGACACATCTGTTTTTGTATGGTTAGGTCTTAAATGGTTTCCGTATAATAACTAGATAGGCATTCAAGGGAAGTAGACAGATTCCTTTCCATTGCTTCAAGTTTTGACCACTGTGTGACCAGAGCAAGGTTGACTGCATACAAGATACTCCTGGTAGTGAGATGTAATGGCTGATCATTTAAAAGGGTAAGGGTTATTACTTCCCTGAGGTAGATCAATTTTCTATACCTTCCCTCGACTGTCCTGCCCTTGAAAGTCGATGAAAATCCTACAATTCTGGAGAAGAGTAACAAAGACCTTGATTAGCCTGTTGTTCTTTTTTAAGGTTATAGAAATTGCCAATGAGTAAATATGGTCAGTAGAATCATGTACTGCTGATACATACACAAAGTTCAAACTGAGGCCTTAAGGGTCTCTAATTTGTACTGTGTAAACTATGCTGGGTTCAGGAATTACCGAGTGCATCTTTTACACGGGCAAAAATTCTAAAGAGTTTAATTTAATTTTTTAATTTAATTTAATTGCAATGGAGCACAGGCTCCGGTGGCAATTTCCCTACACAGCTATCTTCCCCGAGTTGTGTTTAGTACTGTTAGACTGTTTAGTAGTTTACTTAGTCAGTTTTTCTGAATAACAAATATGGTTTTTCAGATTTATACATCGAAAATTTTAAAATATTTGTTGAATACATTGTAGTTAGTATTTGAGTATAAGTTTTGAAATTTCTTAAAGCAGTTTGCATTGTTTAATCAGTACACGAAGAACGCAACAGAATTATCAGAAAAGAATGATTTGTAATTAGAAGCTTTATGTTCCTATTTTAGTTCTTCATTTGTAATTTTAAACTGCATATAAACTTTTAAATGATCTGATAAGGCTGACTGAAAGACACTCACTTGAAATTGATCTTGAAGTAAATATATATATATATATATATATGTATATATATATATATATATATGTATATATATATATATATATATATGTGTGTGTGTGTGTGTGTGTGTATGCAGAGGCGGCCCTAGCAAGTTTTTCATGTGGTGCGAGATCTCATTGTGGCGCCCCAAATGAGCAATCTTGTAGTAACTGAGCGGCAAGTCACCACGGCCAAAGTTTGGATTCGTCTCTGATCAACCACTCTCCGATTAGTTTCCGAAGATATGTGGCTACGTTCTGCCCACACTTAAAGTTAGTAATGAGCGGGAATCAGCGATACAAATGAAAACATGTAGTTGAAAGAATGGAGTGACTTTAATAGCTTCAATAAAAATAGGCACATAAAATCCTGTCACTCGGGATATCTTTCTCAGCCAGCCAGAGGGTATAACTTGCATTAGACATTACCTAATAAAATCTGCATGCCGTATGGCGACGTGGTCCATCCTTTGAATCGGCGAATAGACTGCTCCTGGAGGCTGCTCCCGACTGCGCTCTCCAGAGTAGAAACGTGGTGGGGAGAAGTCATGTGACCTAGTCCTATTCGTCTAAAATCCCTGGCTAAGGGCTTTCGGGGTTACCCTGGTAGGGGGACTGCTTCCCACGGGAAGTGACTTTGCCCAGCCTTGAGCTCTGCTTCGTTGGGTGGAATTACATTACATAGCTGCAGCTTGAGAAAAATTATCCCGAGCGAAAGTTAGAACATATTATAGCTAAAATCTCTCAATATACTACAATCTCTTATTAGTGATTAAGTTGTCCATATAGATAGAGTGAAGATAACATACAGTTTTTATATCCTACTAATGTCATAAATGTGAAAGTTTGTTAGTTCGGATATTTTTATATTTCACGTCGAAACTACTTAACTGCTTAGGATAAATTTGGAATAATGTATTGGCCAACTACTTTTATACCAAATAGCAGTTTCCGTGTGATTCGGATACGAATATGTAAATGAATTCTTTATGAAAGAGCAAAGCCGCGGACAAAAGATACTCTTTTGTATGATAATATCTCAAACCTCGGAAAGGTTAGTATAGGATAGCAGCGGTATGAATGAGAAACAACAGTAAAAAGGAATACTATATGTTTGAAAAGGTTTATTTGAGCTACTGTGGCGAACACAATGCTCACTTCACTTACACGTCAAATTCGCAGTTTTTAATAATTTTTAAAAATATTTAAAAATAGAAAATATATGAAAATAAAAATTCCCACTCTTAATACCGAAAAATAAACTTTACCAAAATTTTCCCAGAACCCTCGCGAACTAATTATAAAACAGATTAAATGCATTTATTCCCCCCCCCCCCCCTCCCAGGTAAAACCATTTTCAAAAGTATTTTTCATTGTTTTTGCCCCACTCTGAAGCTAATCCTGCTATGCCCTTGGAAAGTTGTGCTAATAGAGTGACCAACACATTCTCTATTCTATCGATGATATGCAAAAACATGTTCATTGTAAACAATTCTTCTGGATCTGTTGCTATTTCATTTATGGCTAATACTCAAAAAATCTTTATTTTCTTCGGCCTCTGACTAGGTTAATAATAGGAAATTTTCCAGTCTGAGAATCAACTTCTCCAGCTGCCAGTTATCAGAGCTCAAATTCCGAGCTGGGGTGGAAGGGGATATTATCCACCGCCCCGAAACTGGTACTGACCTGTTGAAATTTGTTTTAGCTGCTTTGAACTCTCCTTTCTCGGAAAAGTAGCCGCGAATTAAATTAAAAATGCCGAAATGTGAGACGATACACAACCGCGAAATTGTAGCAACAATGCAAAAATGGCACAAAGATTATTGGTACAGGGATCATATCAACCTAAATAGGTTAGTTCTGTTATAGTGATCGTGGTTAGGTTGAAATTCGGACTGGACCAAGAGTAAAAAGTTTACGGGAAATTCGTTCTGCGGCATCTACATCAGGAACGACGCATTTGTTTACAACGGAAGCAATCGATTATCTCTCATCGCTTGTATCGATTCTAAGATGGCGAGCCTTGTTGTACTGCATCTCGGATAAAAATTTTCTATCTGTTAATTTCGTGCGGCTTTTAACAACGAAATGTAGCTAAAACGGCAATAAAATATTACAACAAAGTTTTAACCATCATTTCAAAATTTTGTCATTGTTTTTGAGCCCCTGAGGCATCTAATAGCTGCACTTCACTCTCACATTTCGGCATTTTTAATTTAATTCGTGGCGACTTTTCGGAGAAAGAAGGATGGAAAACGTGAAGAGGACATTATAACGAAGCTTTCAAAACAAATTTCAACAGGTCAGTAACAGTTTCGGGGCGGTAGAGAATATCCTCTTCCACCCCCCGAGCTGTTTTTCAACAAATGTGAAGATTTTCATAAATCCACTTTCGTCTGCATAGCCTTTGAAACAATGTATTATACCAAGTCACCAATGTAATTATTAACTCAAATTGATCCATGATCTGGCTAAGTGACAAGGTATCCGTTGCTGCAACTGAATAATTCGTTTCAGAAGGGCGTCACGAACTGAAGAGTAGTGATAACGAACTGTAGGGATGCTAGAAACTCTATTCTTGAAACGAGTTTCGAAAATTTTTTGGCGGTAGTCCTGAGTGCATGAATACCACTTCCCATCGCTTTTTTGTTCGAGAGAATAACACAAATATTCTTCAAAGAAATCCGGACAAGGAAACCGATTTAACATATTTTGGCGGCACTAGCTATTACCAAATTTAATGACAGTTACTTTAATTAAAATATGCTTGAAGATACTGGTTCAGAATTTTGCTTTTGCCACATTTGTTCCTCCTACCAAATTGGATCGACTGTCATATCTTTGGCCTCTGACAATCGTTCATATCCAAATCGAACTTTTGTTAAGTATCAAATGCTAAACAGGGCAGGGTCCCAAAGAGTCACTTTCCGGATTGCAAGCACAGCGTAATACTTCGTCTTCATTAGTGTCAGCAAAAATCAAAGTCAAAGATAATTGTTCGACGTGACTTACATCAAGAGTTCAATTCAGTATGATGGAAAAATATTTAGATGACCTAACCATAGTCAAAATTTTATTACGAACTTCATTCGTTTTGAATACTTTTGCCAACCTAATAAGATATTCTCGTTATTAGCAATACGGCGGAGATGTTCCATCACCACAGGGTAATATTTTCCTAGCATTTGCAATATACCCAGGAAGTTATCATCATTGGAATTATTTACTATTTCACGTCCAAAGCTTCCTCTGAACAAGATATCATTCATTAGAGGATTGCAACCCACTGTGATTTTTCGTCTTCAGTCTGTATATACAAATGCTTGTCTAGTTATTTAATGGAATTAACGCTTCTATCCAACTGAGCATTGTGTGATTGTGATCTGATGAAGTTTCGTGAGTTTTGAGACGCTCTGATAAGTAAATCCATTAATCCAATCCTTCTTTCCCAAATAAAAATGAGACCTTCTGTTGAATAAACAACATATGAACAATATACTTTATCCGCAGATTTAGAATAAAGGAACTATCTACTTTTATAAGTTTCTTCATTTGGTGTTTTTGAAAATACGTATTTGGAAAACGACGTCCATGATTTTTTTTATTGGATTTTTTCGTTGCTTCAATAATTATTTCATCTCTGTCAGCAGAGTCAATGAGCGACAATTTTGAAATATCATCATAATTTGTACTTTGAAAAGGCGACTGTGGTGGCATGTCTTGTACACCCATTTGTAATCTTTTGAACAGCAGACGATGTTCTAGCCATAGATATATCTTCTCGCACATACTGCTCTTCATCATAAGCCTCATTTGAATAACTTCCATTAAAAATTTTCATCCGTCTCGTGTTGAACTAGTTTTGGTGACGACGATCAGGCGACTTTAAAAAAAATGCAGCAATTTTGAAGCCTTCTCAATTTCGTCTTGATTTTGTATTGTGCGCCATACAGGGCTTTTTTTTTTTTTTTTTTTTTTTTTTTTTTTTTTTTTTTTTTTTTTTTAGCGACATGTCCTCTCTGTAAAAGACAGATAAGCTTTGTAAATATTTATGATACCAACGTTAATTGTGATCACCGAAGGTTTAATATGGTAGAAAGAGAGAAATAGGTTGAATCTCGCCCCATGCATGAACTTCCCAGACTACAACCGAGAAGGCATGAAACAGGTGCGGGAGAGGCGCAACGCGGCACGGGAGGGTGCTAACTTTGGAACGAGTTGTGATTTTCATGATTTGAATAACTCGAACTGACTCGAGTAGCAACTCTAATTGACTCTATTCTATGATACCATACGACTATGCATTAAGCTGAAACTCTTACTTTTATAAAATCTTCTAGATGATGTGTGTTAAAATAATATATTAATTATTGTAGAATTCATTTTTCATTTTTCGCGCAGACGATCTCTCGCTGCATTTTCGGCGCCCCCCATATAACGGCGCCCAGTGCGGTCGCACCGCTCGCACCGCCCTAGGGCCGCCACTGTGTGTATGTGTGTTTCCCTATATTTCACTTTTCAGCCACCACTACCTCGCACAGCTCACTGGTGTTTGTGTGTGGAAGTAGCATGGAGTTTCCTGTCGTGTACAAGATTGACTGAATGCCGATAGCTGTGGGGATGTGGGAGATACGATGGTTAAAAGTGGTCAATGCAGGGCATTTTTATATTTCTACCAAAAACTTGTGTATCCTTATACTTGTCTTTCCTGCCACAACTACATAGGATAGACAATTGATGTTTGTGTGTGATAATAGCATTGAATCTCCCATCGTGCATTATGGTGGTTAGATGTCGGTAGTTACGGATGTATGGCAGATATGGTGGTTGAAAGTTGTCGACCTGCAGCACTTTCATATTTCTACCAAAGACGTATGTGTCATGGTGTATCACTTTTCAGCCAAAACTAACCAGCACAGATCACTGGTGTTTGTGTGTGGTAATAGCACAGAGTCACCTATCGATCACAGCGTTGGCCGAATTTCGTTAACTGTGCGAGTGTGGGAGATATGGTGGTTGAAAGGGACGATCAAGGATATTTTTTAATTTTGATCAAAGACATGTGTCTTCGTATATGTCACTTTGCTGCTACATCTACATACCATAGACCATTGGTGTTTGTGTGTGTTAGTGGTATCGTGTCTCCTATCATGTACTATGGTGGTTAGATGTCGGTAGCTATGAGGGTGTGGGAGATATGTTGGTTGAAAGTGGTCAACCTGTGGCACTTTCATATTTCTACCAAAGACGTATGTGTTCCTATATTTCATACTAGCATTTGCCCGCTGCTTCACGCGTGCGTGCCTTGCCAGGTGTAGAAATTATTTACCGATTTTATTCTCTTATCAGACATTAACGTGGAAAGGCATGAACTGTTTATGTATTCTGAATAGTTTCGTTTGTTTCGGTTAATACGTTAGGTTCGGTTTTCATACTGATGTCAGAGAGTTGTTTTATTCATATTTTAACGTGATGCAATTGATTCAATAGTAGAAAAGGTTCCTGAAAAATTAACAGTAGTAATTCGTGGTTGTAATTATTGTGCGAAGTATAAACATTTATTGTTTAGAAAGGCTTTCACGGTTCAAACGACATTCTTTCTTCTGTGCGCTTTCAGAAGTTATGGATTTAGCATATAGAACCCGGTTATAGGTCAATCGCTTTTCTCGGTGCAGGTTACTTTCATTTGCTCTAGCTATTTCATCTCGTTCTCTTTGACGTTGCAGACGATGTTGTCTGTCTATTTCACTCTCATTTAGCCGATTTCGGCGACATCTTTTAGCTGCAGAAGTTGACCCCGACAGATTAGATCTCTTTCGCAATCTCGTTCTCTTTGACGTTGCAGACGATGTTGTCTGTCTATTTCACTCTCATTTAGCCGATTTCGGCGACATCTTTTAGCTGCAGAAGTTGACCCCGACAGATTAGATCTGTTTCGCAAGGGCATATCATAAACTTTTATACTTACCCAACTCACAGCACTAACAATTAAAACGTTTTCACAGCTGCAATTATCACTATGCGTGAACTTTGGCTGCCAGTATATAGATGAGCATAAACTTGGTTACAATATAGAATATCTGTGGTAGTAATAAATAATATTATTTCTGAAAGCAATATTTAACTCAGCTAAAACATAGTATTTTTAAATGCTGATATGGAGGATTCCACGTTAACCGTGGTACCGAAAATTTAAATGGATATATAACAGTTGTAACGTTAAGAAAGCTGATATTATAATCATTATGTGTAATTTTTTTGGCGATTTTATGTGTAAACTTTGCCTGGGATTATATAGCTAGGTATAAGCTTTGTTAAGGATGTATCTGTGGATATAATGAAAAATATTGTTTCCATGATACTTAACTAAAAAAAGTTTATTTTTAAATATGGATACCGAGGATTGCAACATAACCGCGGTGCCATAAATTTATGTAAATATAGCAGTAATCTACGACTTAGTCCTCTTGGAAGTGTGCTGAAATATAAAAATTCGTTACGAATAATCACAGCATCTCAATTTTTCTGATTTATTTATTTTTTGTTGTTTTTTATTTTTTGTTGTTTGGATATTGGTTTTATTTTATGTTGATACACCATCAATTATTCCTGCTTTAAAATAGAAATTTACGTGAATTGGAGCTACTCTTGATTTCAAATCGTCGTATCATTACTGTCATTATTTCAGTCAGATATAATTAATCCAAAAATGTCGAGATGTGATCATGGTACAGTTTATGTAGTAACGTGCATGTAACTGAAACAATTATTTCTGAGTGGCAACATTATCGCAAGATGTGAATCGCTTGAAATGCAACCTGACAGCTGATATGATGCTTTGTTATAGGCCTAAGAGACAATGCCTGCAGCTTTATAATCTACGCGGTGTAGCATTAGGATATGAAACATTTTTAATTTAAGTTTCTTTCAATATAGCCGTATTTTCTATGTAATTATTTCAGTCGCATGTACGTACCTGGTGAAACAACAGCCTGGACCAGATGACAATTGACTCGTTTTGTTTAGCATCAGGCATAACGGGTTTAGTTTTAAAATTTACGCGGTGTAGAATAGAATTTTACGATCTCAATTTTTTCTGATTTATTTATTTTTTGCTGTTTGGATATTGGTTTTTATTTTGTGTTGATACACCATCAATTATTCCTGCTTTAAAATAGAAATTTACGTGAATTGGAGTTAATCTTGGTTTCAAATCGTCGTATCATTATTGCCATTATTTCAGTCAGATATAATTAATTCAAAAATGTCAAAATGGATCACGGTACAGTATATGTACTAATGTGCATGTAACTCAAGCAATTATTTCTGAGTGGCAAAATTATCGCAAGTTGTAAATCGATTGAAATACAACCTGGACAGTGATGACAGCTGATATGCTTTGTTATAGGCCAAAGGGACGATGCTTTTAGCTTTTAATTTACGCGGTGTAGCATTAGGATATGAAAATTTTTTTATTTGAGTTTCTTTCAATATATCCGTATTTTCTATGTAATTATTTGAGTCGCATGTACCTGAATTTTCAGATGCCTAGTTACATTTGCAAGTTATAGCCACGAGACATATTAATCGAATAAAGTACTTCCAAATATGTGCAATTCCGCACAAGTCATTATAAAAGAAGTATGTTTTATTACTTGCTGATATTTATAATAGCTGTTTTTCAGACATCGCTCTTCGAGAAAAAACTGAATTTCGTATTAAGTATTGGCTTATTGTGGCTGTATTGTACAGCGTTCACGTAGCAATTTTGTTCCAGAGACAAACTGTATAACAGTCTACCAGAGACAATACATGTCTTCAATATTAGTAATGTAAATTTTTCGTAATTCAACAGACCTGTTACGATTCAAGTAAATGCTGATTATACTTGATTCACGTATTCTTTTTATTTTGAAGTACTGCGGTCCAGAAAAATGAATCGCAGAAGTAAAAAAAAAAAAAAAAAAAAAAAAAGGGAAATCCTTAATTTTGTCAGGTCTCTTTATGAAAGGAGTGACCGTCTGAATGTGTATAATTATCTGTGGTCTACAGTTTCACATTTCTGTAGTTTTTTACTGACTTGCTTCTTCCCATGGTACATATTAGTCGTTAGCTACTTCTGCAGATGTTGATCAGCAACATTAGCTTTAAAAAATTGGAAACACCACGCAAATTGATGCAGTAGTTTTTGCATTATTAGAGATCAAGCCTCACTACAAACGCAGCTTGCTTACAGATTTATAATAGTATAGAAGATTCCAGCCAGAACTACCAAGCGCAGACCACTGGCGTTTGTGTGTGGTAGTAGCCTGGAGTCCTCCACCGTGCACTATGGTGATTTCATGTCAGAAGCTGTGGGGATGTGGTAGATATGGTGGTTGAAAGTGGTGGACCTGATAAAAAATAGACATGTCCCTTTATTTCACTCCACAGCCAAAACTACCCAGCACAATCCACTGGTGATTGTGTATGGTATTAATCTCAAGTCTGCCACCATGCATCATGGTGGTGTAATGTTGGTAGCTATGGGGGTGTGGGAGTTATGGTGATTGAAATTGGTCGATGGATGGCAATTCATATTTCGACCAAAGCGATGTGTGTCCATATTTTTCACTTTGCAGCCATAAATAACCTGCATAGGTCACTAATGTTTTTGTGTGGTATTAGCCTCGAGTTTACCATCGTGCACTATGATGGTTACATGTCTGTAGCTGTCAATCAAAATTCTTTACAATCACAAACAAAGTCGTGGGCATCATTTAGTTATAATTATATTGTCCAAAGAAGTGTTATATCTTGCTAACTAAAAATAATACAGATATGCCAAAAGGATTTCAACAGTTTTTAATTCCATTTTCTACCATCCAGTTTGTTTATATTTACTTTATCATATCATATAATCGCTATATTTTTTGGATGATTTTTCTAGTTGAAGATGATGATCTTCTAGTTTATAAAAAAAAAAAAAAAAAAAACATTTTTAGTTTGATATACTACAACTATAATGAACTGAAGTTGATTTAGTGACACAGATACAACTTTCAATTCCAGTTCAGAAGCTATTTAAAACACTTCAGACTTCAAGTTTGTGAGTCTTTCTGCTGAAATATCCACGATTGAACACTGATGAGACAAAGAAGAAAAGGGTCCTGTTGCTAGGTGGTAGCCATGGGTGAAGTGTAGGACCTTTTCTGAAGATTAGTTAGACAAAGGCTACCGGATCACAAGGATTTTTTCCCTCGAACTTGGTGCAACATTAGAGTTGGTGATAGAGGAAATATGATCACTTTATATGGATTTCTCTAAGGAGAATAGAGTAAAAATAGTGGGAGATGCAGGCAATAGAATTGATTGGCAGTCATAGTATAAAGAGTGAGATGGTGCAGGAGGCACAGCATACCAGGGTAAAACTCATGTAGGTGATATACAATTGAATACACTGTGAGGCAGGTAGACATGGACACTAGAATGCTGTCTTGGGGCTTGAGCCTGTGGACACCATCGGTAGGTGGGGTTTTACTACACCTAAATAGAAGAGGGAAGAGGATACTTCCTGAATTGTTGGCTAAAGCTGTAAGGGAGCCCATTTCCAGTTATAATAGCAGCAGGCCTGGGCGTTTTTTTAGGTTAGGGACTTCTGGTGATGGGATGAAAGTATGTGATCAAAGATATACTGATGGTAGATGCACAATGGTTAAATATATATATATATATATATATATAATAACAATGAAAAAAAGACGCTAAGTAGCGGAAAGAAATCAAATTAGGATAGGGAAATGAGCCACCACTTACCTTTAGATGATGGATGTGGGGCGCGAACACACAGAAAAGACACAAACACAAATAATAAAGAAATTTTCGGGAAAAAAACCCTTCGTCAACAAGAGAACATTATGAGAGGTGGGTGCAGCCGGAGATTGCCTCACAGAAAGACCGCCGGTCGAGAAAATGGTGGGGGTAAATTCAAATATCGGAAAAGTAGAGGGGCAGTGAATCAGAGCTAATACCTGAGCAAAAATAAATATCCAAACTAATTTCTGGTTGGTGGGAAGATCAAAATATAATTAGAACTAAATATATATTGAAAATAATAATAATAATAATATTTATGAAGTAATTTTTTTTATTTGTATAATATTTTATATGTATTTTTTTTCAATATATATTTAGTTCTAATTATATTTTGATCTTCCCACCAACCAGAAATTAGTTTGGATATTTATTTTTGCTCGGGTATTAGCTCTGATTCACTGCCCCTCTACTTTTCCAATGTTTGAATTTACCCCCACCATTTTCTCGACCGGCGGTCTTTCTGTGAGGCAATCTCCGGCTGCACCCATCTCTCATAATGTTCTCTTATTGACGAAGGGTTTTTTTCCCGAAAATTTCTTTATTATTTGTGTTTGTGTCTTTTCTGTGTGTTCGTGCCCCATATATATATATATATATATATATATGCTAAAGAAATAGCTGAAGCTGTTGAAATAATAACAGATGAGAGTACAACTGGAAAGACAGAGGGTAATGTTGAAATTATCACAAAGCCAATAAAAGCAATGCTACTGGTGAACTGTAGAAGTATAATAAACAAAGTTATAGTTTTTGAAACTTAATTGAGATACATGAACTACAAGAAGTTATAGGAGTAGAGTCTTGCTTAAAATAAGGTAATGAGGTTTTCCCTGTTGCTTACAGAGTGTACCACAGAGATAGAGGGGTAGCTGGTGGTGGGCTATTCATATTAGTTGGCAAAATGTTACTGCAGTTCTCCAATGTTCATAGATCATGACGATCAGTTAATAAGGTTAGATTTCTGTGGTGATAAAAAAGAAAAAAAAACACTGTTGACTGCTTAGCATAATGAAAGAATTAGGTTCTTGGAGAGACTAAATTCATATTCACAGTTCACAATTGAGTGTAGAATGTTCATTATTGGTGGAGATTAAAATTTGTCAGGTGTCATCATGCTAGGAAGGAAGATAAAAGGGAACAGATTAGCATATACCTTAGTAAGGGAAGGAGGCTTTGCATGATTGGTAGTGCAGAACACAAAGGGACCAAACATTTTGAATATTTTTCTAATAAAGCTTGATGAAAATCTTGAGGGGTATAAAATAGCTTATGGAATAAGTGATCACAGTGCAGTTCTAATGGATATTTTGGAATTCAGTAAACCAGTACCTAGCCAAAACTGAAGGATGGAAACAGGTACAATTATAAAAAAGGCAAAATTTTAGAATTAAAAAGAGATTTCTGGGGGGGGGGGGGGTTCAGCAAACGGAAGGATGGCAGAAGTATATTTGAGATGAACTGGGAAGATTTCAGGGAGATAATTAAAAAATGGTGGGGAAATATTTATTCCAAAACAGAAAATAAAGAAGTGCAGAATTTACACCCTACAATAGGGAGGTAAGGAAATTAAAGTGGTTTGTGAAAAGAAAAAACAAAGTTATGAGACATCAAACCAGTAGGGAATACTAAAAACAATTAAATGAGTATTGAATAACAGTAAAGAGGGAAGTTAAAGATGGGTTTATGGGGAATATTGTTGGTGCATCTAGAAATTTCTATGACCATGTTAAAAAACTGAGGGGAAGGGAAGGTACTCTGACAATTGTAGATACGAATGGAAAAGAAGTTACTCAGGATTTTAAAACAGCAGAAATACTGAATGACTGGTTTAATGATACCATTAGTGTCTGTAATCCTGGGATTTGTGGGAGTGAATCATTGGAGCATCTCCATATAGATGAAAATGAGAAAAATACAAAATTTGAAATAGATCCTGAGGAAATTATGAAGGAACTCAGGAGGCTAAAAAAGAGCTGGTGCTGGTGTAGATACTATTAGTATGAATGTATTAAAGATTGTGGGATACTGTATTGTACATTTAAATTTTAATTAAAATTAGTCTATAGTCTTGCTACTTACCAGGGGATTGGAAAAGAGCAACAACAGTGTAAAAATCATATTTGTGGGATAGCTGTGGTATATGTACTCATTTTTTCATGTGTCCCTAAGATTTGCGAAGCATCTCTTCTTTTGCCACACTGCTTTTCTTCTTCAATATCTGACACCTAAACTATGGGCTGCTGGGATCGGAAAATCATACGGGTTTTATACCCTAGTCGAATAAAATACTGAAGCTGCTGTACTCGATGTTAATTGCAACATATTTATGGCTACGTTATATGTGAAATACATCTGCAAACTCGACGTGACGTAATGTGAGCAAGGCTAGGTTTCTGTAATAGAAATTATTCTGAGACAGATAATGAACGAGAATTGATGGGTACTAGCCACAATCGATTAGACAATCCGAGGCAGTGCTTGCCGCTATCGCAAATTGGATACAAGTGAGAAAAAATTACAAATTGTTTGTTACAAGGTGAACTGAAGCTGCAGGTGCAATTTCATCCATGAGCTGACTTATTATGCTGAGCTGACAGCAGACAGTTTCTTTAAGGTTGAACCAGCGCTTTATTGCACGTACGCCGCTGGCTTGGTGAAGTTAAATAAAAATCTACAGTAGTTAAAATATGTCAATTACATTTCCTGCCCCCTCTTGAAGATTCGTGTCCCACCTGGGATACGGCTCTGGGATTTCAAAACCTGTGACAATCTTTAAACTAGCGGTTTGCTTGACATTATGCACGATTATAAATAAAAACATGAAATGCAGCAAATCATCAAACTAATAATTAAATCATTGCCTAATTGATATAATCTTTTGCGCTTGGTTTTTATTTAGTAAAATCACTTTGCTATTAGTTGACTCTTGAATTTAGAGGAAATGTGTGTATGGAATAATTTCTTTTGTAAACAACTGGATTATTGCATTCAAAGTATTGGGTTATTACAATTAAACACTGTTCTTTAAGGTGATTCACAATGAATGCTCACTAAATTTTTTAGAATGTTAATAGGCAAAGCTTATCATTAAAAACAATATCTTCCTCCCTTCCCTCCCCTTCAATAGTTCATTATTAGTATCATTAAAATTACAGAAAATACAATCCCCTAATTCCTTTTCCCTCAAGATTCCTATTTTGGCAATTTTATGTCCACGGGTTATTACATCACTTTCACCAAAATTTTCAACTGATACAGGTATGTATTATATTCCATCAATTACTCGCACATTGCAAATGCTTCTTTTCACATAACACTGATTAGAATTTAACCAACTGGATTCTTCTGGAAGGTATACTAAAAGTACTGAATTTTCAAGACACTCTACGTCATCTTTAATGGGTAAGTTCATAATTTTCTCTGAAGCTTTTGGAATGGTTTCTGCATCACTCAGACTGGCGAAAGATTTATAAGTTCGTGTAGTTGGTAAATGGAGGTTCATGACGCTTTCATTTACGCAAAAACTCCTATTTGAATGTGGGAACGACAAAAGTGGGTCTACGCTCTCGCGTTTCCTCAAAAAATTGTACGTTTCGTCAAGTATTAAATTATATTTATTTAGAAAATCCATCCCTAGAATTCCACTATATTTTGGTTTCAGATTAGAAACAACATAAACAATTGCATTATAAAAACAATCATCTATAGTTATATTCACATCTTTCATGCCAAAAGTATGAATAATTGTATTTCTATCGAATCCCGTAATTCTGCAATCAGACTATCTTAAACCATCGATACCACAAATATCTTGAGACAATAATGTAACTTCAGATCGCAAGTCAATAAGTAGCTTACACTGTTTTCCCTCAACATTTACTGTTACAATGAAATCTGCCACTTTTGGGTTATTCTGACAAATAGTTACAGGTACCGTTTTAGTTTGGGGTGTGACAAAGTGGCTTTGCAAACCCCCTATTCGTTTAAGTTAAGGTCGAGCCACACTAGACCGCACCGATACGTTTCTTAATGTTGTCGCTCACTCGATTGAAGTGAGTTCAAACGACACCATGTGTTGGCCGTGATTAGTTTGGTTTATTTTTGATGGTACGGGCTGGTCGATTTGGAGAAGTGTATAGAAAGAGTTCGAAAATTTCCGGTCCTTTAAGACTAAATATTGTTTTAGCGTTACTGATTTCTTTAGAAAAGTGTCCTTTTTTTCAGCCTCACTTCAGGTTCATCAGATGTTCGTAAAATGTAGGTAGAGTCCTTGCATGTTCGCATTAACAAATCAAAGCTTTGCCAGAGGTGAAAGTCGATTTTAAGACCTGTAAAAATTGCATCCGAGATCCAGATTTTGTACCGGGGACCTTCCGTACACAAATCACACATCTCACAAATCAAGGATCTGAATCTAGAAGTACTGAAAAATATGTATTCAAACATATAAAAGTACATTTGTGTTTTGGGATAGCAAAAATCTTATATGTATATATATATAAAAATAGACGTGTGTTTTCCTATATTTCGCTTTTCAGCCACCACTACCTAGCACAGATCACTAGTCTTTGTGTGTGGAAGTAGCATGGAGTTTCCTGTCGTGCACAACGTTGGCAGAATGTCAGTAACTGTGGGGATGTGGAAGATGTGATGGTTAAAAGCATGGAGGTCTTTGGTACATGGTTAAAAGTAGTCGATGCAGGGCATTTTCGTATTTGGACCAAAGACATGTGTCTCCGAATAAGTCACTGCTGCCACAACTACATAACATAGACCAATGGTGTTTCTGTGTGGTAGTGGTATCGTGTCCCCTATCGTGTACTATGGTGGTTAGATGTTGGTAGCTATGGGGGTGTGGGAGATATGGTGGTTGAAAGTGGTCGACCTGCGGCACTTTCATATTTCTACCAAAAACGCATGTGTCATGGTGTATCACTTTTCAGCCAAAACTATCAAGCGCAGATCACTGGTGTTTGTACGTGGTAGTAGGCTAGCAAAGAGTCGCCCGTCGATAACAGCGTTGGCCGAATTTCGGTAACTGTGGTAGTGTGGGAGATATGGTGGTTGAAAGTGGCCGATCAAGGATATTTTCGTATTTCGGCCAAAGACATTTTTACTGTCCCTGTACATAGTATAGACCATTGGTGTTTGTGTGTGATAGTGGTATCGTGTACTTTGGTGGTTAAGTGTCGGTAACTAGAGAGGTGTGGGATATATGGTGGTTGAAAGTGGTCGACCTGCGACCCTCTCATATTTTTATCAAAACGTAGGTGTCGGGGTGTATCACTTTTCAGCCAAAACTATCTAGCGCAGATCACTGGTGTTTGTGTGTGGTAGTAGCACAGAGTCACCCGTCGATCACAACGTTGGCCGAATTTCGGTGTGAGAGTGTGGAAGATATGGTGGTTGAAAGTGGGCGATCTAGGATATTTTCGTATTTGGACCAAAGAAATGTATGTCCGTATATTTTACTTTGCTGCCTGAACTATATAGCGCAGATGACTGGCGTTTGTGTGTGGTAATAGAATCGAGTCTCCCATCGTGCACTATGGTGGTTAGATGTCGGTAGGTGTCAATCCAAATTCTTTACAAACACGAACGAAGTCGCGGGTACCAG
This sequence comes from Vandiemenella viatica, assembly GCA_031002005.1. NCBI lineage: Eukaryota > Metazoa > Arthropoda > Insecta > Orthoptera > Morabidae > Vandiemenella > Vandiemenella viatica. Next base: position 238,373,860 of record CM061919.1, on the reverse strand, counting down.
CTGGTAAATTATATAGAATAAAAGTACAGTTATTTTATTATATTTGAATAATAATTTTTGATTACTTCCAGATTTTTCTTCTGACTCAGATGGTTACGGCGTACGATTGGGGAACTGAAAGTCCCTGATTCAAATCCCTGTCTCAGCTCTAATTTTTATGGGTCTTAAAATTGACATTCACCTCTGGTAATGCTTTGATTTGTTAATGCTAAGATGCTAGGGCGCTCCGTTGTTCGAATTTCATGTTAATCTGTAGTTTTCCTCTTTAAATTAGGTGATAACGATAAAGGTGTTCTGCGCGGCCGATAAGTAACTCTGTGACTAGAATTTTTAGATCACGTGAAATTATTATTATCTTACAGAATCTTTGCGGTACGCATTTAAATAAAAATGTATAATAATCTTATTCCTTTTTGTTTAAATAAAATTTTGAGTGAATCGAAAGGAACCTCAACCAAAACAAACACGTTAAATGTGAAGTGAGTGACGTTTGGTATTTAATCGTGACTTTAGAGATACACGAGAATCTCTCAATCCAGTGTAACAATCATTTGTTAAAACTGATTTGGAATACTATTTTTGAGCATAAATGATCTAACAGTTATGAGATAATAAGAGTCAGACAAAAAAAAAAAAGAATTTTAACATACTTTATTACTTTCGTAGATTATAAAATACAATACTCTATATCATGTACGTGTGGTAGCCGCAGCTACGATCCCCAAATCACTTTTAAGGTATTTTTTTTTACATTAATTCCGTGAAACAGCCAAGTGTTAAAGGAGACTGAAGATCCAGTAGGAACACGTCCGTCACACGGCCGTGTTACGGACTAGTGTGAAAGCGAGGGGGGCGAGCCGACACTCGGCCGAGTGTTAGTGCGGTGACGGTGCAGACTCGGCTCGGTCTAGTTTGTCCCGACCTTTATTCTGTGAATTATTGCTTCCACGCTACCCCTGATTTTGGTCTATTGAATCCTCTGTAATTTTTTGTATCATAATTCTTATCATTATTTCCTTGAAAACTTTTGTTATTTCACACAAATGTTTTATCTCTCCTATCGTTACAATTATTTTTATTATTATGTTTATAGCTATCTGTAGATAATCTTTCTCTACTATTTCTACTAAATTCCAGTGTATAATAAGCTTTTTCATCGTTTCCTTGAAATCTCCTATCATCACTTCTTTGAAATCTTTCACTATCATTGCTTTGAAATCGACCATCATTGTCGGAATGAAATCTTGCATATTTTCTCCATAATATGTGCTATTAGCACCATGAAAATCATGAAAATCATTATCTCAACGATATGCGATTCCGACAATAGAATTACATCATGCATTATTAGTAAATTTCCACCAACAGTTTTTAGATGAGTGTCCCCTTCTTTGCAAATCACACGATTTAATTCCTTTCTCGTGTGGAAGATTCGTTTTTCCAGCTTCTCTTTTCGGTTGTTTCTATGCATATTCGTCACTTGTTCGAAAGTTTGCGCATGTTCTGCGAATATCTTTGGTTTCTGGAGACTTACGAGATTTGCAGTATCACCGTTAAATCCCCCTAAAAATGCGTCCAATGCCCTCATTCACTATATTTTCTTCCGCATTATCTCCCAGCACATTTGTTTTATTATTAATCATTTTAATCCTATCAGCGAACTGATGGAGATCTTAGCCTGGTTTCCTCTTAATATTTCTTAACTGCTTGCGATAGAATCTTTTCAAGTTACCCGCGCAACAACTCAAATGTTTCGGCCTTTTTGCAATCCTCATCATAGATCGCAAATTTTAAAACTTCATCAGTTAATTTTGTTATTAAAAGAGTTAATTTTTCGCTGCTAATTTAAGAAGATCTTCAAGTTTAATCATAAACCCATTTATTGATTCATTAGGCTTTCCCCCGAAAGACATTGAACTAATTATCACTGCATTGTAAGCCCTGCTATTAGAAACATGTGCATTGCTAGTTGATTAGGCTATGCAACTCTGGCCTCTAGCGCCGCTAATTTATGCATTGAGGAATCTATCACATCTTGTAAATTTACTTCTCGCCCGTCCTGAATAGTCTGCATCCCGCCATCAAACATACCTTTTTAAAAAGTGCAATGGGTCGTCGTGAAGTCTGAGTCACGCACCGAAACCCGCTCGCTTGAGTCGACTGTGGGTGTAAGTAACTGGTTTAGTGTGAGCACTAGAGACAATGAATCAGAAACGGGAGGGTCTAATCCCGTATATCCCTTCCAAACTATTACCCTTTCGGATAGGTACAATGTGCCACACACATTTAGTGAATCGCAGAGTAATAGTAATAGTAATTAAAAATTAAGAGACCAAAAAATTTGAAATTCATCCTAAGGAAATCGTGAAGGAAATAAGAAAGCTGAAAAAAACATAAAGGGGCTGGTGTAGATAATATTACTGCAGATATCTTAAAGATAGGTGGAAGTAACAGTGTACCTTATCTTTAAATATTATTTAAAATGAGTCTGGATACTCGCTGCTACCACAGGACTGGAAAAGTGCGATAGTAGTGCCGGTACATAAAGGAGGGGTGATAAATCGAGTTGAAAATTATAGGCCAATCAGTTTCATACCAGTGGTAGGTAAATAAATGGAGAGGTTAATATACAACCACATCGGAAATATATGTGAGGAGTGGTTTTCAAGTAGGGAACATGGCTTTAGGCTTCATGCGAATCTCAGTTGTTAGGAAATATTCAAGATATTTCAGATGAAATGGACAAGGGAGGCCAAATTGATAGTGTAACACTAGATCTTTCAAAGGCTTTTGACAGAGTGAGCCATAAAATGGTAGTAAATAAGGTAAAAACTATTGGAGTGGATGAAAAAGTGATTTGCTGGGTAGAAGATTTTCTAAAAGGTAGAAAACAGAAAGTTAGGGCAGGAAATGCAGCCGCAAAAGAAGTGGAAGTAAAAATGGGAGTGCCACAGGGAAGTGTATTGGTACCATTGCTAGTCATTATTCTAATGAATTGAAAGAGTTGGCTTTGGAAAAAAAAGGTGTAGTTTTACATTTGTCCTGGTGGTGGAAGGATCTTCCATTAGGGTTATTCCTAATGTTGCCCAGGTTACGCCCGATCGTATTAGCTTTTATATCTCACTATAATGCATGATCTTCGAGAAGGCTCCTTCCGTGCTGATGACACGGGAATTGCAGCTCAAGGCACAACCTTTGAGGCGGTGGAGGTGAAGCTGACAACAGCTCTCGATGATATGGCCAAGTATTATGATGCTAATCACTTGAAGCCCAACTCTGAAAAAACGCAGGTCTGTGCATTCCACCTGAGAAAAAGAGAAGTCAGAAGGAAGTTGAACCTAACTGGAGGGGACAACAACTATTACATTGCGATACTCCAAAATATCTGGGAGTAAAGCTTGATAGCTCTCTTACATTCAAAGTTCATTGTGAGGATCTGAAACTCAAAATATCCGCCCGGAACAACATCATCAGAAAACTTACAAGTACCTCCTGGGGAGAACAGCCAAAAGTGCTTCGTGCATTTGCCCTGGCACTCAGTTTCTCTGCAGCAGAATACTCAGCAGCAATTTGGCAAAATTCTGCACATGCCTGGGAAGTTGATGTAGGACTGAATGATACCGGCCGCATTGTAACAGGTTGCCTGAAACCAGTTCCTGTCAGCAAAATATACCAAATCATGGGTATAGCACCACCTACATTCGAAGGAAAACAGCTGCAGAGATGGATAACAGGACACATACCCCAGACACCCTTTGTTCTGGCACGAACCTCAACCCGTTAGGCTAAAGTCAAGAAAGAGCTTCTTTCAGTCAACTACAGCCATAACATCTTCACCTGGAGCACGCTGTGTAGAAATATGGCGAAATTCTTTGCCTGAAGGTGTAATCAGCCATATAAAAAGCACTAAATAGATTAAGAACTGAAGTGTCCTGATGCAGATCTAATATCAAAAAAATGGGGTTACACTACTGAAAACGAACTAATGTGAATGTGGTAAGCTGCAGGACCCACAACATCTGGTAAGCACTATCGACGACTTTTTAAGGAAAATGAGAAGGCCATCGGGATTGCGGTATTTTGATCACATTCCATTTAATTGTGTTCTATAATTCGTAACCTTAATATTAATTAATTAATTTTATTTGTTTTGATTCAACTTGTAATGTTATGTAAAATTACTGAACACGAGAAATAAATAAATTCTAATGAATAATGGTGTTGATAATTTACTATCAGAAATTAGATCGTTTGCATATGACATAATGCTATATAAAAGGATCAAAATGGTAGAAGGCTGTAAACAGTTGCAGGGTGATCTGGATAGGATATCTAGGTGGGTTGGTAAACATGGGATGAAGGTAAAAGCAAAGATGAGTCAGCTTAGTAGAAATTAAAAAAACAACTAAAGGTTAATTATGATTATAAGATTGGGAAAAAATTGCTTGTTGAATACTTGAAATATAAACATCTTGGCATTACATTTGATAACAAGCTTAACTGGGCAGGGCGCATTTGACAGGTGATACGAAAAGGTTTCAAAATTCTGCACTTGTTTGAGATAGTGATGAGAGGATTTACGAAAGAAGTAAAGGAATGGGGTTTATTTATTTATTTAGCTTATGGCCATTGCACAAAAATAATACAATACAACATTAAATTACAATTAAAATTCAAAATTAACATGGTTTAGCCAATCTAAAGCTTCATTTGAAATGTTAATAAAATCTATTGGTGATCCCCTGAATGCTCGAAGTGGGCAGTCAAATGTCACGTGACGGATGGTTTGTTTTTCCTCACCACAGTCGCATCTCGGTGAATCTCTCATTCCCCATGTATACAAAGATGAAGCAGATCTTCCATGACCAGTCCTAACTCTGTTAAGAGCTGCCCAGGTCTTGCGAGGAAGGTCGAGTCCCTTTAGTGCCTGTTGACTGTCAAACAGGGAGTGCCATTCTGGTGGGGCTGAGGCTATCCACTCCAATTTCCAAGCTTCTCTCCCATTAAAATTATCAGATATAATCTGTTTTACAGTCTTTACACTTGGATTTCTCGATTTAAGTCTCACAAACATATTATCCATGTCGTCATGGATGGGCAGATCCAAGTTATCACAGATCTTATTATACTGGGCAATTAGGAGATTGAGTCGTCTTATCGTAGGCGATTCGATGTTGCACAAAACAGGTAGCCAGTACAGTGGAGTGGTCTTAATACATCCGCTAATTATCCGCATTGTCTGGTTTAAAACTGTGTCGATCTTTTTGACGTGGGCGCTATTTATCCAGACAGATGAGCAGTACTCAGCTGCAGAATATACAAGGCTCAGTGCTGATGTGCGGAGTGTAGAGGCGGATGCTCCCCAGGAGGTGCCAGTTAACTTCTGCAGAATATTATTCCTGGTTCTTAGTTTTGCTGCAAGGTTGTTTAGATGTTTATTGTACGACAAGGTGCGATCCATTACGACTCCCAAATACTTGGGGAAGGGGTTGTGTCGAATGGGAGTGCCATCAAGAAGAACGTCAAGTGAGAGATTCGCCACCCGATTGTTAAGATGGAAGACACTAGTTTCCGTCTTGCTGGGACTGGGTACGAGACGCCATTTCCGAAAATAGTTGCTCAGGGTTTTGAGGTCTGCTGTTAAACTATTTTCAATTTGCTGAACGTTATCAGATTGTTGTACTACTGCCAGATCGTCAGCATAAGAGAACTGTCTGGATTCTGTTTGAGGAATGTCAGAAATATAAACATTAAAAAGAAGTGGGGCAAGAACTGAGCCTTGAGGCAGACCATTATTCACTCTTCTTACTTTGCTTATCTTACTGTCTGAAACAACCTGGAATGTTCGGTTAGCTAGCATGGTATTGATCAGACAAGTGATTTTTTTACACTTCAAAATGTTCAGCAGTTTATATACCAGGCCCTCTCGCCACACTGTATCATAGGCTGCGGTAAGGTCAACAAATACAGCACCAGTCTTCAATCGTCTCTCGAATCCTGCTTCTATGTGAGTTGCCAATGCCAGGACCTGATCCTCGCAGTTTCTTGCAGGTCTAAAACCTGCCTGTTCAACTGGGAGGTTTGCAAAAATAATTGGACTGATTCTATTGTAGATGATCCTTTCAAATAACTTGTAAGTAGTACTTAGCAGTGAAATAGGTCTAAAATTCTCTGGAACTTCAGGGCTTTTTCCAGGCTTCAGAATGGCTATGATCTTTGCCCGTTTAAATTCTGCAGGAATAACATTTGTCTGTAGTATGTTAGTAAAGAAGCGGGCCAACCATTTTTTGGTATGTTTTCCACAGTGTGTAAGGAACTCTGGGTGAACTTCGTCAAAACCTGGAGCCTTCCCATTCTTCATTTGTTTGATGGGGTTATAAAACTTTGGTCAGACCATTGCTCGAATATGTTAGTGTAGTATGAGACCCACATTTTGAGTAAAAATGCAGAAGTTGGAGAGGGTGAAAAAAACTGCTGCTTTGTTTCTGAAAATTATCGCAGAATGCAATCACTAACAGATATGATAAAAGAGTTGAAATGCAAGACAGGAGGAGGGTGTAAGGCGTATATTGGCGATGAGGCATGGAAAGATATTGGTGTAGGTGTGAAAAGTAGTGCATGGAAGTGAAAAGATGACCATGACCACAAGCTGGCACGGGATTTCAGCCACAAGGGTGTGGGAAGATTCTCTTTTTTCTTTGTCAGGGATTGGAATAAGTTACCAAGGGAAATGATGAATCATTTACCAAAAACGTTGAACGAATTTAAAGTTAAAATTTGTGGAGGGCAAATGTAGGCGGGTGCATGAAAGGAGGAAGATGGGTATGTAGAGAAATTGCCACCGGAGTATGCGCTCCATTGCAGTTTAGTTAAATATTATTATATTATCTCGTAGGCTGGAATTTTGCTGACGATATGATGCTCAGCTGCTCGCTTGCAGCGGCGGAGTTTCGTTTTCGGCCAGGAAGGGTAGTCACATGAGTGCCGCGAGGGGAGTGCACTTGCTCCCTCCTCCTCCTCCTCTCACCCCAAAATACACAGAAAATACACAGAAAAGGGTAAGAAACAAAAAATTTATTATTAAATTAACTGTTTGAATAATAACTTAAGGCGTCTAGGTTGTTGTCCAAATTTGTTCAACACCTTGTCAATAAATTCAGTATCCTTAGTTAATAAGTTAATATAGTGTATGAAAAAAAAAAAAAAAAACCAGATGCACCTCCTTTAAAGTAATCCTGTCGGCACTCATGGGTAGTCATGCAGTTAGTGGGGGCGGGGGGAGGGAAAGATTCCCTTGAAAGTATTTGGTTATCTTACCTAGAATAATAACAGTGATAAATTATACAAAGAAATTCGTAAGAGAAATTCATTCAGACAAAAACTAAAAAATGAATTTAAAGACATGAATAAGTCAATATAAATTTAGTTTTATACAAAAATTATATTTTTAATTTAATATTCAGTATTAACTGCGCAATGCGAAAATTGTACTGTGCTTTGATTTTTTGGAAATGAACTGATTCAACCATTTTTCCAAATCTTGTTCGTCTGTCACATTACCATAAACATGTAATATTGCCATATTTTGCGTCTGTCTGTAAACATTTTCGATCCTGTGTAAGTCTTGAGTTGGTATAAGACAAAAACTTCTTTCATTGGAGAAAGACCACCCAATAATCGCGACGAGTAATCGAACGAAGCGCACAAACTCTGATATGAGTCTTCTAGTTTATTTGTACTTTTATTAAAAAGTCTACAGCCCCTTTCATATTTTTTTGCCTTCTCAAAAGTTGAAAAAACATGTGACCCTGGTTGATAAGAGCTGACAGGGTAAGCTTCCACTGAACCTGTGGATAAGGGTCGATCGTAGGAGATCTACCATGGTTATGATATGAATATTCGTCATAGGTCCCTACTGCAACACATGACGGGTTATTTGGCTCAGCACATTCAGATATTAATATAGGAATGGAGATTAAATTACTGCAAATATCAGTGGCATATTTACTCATTTATTTACATGAGCAATGACTGATGGCATATGTGAATATCTACAACGCTTAACTGAGTTTAAAACAAAATGGTTATGCGTTCACGGGATTATTCAACACAGGACCAAGGACAAGGCGAGCATGTAACTTATGGGCGCCTCGCAGCCCAAACTAACTGTAATATTGATAATATCTCTACCAAACAATGCCCACAGTATTATGACAAAATGATTGACTCTCTAACTGTCCACTCCCAGCTATCTCAGCAGAGCCCACCTTAGTAGCAGATGCCAAACAGCATTTTCTTCTCTACAACAGCCGCCTAGGCGGCGCCGGCGTCGACGCCCTCTGCGTCGATGTGGTACGTTGATAGACTTTTGTAGAGAGACAGACAGTTGCCCCCAGGGCTTAAATAGAATATCCCTTCCTATTCCAACTGTATGGAGAGGGCAATACTCCTCGCTAACCTGGTGTATGAAGTCACTTTACCAGCATGCAGAAATGAAAAGCGCTTGGCAACTGGCGACTTGCTGATTGGCGTGCTTAACTATTTCATGCTCGGCCGCCCTGGATACTGACTAGAATATTAATATGAAGTTTTTAGGCAAGTGATCGACCTAGATCACTACGAGTGTTGTATAAAAGTCATAACTCACCCTGTAACACTCTGAATGTAGGATCCCATCCTCTATCGAATGTGTAAAACTGAACGTGAGATTGCCGAGAGCAAAGAAAACTTTAACCGTCAAGAATGAACATTAACGATAACGCTTTTGAATTAATGTACGGCGAACCCAATAACCCTGCGTGTCTATTTGCATTGTAAAATGATTCTTGTATTATTTAATGTCCTTTTGTTATTATTTGGAGGTGAATTTTGTGAAGTCATATTAAATTTTATTCAGTTTTAGATTTTCGGCCTCTGTTGTAGGACAAGGAGTTGATTTTTGAATTTTTGTTTGTTTACAGATACTTAACGTTAAACATACCTATATCTGCAGACCATATGTTACTTTATTACGAAATAAATTGGTAGGGTTACGACCCATGTCTAGATTGTATAGCCAAGCCTTTTAAATTCACATCTCTTTCACGAATTTAAATAAAATAATAATCATAATTATAAAAATAACCGCACCAAATGCCATATCCAATTGCAAGCTCTTTCAGATTATGTATTCTGTATTCATTTTCGTAAACAATTCTAGCTGCGCTTTTGTGCTCCTGTATTTGATACTCATGTGGAACCCAGACTACTCCACTAACTACCTAACCATGGTTTTCTATACTTGTTTCCACAAATTGATGGCACAGCCCTTCTTTATTTTTGTAAACACGTGGCTTTGAAACTTCTCCCTACAACCTGCCCATTTGATTATGTAATTAAATGATATTTACAATCGTGTGGTCAATAGAATATCTAAACCCCTTTCTGCTTGGGTGTAGATTGAGAAAAATGGAGCGCTTTCACTTAGTAGATAGCATCATAAAAGCAGGACTTCCTCAGCCCACTTCCGATGCTACACTTTTAGCATCGCTTGACTACGCTATTTAAATGATTTTCTAGCAGCATGCAAGAAAAACTACCTTTTCGAATCTACATGTAAATAACTTCCGCACATGGTATGAAGTTAATTCGTAACTTTGTAAATGGCACATGACTGTATGGGTGTAAACCTGAATGCCAATATAAGTAAAAATAATAATAAAAAGCTATAACAACTGCAGCTCTGGTTATATTACCCAAACAATTTTTTCGTGGGATTGTAGAATATCTTTACAAGCGCCTTATTAAATATTCAGAGATAGTATAGAGCATGGAGGAAGGAATAATAATGGAGGGGAATAATACCTTCCTCCATGGTATAGAGCGTAGGTGAAGTTTGTTTACATTTACGGTTGGGACTTGGGAGAGAGTGTGACAGGGGTTATGAAACTATGGTAAATTCATGTTGGTCGGTAGCTTTTTATAGTTTTGTTGACACTTGGCAGTACTTTATATCGCAATACGGTTAGACCTTCTTACTCTGTTTCTACTCCACATAGTGATGCAGTGAATGAATTCTTACGTGTGCACTAGATGTTTTTAATTTCAAACAGCAGTATTAACAGAAGAAACATCTGAAATTGTATGTAGAAGCATGGCATGGGAGTGACAGAAATTCTGAGGAGTCCTAAGGTGCGCAGCAGAGTGAAAGAGACGTATAGAAGAAGATGAAAATTTGATCTTACTGTCCTCGGAGCATGACATTACCTGGGAGAATAAGGAAGAAAATTTGGGTCTACTGGAGATCGCGATTCCGCTACAACAACATATAGTAATATCGTTGGAATACTGATGTAGTCAGTCGCAAGACGTATTATTATCAAGCAGTAATTCCGTTGTAATACAGCCTGGACCATTATTTTCAAGCACAAATTAGGTTGTAATACAGCCTGGACCAGTATGAAACCGTTAAATGTAGCTAGGGAAGAATTTACAGTGGAGTCTTGCGTTTGACCACTGCAGTATTATGATAACTCCTGGCGGAATCGCGATCTCCAGTAATCCCGAAAATTTTAAGTGGCCGTTGAAAATATGGGCAGAAATTATAGAGCCATATGCCAAGATATTTAATACAGATAAAAAAATAGTATATGCTCGCAGCCAGGAAGAAGGGGAGAATATTAAGGGACATTTTGATGCCAGGTGAATAGCTAAAGAAGGTTTTTTTAAAAAAAAAAAAAAAAAAAAAAAAAAAAAAAAAAACACAGCAGTGCAGTCTCAACCGTGGTGCCGCGATTTGACGATAGATTCTCATATAACTCGACAAGAGAAATAGAAAATGAAGAGTACAATTTTTTTTATATATCCCATAGTTTTCGAGATTTCGACTATTAAGAATTGGTTATAGGTGTATTTTTTTGTGCCTTTGGTGACGTTTCCCTTCTAGTCGATGCCGCATTTCAACCTAACCACACAACTGTGCGGGTCCAGCGAATAAATTCCTTGTAGTTTTGTCAAAATTTATTTTTTGGTCCAGGCTGTATCCCGACGGAACCACCTAATTTTTGAAACAGTATAGCTCTAGAAGTGAGGTATAGAAAAATTTTAGTATTCACTTTTGATTTATCTCGTTGTGTTACATAAGAATCAGTCTCCAAATTTGAATTTGGCGAATTTTTTTTTGGTCCAGGCCACATTTCAACCTACTAACCTCAATTTTTAGATACAGCATCTCTAGATCTAAGTGAGATATCAAAAAAAAAATTATCTTCACTTTTGATTTATCTCATTGAGTTATATAAGAATCATCCATCAAATTCTGTCACCACAATTACTATAGTATCTCCCAAAAATGGTTTAATCCTAGACTGCGATTCCGCCACTGACTGGCGTTGACGTGACGTCATAGAGACGTAGCGGCCGCCTGCATCTGATCCACCTTCACGATATCAGCTTATGTTGATATTGTACAGCTTTAAATTATTGTGACCTTGCTACGCTCGGTCACAATACGTCACTATGACATCACGTCAACACCAGTCAGTTGCGGAATCGCAGTCTAGGATTAAACCCAAAAAATCTGGGATTTGTTGTGGCATTGTTGAAAATTCAATCGAAAGAGGGAGCCAAGCGTAAACATTTTTTGAGAATGGTTAGAAGCCTGATGTGGAGAAGTGATCTTCCTCAGAACAGTAAGGGAATAATTTATTTAAAAAACTATGTTAATGTTCTCAGACATGCTGCTAAAACTTGGACCCAGAAAAGTGCGATATTAGTCAAATTCAAGTGATTGATGTGAAATTTCTCAGAAGTAGAACTCGGGCATCAACAGTAGACAGAAAAAGGAATGACAAGGTTAAGGACATAGTAAAAGAAGAAGTGATGCAAGAGAAAATACTGGGGGCAGTACTCAAGTTTTATGGATTCATTAAGAGAATTGGAGAGCATATAGCATCAAGAAAGTTGCTGGAAATGATGAGTACAGATATATTATTCAAAGGAAGACCAAGAAGTTTATGGCTGAGAGAAGTGGGGGAGTGTGTGCAGAAAAGAGGAGGGGACAAGACCATTGTTAATATGGACAGTTGGGGAAAAGAGATGGGGAAAAAGGAGTGAGTTGTGTTCTAAGCAGACACAGGCAACTGCAGATGCTGGTTTATGTTAATGGATGTTGTGTATCAGTTGAAATTAATGTTGGAACAGAATAATGACTAACATTCTATGGTAAAGGATAAGACATAAGAATTTCAGTATTAATTTTTTATATATGTTGCTTTCATTGGCACTGTGGTACTAATGTCATTAATTTGGCCATGGGTATGTTATTCCAACTGTATTGCGATTTGGGGTATTGCCATCTTTTATTTTAATATGCACTGCAAATAATAATTGTGCGTAAGTTCATCTGATATTTGATTAATTTTGTCTTTTTTTATTGATTAGGAAGAAGAACAATTTTTTTCTGACTTAATTTGCTTAAATACCTCTATTTTTGGATGGTCATGAATTTTTCTCTTCTGGAGACCTCGTAAACTATCTGACAATTATCATTATTCGTCTTACATTGACTGAAACTATCATCATTGGTTCATTATGGCAGAGGAAGGACCACATAAAAACACATTATTTTCAGATGAAGAATGGGATAAAGTTGCTCTGCACCTAATTGACCTACGTAACAGATACAGAGAAAATATTATCATACCCCAGCACTTAGGTCCTGTTATAATAAAGTCAAATGAAGAGAAAATGATACAAGCAGCATTTGAAAGTTGCCCCAGCAAGACTCTGACCAGCTGTGTGCTTGGTGAGAATGAGTATGGTTACTATTTTTGAACATACAACATAATTTGACAGTTTTTAAAAAAAAAAAAAAAAAAAAAATAACCATTGTGTGTTCCAGGCTACGGGATTGGGGCTGCCATTGGCTTGTTCTCTGCCAGCGTGAATCCTACAATCGTTGGCCCAGATGCAAAACAACAAACAGCAAGAGAGGTGTTTCATGAAATGAAAGATACTACTCTTAGTTATGCAAAAAATTTTGCTCTGATAGGAGCAACATTCTCAGCTGTGGAGTGTACAATTGAAACGGTAGGTTTCCTCTATAATTGGGATGAATTGGAAAGAGTGACAATGAAAATAAGTAAGGATGTGAAAAATACAGCTTTCAGTCACCACAAATAAAGATAGGATCACATAAATACAAATACACTTTCTGTTTGTATTTTTTGTTTGTTCATCGTGGCCATTCTGCCTTTATCTGTGTCGAAAAACACTAGGATGAATTCTTGTTGTGTGAGTCCATGCCAGTTCAATCAACCATAGCATCCATCATTTCAGGTTGTGATGATACTTGGTATATTTACTGTTATACAGAAAAGTAACTGGTTTGTCCATAACTTCAGGATCCCAAGAAGAAAGTATGCTATTGGTCTGAAATTTGGCACATTCATTTTTTAGGACATATTGTGTGAGCAAATGCTTTGGGTAAAGTGAAAGATCATATAATGTAGGAAGATTGTGACCCAAACAACACAGATTTTTTTTTTTTTTTCACACTATTTCATTTGGTATTCATTTTACAGTCAAATCAAATTTTGATATTCCCTGTATTCTGACAGATCTAATCCCAAATGTCTCAGTCATAGGAAAAAATTGTATCTTATTTATGCAAATTTTGTGTATTATAAATGAAAGTATGAGGATTTTGGAAAAAATATCTAACTACTCTAAATACTAGTGTTACAAAAATAAATATTTTTGGTTACTGTTCGAAGTATGGCCAGATAGTAAATCTTTTTTTAAATTGCTTTACGCCTCATCAATGTCGAGGTCATTAGAGGCGGCTTGTAAATTTCTCCATTGGGATTGAAAATATGGCTAACTACTTCCTTGGCTTTTACTGTACAAGGAAAAGTGTAACCAAAGTAGAAGAAATGGGTAACAAAGGTGTAATGAGTGTAGTAAGATATGGTTACGCATATTACTGACTTAGTGGAAATAGACGTCTTGAGCCGATTCTTACATCATTATAGTTTGAATTTGGTATTGTCGCCACCTTCTTCACTCATAATCCACTATGCACTATTGAATATTAGTTGCCAGTCTGTTCCCCGCTGAATTTCAATCTAACCACAACACGGTTACATACTGACTTAGCAGCAACAGATGCTTCAAGCTGCTTCTTCACTAAAACGTTCTGGCCTCGTATTCGGGAGGACTGCGGTTCGAATCCCCGTCCGGGCATCCAGATTTGGGTTTTCCATGGTTTCCCAAATCACTCCAGCAAATGCCGGGATGCTTCCTTAAAAAGGCCATGGCCGAATTCCTTTCTATTCTTTGCCCCCATCCTTTCCCGACTCTAAAGACCTCGCTGTTGAGAGACGTAAAGCAGTAAAAAAAAAAAAAAAAAATCACTAAAAATCCAGTGTACTCTATGGAATATTAGTTGTCATCTAAATCCATGGTAGCATTTCAACCTAACCATAACCTCCACTAATAGAGCTCCTTGAAAATCAGCACGTGTCCTGCATACAGAAGAGTATATTCACGATAATGGTGGCAGCTACAAATTGGTTAATACTGCACGTAATTGTGGATTTGCTTTGTATTTCTTCTCTCTTATCTGTTTTGTTTGCTTCATGTGCCCTTTTTCTTGAATAGGAATGCCTATGTAATGTGTTAACCATATTTTCTGCTCGAAAGAATAGTTTTTTTTTCTACTGGCCACAGCAGTTTGGTGCAGCCTAATAAATTTGTTTTAAGGAAACGTGTGAAATCAGTCAAAAGGAAAGGTATAGTGAAAAAATTATTTTTAATTATCTGTCATTTAAATGTTTCTTCATAATAATTCCTTTTAGATATATTTTTAGTGTAACTGTCTATACTATTTTATTTTTCAAGTTCGTTAAAATTACAGTAGCTAGTGCCAAGACTTGAAAATGTTCCATGAATATATTGACGAAATATGCGACACTTGTGAACCCTTGGTAATCCCATCACGTCGCTCAACATAATCACTTTCGAAGAAGAAGTAAGTCAAAGTGAGCTTGTGGTGGAAAAGTTCACCATTAGAGGTTCTAAGTACTGTCTGAGAAACTCTAGTTTACCAAGCAGAGAGACTCCCGTAAAAAATGACAGCACATCAAAACTGACCATGATGTCATTAGGTGCTATTCGTAGCTCTTTCAGCATGCCAACATATTCTGTCGAATTCTGCACCTGTTGAGCGCACACTCCCACTTGTAGACTCAGGACTGCAGCAAGATAATTAGCTATGTAGTATGTCAGTGATCCAATGGCACTCACTATAGGTCGCCATGGGACCCTGTCCTTGTGTATCTTTGGCAACCCCTATATCCGGGAGGTACTGGAGCCTGGGGTTGAAGTTGTTTGATGATTTCCCGTGGAAGACCAGAAGCTTTCAGAAGCTTGATAGTCTTTCTGACTATTGACAGTTTGATCACGGTTCGCCTCATGTAACCATCATCTTCCTGGATGCCATTGATTTTCCATCTATAATCCTCCTCTGTCAGGTGAATGGTACAAATCCCCTTGTCTGTGGCAAGAATGGTAACATTCTTGTTTTCCCATAATTCCTTAAGTGCTCTTCACTCCAACATGGACAAGTTCTTCTCATCAAGCTTGGCTCTACAAAATATATGACAAGTTTCTCTTCTGATTTCTTCCACTGGTAATCTTTGGATGGCCTGCTCAACTCCAGTGATGGTATCCATCTGCAGTATAGATCTCGGGGTAGGAGCATTCTGTAAACCCTGTGAGAGCACTGCTTCTGCGGCAGGGTCTATATCTGTCGCAGTTAAATTGATGGCAGTTTATTTAATCACAATATGCTTGCTTGCCGCGGCCGAGAGTCGGTTAAATTTCCATAGTTGTCTACCTGTGGATTTCCGTTGTGACAGCGCACTGTCCAGCAATGTGCAACAATCCACCCATACCCAAGCATCTGGAGAGAATGTACTGGAACATGAAATGGCAGGACAGAAGTGCCTCTTACAACTTAAGGAATGACAGGGTCAATGAAGAAACCTAGTTGCTGATGTTGATTTGATGTGGTGTTTAATTTCATCGAATGGAGGCACAACCGACACATTTTTACACTGTTAACACACAGGGAAAGCCTTCATTCTTTGATCACTAGACTTTATGGGGAGGAGATGTACCACAGTGTTATACATCTGAGATCACTGTGTGTGAAGAAGGCTAAGCTGCTGGCCTTCTTTAAAGTTGTTGGTACCAGGAGGATGCTTCTGGATGCCATGGTGGTATCGCTAATTGTCTCTCTGGCAGGAATTGCTGTAAATAAAGTGACATTCTGTGGAACATGTCACCTACCACATATTGTAATTAGTATCTTAATATTTAGCTTCCTCAGCCATTATGTTGATTTTTATTTTTTTATGTTTTCCGGGAATATGTAACATAGCTGCATACGTCCTGATGTTGCACTGTGTGCTTACGTAAATGCATCAGATCTGAAGTTAGAATATTGTTTTTTCTTGATTTGTTAATTACCTTAATCAGCTGTTTCAAGCTGATGGAGTAATTTGGTTATGATTTAGTCTCATGATCCTTCATTTAATTAAGGTTGTTTGTGAATGGTCTTGGAGCAAGTCATATTCACGTAGTACAGCTTGGGGCTGTTCACTACTAATAACAAAATGTGAAATTATATAACCTCTTATGGGATGAGCTAGTAACAATGTGGCAATGAGGAATTCGATTACTTTCAGTTGTAGTAGCTTAATTAGTGCAAGATTTGACCCAAGTGTGTGTAGTTAATTTGAAATGACATTAACCAACACTTGAAATTATAATTATTTTAGGTGGTCTTAAGAACATAGTTTCAACATATCAAAATCTCAATCATTCTGTCATTGTAGTCACTTAATGCTTCTCCAGTAATAGTACTGCATAAAAAGATCCTACTGCCTACTTTGATTCACAGAGCATTCATGGTTTTTTCCACTTGTACTAATTATATATGTTTGTAGGTGTAGGTCAGAGTAAGCATTAGCATAAAATACAAAAATTAGTAACAAAACTTTAAAATCTACAAATGGCTTGTCTATTAATTTCTGTAAAATTAATTTAAATTTAAAATCTTCTTTACAGTACCGTGGCAAGTCTGACTGGCGAAATACCACCTATGCTGCTTTTATTACCGGAGCACTCATAGGCTTTCGTGGTGAGTAAATATTTACCTCAAAGATTTTTTTTTTTTTTTTTTTTTTTTTTTTTTTTTTTTTTTTTGTTGTCGTCAGTCTTTTGATTGGTTTGATGCAATCCTCCATTCCTTCCTATCCTGTGCTAACCTCTTCATCTCTACATACCCCTTACAACTCACGTCCTCAATTATCTGCTTCAGATATTCTAATCTCTGTCTTCGTGTACAGTTCTTACCTTCGATTGTTCCTTCCACCAGCAAATTAACCAAGCCAGCATGTCTCAAAATATGACCTACCAGCCTGTCTCTTCTTTCTGTAAGCTTCTTCCACAAACTTCTTTTCTCACCCATCATTTCCAAAACTCGTTCATTTGTTACTTTGTCTGTCCACCTAATTTTCAGCATTCTTCTGTAGCACCGCATTTCAAATGCTTCAATTTTCTTTCTTTCCGGTATTCCTAAAGTCCATGTTTCGTTACCATAACGTGCTGTGCTCCACACATAGTTTTAAAAAGTTCTTTCTGATTCCTAGATGAATATTTGAAACTAAAAGATTTCTGTTTTCCATGAAGGCTCATTTTGCTAGTGCTATCCTGCTTTTAACATCATTCCTGCTTCGGCCATCAGTTGTAATTTTGCTTCCCAAGCAACAGAATTCACTTACTTCTCCTATTGCATCTGATCCTATTTTTATATTTAATCTATTAGTATTGGTATCATTTCTGCTACAGTTCATCACTTTTGTCTTGCTTTGATTTATATTCAGTCCAAAATCTTCCTTCAGTATATTTTTATTTCATTGATGCTACAGGTTACATGACTTATGCTAAAAAGAATCTTTTGTTCTAAATATCAGAATACCTTTTATTCTGCTTATCTTAAAGCCCATTGGTCTTCCTTTTCATATTACAATTTTATCTACAGGTTTCATTCTGCCAACTTGTCATTCCCACTATAGTCCTCTCCTCTTTTCAGCACACATTTATCCGCTCATCTCAGTCTGTAATGTAATAATGATGAAGCAGCATTAGCTATGTATGTTGGGGAGAGTTTCTGGTGATAAAGCAAAACCAAACAGGCAAAAAGAATAAGAAAGGTTTTTCTAATATTTTCACAGCCACAACATGGTCTAAAGCATTTGTACTCAACTTGCAGTCCTCCATACCTTTCCATGTGGCCTAAAGTCTATCACAATACTGGTACAATATTTATTTAATTATAAGAATACCAATGCTTGATTAACAGAAGTTTTATTCATTACTAAACTATCTATGCATCCTGTATTCAAAAGAGAGTGCATAGAAGCAGTGTGTGGGCAGGGCAGGGCAGTGTATCCATTTTTTCCCTACGAGTGCGAGTTGTGACGCATCAGTCAAGGTGAAACACTTGCTAGTGTTTTACATAGCAACATGTACACATACCGTTTTTTAATTTTATCTGTTGAATACAGTGAATGTGATTCTTCTGTTACTTACTACTTATTATTGCATCATTGATGAAATTAAAACACTAACAACAATGGCCAATGTGCCATCAAAGACAAAACATAAAACATCAAATGAAAATATATTTTTCCAAGACAATTGGGAGTACTTTGTTGTGCCTAACAAACTCAATCGGCAACTTGTTTGATTTGTAGAGAAGGTGTTATATTAAAATATATATCTTGGTTATTAGGAAACACAGGCACTGAAAGTGGATATATTAAACATTTGGATAGGAGGAAAACCACCACTTACCATAGAGGATTCCTGCTGCGTCGAGACACGGCAAAGAAACATACAGACATAGATCAAAATTTTCAAGCCTACAGTCCTTCTTCAGTAGTAGTGTGAGATGGCTGCATGATGGAGGCTGGCAGCCAACTCCACCATTTAGCCATCTCGTTCTCCTCCTGGAGAAGGGCTGTAGGCTCAAAAATTTTGCTCTGTGTGTATGTGTTTTTTCCGTGTCTCAACGCCGCAGGAATGGCAAGAGTTGGTTTTTCTCCTATCAATGTTTAATATATATAATAATAATTTGCAGAACTATACCATGTAACGCAACATATTTGGCAATAGTTTTCCAGTGGGGATTTCATTGCGGAAAGTTATGCTTCTTCTATAAGTTGTTGCATCAACAGCAAAATCCTATAACAGTGTCAATCTCACAAGATGCAGTGGTGACGAGAGCATCTTACAAAATTTGCTATTTACTAGATAACTATATTAAACCTTTTACTGACAAAGAGATTATAAAGCAATGTTTCATAAATGCTTCAACTCTATCATGTTTAACAACAAAAAACGGATAATATCACAAATTAGAAAACTACAGCACCCAGATTCAACCTTCACTAGGTGAATTGAAGATATTTCGAAACACGTTTCTGATTACATCATTGATTATTTGAAGAGCTGTAAATATTTCAGCCCAGCTTTTGATTCCGGCACTGATCTTTCACAAACATCATTGATTATTTGAAGAGCTGTAAATATTTCAGCCTAACTTTTGATTCCAGCACTGATCTTTCACAAACATCACAATGTTCTGTTTCCATTCGTTACTACTCTGCACTGAGTATGGTTCACAAAGATTTCCTAAAAGTTCTATCTACGAAAGATTAAAAACCAGAGGCAAAGATTTTGTTGATATCATTGGCACTTTTTTGGAGAAAAATGTGGATGAATGTCCGTCAATGACAGGAATTGATAATGGATTTATAAAAGTAAATATGACTTAAAAATATATATTATTGTTTCACATCACCATACATCAAGAAAATCTTGCAGCATGTACCTCTGTTCCTGAATCGTCATAAATATTATTAATTTTATTTGAGCGCTGGAACTTAATCACAGAAAATTTAAGAATCTGTTGAAAGAATTAAATAGTGAGTATGGCAATGATCTTTTACATGCTGTGGTACAATGACTGAGTAAAACAAAAGTTGTAGCTCTAGCGATTATACACTTTAAGGCACATCAAGTCTTCAGTTGATCCCTTCTTCTATTTTTTTTTTTCCTTATCATTATGACTTTGAGCACTGTCATGTTAAGGTTTTTAGGGTGGGAATGGGCTAGGGGCAAGGTACAGGAACAAATTCGGTCATGGCCTTTTGAAGGAATGATCCTGGCATTTTCCTGGAGTGATTTCAGGAAAATAGATATCTGGATATTCAGACAGGGATTTGGATCCATGGCCTCCCGAATACGAGGCCAGAGTGTTACTTTTCAACCACAACACTCAATATGTTGATTTCCCTGGTCTGAAACCTTGTTACTTTTCTCATAACTGTTGTTCAATCTTACTTCGTATTCTTTTCTCTGATATTTTCATAACCTTTGCAAAGTGGCACATCAGTGTATTCTTTCATTCAGACTTCCCGGGTTGACCTGACCTTCCATGTTGTTTTCATAGCCACTGTTTGCTTTTCTGTTACTCCTGCTGCTCTTACCATTTCCACACTCACTTTATGAATAGCTGGTATATTTTCACCCTTCATTTTATCTAAATGTGTTTCCACTTCAGCCAGTGTCAGTTCTTTTTCTGTTTCTCTTCCACGGTTGATGTCCTAGTCCTGTGCAGTTTGACAGTTTCAAAGTGCAAACTGTCTGAAATATTTAAGATAAAAATTCATACTCCCAGTTTTTGCCTTGAAATGAGCTTTCATCTTTTGTTTGGTCAGCATTGTTAGGTTCTTGCTTCAGATTTTTAATTCACAGTCTAATTGACAAAATTCTAACACTTGTTATTCTGTTTCCACTGTTTAGTTGACAGTCAAAGTTTCTTATTTGTGGGTGATACGTTTCATAAATATCACGCAAATACAGAAACAGTAAATACAGAATGATAATTTGTATAGGATTATAGTAGATATGTTCCAAGTTTTCAGAACAATCTTGATCTTGTGGGATGATCATCATACTTTGAACTCATTAAACAAATGTTTGGTTTGTAATCGTAAGTTTTCCCGGCGGATCTGATGTTTGAAGATCTCTCGGGCGTGCAGCCGGGTCATTTGGTCGTAGATGTACGAATTTTCGATGGCGTACCATCATGGCACGGTACGCCATCGAAAATTCGTACATCTACGACCAAATGACCCGGCTGCACGCCCGAGAGATCTTCAAACAAATGTTTGGTTGCTTTAAATCCTCTATCCGAATGTCCACTGTAATGTTCTTTAAAATATGTGTAAAGATATTTAGCTTTCTCATGAATTACAGCACCACTTATGAGCACTCTCTTTTGATTCTTACCTTCAATTCATGTGATTACTTTTCAATTGCTGGGTGAAGAATAGATTTTGCTTTTAGTAAGATTCTTGTTCAATCAATGCTTTGGCCATGTCCAGGCACAGGCGATTACTGTGGATGATATTTACCCCTCCTGGGAAACGTCTGGGAAGATGAAGTGGGGTAATTTCCCTTTTTTTTTACTTATTGCTTTACGCCTCATCTTATCCACAGAGCTACCAGATGGCTTATATCTTTACTACTTCAAGCATTTTTATTCTCATCAACATCCTGTTTTCTTTAAATTTTACATAGCATTTTCTGTGAAGTGACTTCTTTTCTACTTTACATAAGTTTTTGCATTATTATTTATAAAACAAGTTTCCATGTTCATTCATGCCCATTTTGCTCCCTCTTTCCGAGTCTACATCCCTCCTGCACAAATTCATTTCTAAGCTTTGCCAATATGAACCATGTTGCTTACTATAGTCAATTATATTGATCTTTGATACAGTTTTGAAAATTGATTGGCAGTTATTTTAATTTTGTTTTTACTATAATATTTTTTTGGAATCCTATTTTCCTTGTACAGGACAAGGGTATATTCTCTTTATTTGTTGATCTTAGCTTCTACCTTCCTTTTCTATTTTTGTTCCTGATTTCAATCACATTCAGCTATTCGCTTACTAGCATGTTGCAATTGACTGATGCATGAAACTGTCCTCCAGTCAACTTTTTTTCCTGATGAATATTGTATGTTACAATATTTTGTTTGCCAATATCTGAGTATTTATGTGATACCATACTTTCAATTGGATAAAGGAAACAAAGAAACTGCCGCGAGGCACTGAAAATAAGATAGGATAGGGAAAATAAACAGTTACCCGTCACTTACCACAGATGAAGGCAGGAGGGCGAGACACGTAAAAACACAGAAACACACGAATTGAACAATATTTCGACCTTAGTCTTACTCATGTGGGAGGCGAGACATATGGCAGGGGGAAAGATGTGGTCACATCCCAACCCGCCACATGAATGAAGCACAGGCGGAAAACGCGTGGTAGTGGTAGAATTGCCGGGAAAGGGGGGGGGGGGGAATAGGCTTGACCAGCGATAAAAGGAAAACAAAACAATATAATCTTTGTGTAGCTTAATTCAAAAAGTTGAAAATAAATAATAAAGTTGTAAATAAATAATAAAAAAATAGTAAAAAATAATATAATAATATATATAAAAATAAAAAATAATAAAAAATAAAAAATAATAATAAATAACCGACTGTAAAATGAAATGAGAGATGGCAAGTGACAGGTTTAACGTAGGTTTAGGCCAGGGGTGTGTCTGGTGTCAAGGATATGTTGATAGGCTAGTTCCCATCTGCGGAGTTCTGAAGGGGTGGTGGTATTCGGAAAAACTCTAATTGCTCTGACTGTGAAACAGGTGTTGAGGTTGTTTGAATTATGGAAGTTTGCATGAATTGCCACGGGATGGTCTGGGTTGGAAGTATAAACTGTAACTTCCATAATTCAAACAACCTCAACACCCGTTTCACAGTCAGAGCAATTAGAGTTTTTCCGAATACCACGACCCCTTCAGAACTCCGCAGATGGGAACTAGCCTATCAACATATCCTTGACACCAGACACACCCCTGGCCTAAACCTACGTTAAACCTGTCACTTGCCATCTCTCATTTCATTTTACAGTCGGTTATTTATTTTTTATTTTTATTTTTTATTATTTTTTATTTTTATATATATTATTATATTATTTTTTACTATTTTTTTATTATTTATTTACAACTTTATTATTTATTTTCAACTTTTTGAATTAAGCTACACAAAGATTATATTGTTTTGTTTTCCTTTTATCGCTGGTCAAGCCTATTCCCCCCCCCCCCCCCTTCCCGGCAATTCTACCACTACCACGCGTTTTCCGCCTGTGCTTCATTCATGTGGCGGGTTGGGATGTGACCACATCTTTCCCCCTGCCATATGTCTCGCCTCCCACATGAGTAAGACTAAGGTCGAAATATTGTTCAATTCGTGTGTTTCTGTGTTTTTACGTGTCTCGCCCTCCTGCCTTCATCTGTGGTAAGTGACGGGTAACTGTTTATTTTCCCTATCCTATCTTATATACCATACTTTCAGTTATGGTGCCTCTCTCCCCCCTTTCATTTTTGTGAACTACTGGTCTAGCAACTTGTTTTTGCTCCAAATTCTAAATCTGTGTCTAGATATCTTATTTTAAGTACTTACCATAACTGATTACAGAATGACGAAGGTTCAAAATAGACACACAATAAAAGATATAGCAGATATATTTGAGTATGCATTCTTCATCAGCTGAGGAGGAGAACTATACAAGAACCAAATTGCAGTTTGATAAAATTGGCTTTGTTTGATCAAATGTACATGTAATTATGGTTAGCTAATTGGGAAATTTGTACATTAATATGATTTAACTTTTTAATGATTTAAGTATGCTTTGCTTGATATACCATCTATTATGATTTGATACGATTTTAACTCAAACTTGTCCAATTATCTTTTTTTACTATGTTGGTAGCTGATTTTTTTGTGTTGCTGTATATTGCATCTTTCCCTCTCCCTTGCACAGACAGTTTTGATGGCTGAGTAGTTATTTATTTATTGAATGGCAATACAAACCAAAATGCAACATAAACTAGTTACAAGAGAGAAAACAATTAACATTACAAGCTGGTATATAGTTTACAAACATAACCAATCCCACTGCCAATCACATTCAGAAAATAAATAAATTAGCTTGGGTGTGCCCTAAAGAGAGACACTTTTATTGTACCTTGGATGTTTTGGTGTTCTGCTCCATAGTCACATTATGAGGATGAAGACACATTCCATCCATTATGTACTGAGTACACACATTATTATTATTCTTGAGTCACAAACATTAACTACAAATATAAAAATTGTACAAAGTAACCAATTCAAATCCATTTCATGTAGTACTTTGCAACATCAAGAGCATTCATCTTCATTATAGGATGATGGGCACACAGGGCACTGGAGCTTATGTTTCTTGGTTTGGTTCTTAAAACATTCACATTTAATATTGGTAGTGTCAATATAACCCCATTTGTCTTGGACCTGCCCAATCCTTTCCACAATTGATGCAATGACCTCTATACATTCCAATCCTCTGTATGAACAGGAGGCAAGTACTCCTACAACAGTCGGTGATCATGATATATTTGGGACCTTTGTTTTCCACAACTGCACTTATACTTTACCTTTTGCTGGTGGCCTAAATAGCTCCTGCAATTTCTCAGGAAGCTTTTTCTGGACTTGAGTAGTCTCTGTGCTCGTGGTGCATGGACATGCATTGGACGAGTACTTTCCAGTTCTACTTTTGTCTTCTCACTGTTTGCAGCCACTTCTATTTAGATACTGGGGAGCGTAATCCCTGAAAGCTGAAAAAGCCTGGGGTAGGCTTTAGGCAGGGTGCCACTTCCTACAGGTGTTACTGGGTGCCACAACCTTCTGTTTAGTGGGAGATGAGATGATGAGTACCAACCCAGGCATATATATTCTGCAACAAAGGACCATTGCTGATGTACAAGTAGTTTTTGGTTGACTGCCCCTCTGTGATCCATCCAGTTTGCATAGTTAGTTGTTTTGTGCAGAGACATTTTTCTATTAATGCAGAAAGTGAAGGTTCTGTTGATTGTCTCTCTCTCAGGTATTTCAAAGTGTTGCACGTCTCATGTTCAATAACTGATCACATTATTTTCAGCTTATGCTGAGCTTTCATATTTTTTGGATGAAATGCAGATACTTCAGTTTTTGATAGGCATTCAAGGGTAAGAGACAAATTTCTTTCTAATGCTTCAAGCCTTGTGTCTGCGGGGCCAGGGCAAGGTCATCATCATATGAGAAGCTCCTGGTAGTTGGATATTAATGTCTGATCATTTATATATATGTTGAAAAGGATTGGGGCAAGCACACTTCCTTGAGGTAGACAATTTTTCTGCATCTTCTGTTAGCTGTGCTGCCCTGGAAAGTTCATGAAAATCCTACAGTTCTGGAGAAGAGTAGCTAAGAGCTTGGTTATCCCCATGGCCTTTGCCAAGTTGTACACCTCGTCAAGGAGTTATTCAGGATATACAGTATCGTATGCTGCTGATGGATCCACACAGACAATACTTCTGACCTTACAGGTTTCAAGTCCATTCTCATCAGCTATCCAGCTCAACTTTTACCAGGGCAAAAGCCAGCTGGTTGTGGCTTAAGTTTTGGATCAATCACAGGCTGGATACAATTCAGATTTAAAAGCTAAAAATTTTTATAAAAGCCTTTTATAAAGTTTTTTTTCAAAAATCTTTGGAGCCATTCCCTTCTTTTCCAGGTTTCAGCAGGGTAGTCACTCTGGTACTCCATCCCACCTTCAGAATTTGATATGTGCTTATGCATTTGTTGTAAACTTGTAAAACCAATTTTAGGCTTTTATACCTGAAATTCAAAATTTGTTCTGATTGGATGTCATCTAGTCATGCTGACTTCCCTGTTTTGCACTCAAGTGGCTGATCATTTTTGTGTTTTTTTCTTTGTGTTTTAGATGATCTGCCTTTCTGCATTCTCTTCCTATTCTTGAGCAATCTGATTTGTATTGATGTTGCAGTGTCCAGTGATCTTTGATGGATTGTTGTTGAGTGGTACAGTATAGGGATGTAACAGAGCTACACATCCGCATCCACAAGTGCGGATCTTCTATGTGGAATCCTACCTCTGCTTCCACAGTTTTAATGTGGATGTATAATGGAGGTTTTGTTTACGTTGCAATACGTATTATTCTTTTCTCTTCAAACAATATTTGACCAATCGTCGTCGTTTTTTTTCTTATGATCCTGCAAAAAAAAGTAACAATGAACTGAACTGTGTTATTACCTAAGTGATGAATTTACAAGTTTGAGCTTGGATGTAAAGCAAAGTGGTCTATTCACAGTCCAACTTATAGGACATCCATGGAGAATTGCCATAGGATGTGCTCACCCATTCACACTATTAAAAGGGGTCAAAAAAGATGTTCTAAGCAATTCTTTCCACTCGTACTTTCTTGAGTCACACCATGTGTCCTTATCACATACTAGTAGGATGTTTCCTCCAATATCTATACATTGTTGGACAGAAAGGACCGTTTTTGGTTGCCTGGGAGCCCAACAACATCCAACATGTCCTACAAGTAGTCGTGCAACCCCTTTCACGTTCCAACAAGAGTCCTGTAGTGGAAAATTGGATCATCATAGGTCCTACAAATTTGACTGTGATCAGGGCCCCTTGAGCAGTTGAAAGGCAGGTGGCTGGAACAGATGTGTGCAGTGACATTGCCTTGTGCTTGACGCTCCACAAAGTTCATAGGACAGAGATTGTTTTGTTGATCCATTCACTTGCAAAAACCTAGTGTGGTGGTGTAACGGATAGCGTTCTGGCCTCGCATTCGGGAGGACGGCGGTTCGAATCCCCGTCCGGGCATCGAGATTTGGGTTTTCCACGGTTCCCCAAATCACTCCAGGCAAATGCCGGTATGCTTCTTTCAAAAGGCCATGGCCGAATTCCTTCCCATTCCTTGCCCCTCCCCCCCTCCCCATCCTTTCCCGTCTCTAAAGACCTCGCTGTTAAGAGACTTTTTTTTTTTTAAAAGTAGTTTCTGACATTTAATATGCGTCTAGAGGTAGTTTATTGGAATGGTGGTCACAACAACTGAGCTTGCAATCTTTATAAGTACAGTGAAGACTAATAATATGAAGGCAGCACGCACACCTTTCAGTAGTGAATGAACAGGTTGGTGAACATTAGAGTATTTCTCAAGTTCTGGCAGTAGGACATGACATCGTCAGTTATCAGCATTTATTTCATACTAGTGTAAGCCCTTGACCGTTTTTTGCATATCGTCACGGGCCTAGAATAGTTCCAGTTTTTAGGATAAAAGATTATGACAGGTTGACCTGATTTGACCAAATATAAACTTGACCTGTGTTTCAGGGTGAATAAAATCTCTGAGCTTGAAGAACTCGGAAGTATTAATACAAGTAGGTATTAAACACGAACAGGGACAATAGCATAATTGCTTAAGTACAAACTTGACTTCACTCTGAAAATTTAAAAAAAAGTCCTGTTTGCTTCAAAAGCATCACGTTGTTTTTTAATTGGGACTGGAAAACACTCTTAATCATTGGTCTTAGTATCTGTAACTGCCAGAGAACTTAATATACATTCGATATTATGAAACAGTTTATGAGAACAAATTCTGCATTGGGGTTATGCATAAATCTTCAGTCTCAGATATGACCATGGATATTTTCAGCTCTGGCTTTGCTAAAGTTCTTGGTCGCCAATTAGCTTGTTAAACCCCAAACTAAGGAAGATAGTTAAAATAAAATCCACAAGTCTTTTAATGGTAGATAAACAACATATTCTTGAAAATTTTTGCAAAGTCACAAACTGAAACGGCATCAGACAAATTTTTTGAAAATATTTTTTCAAGTTTGATTAACAGATTCGAGCCAGACCAAACTAATTGACACATAAAAACAGATAAGATTTCATCACATGCACCTAAAGTTCAAATTGTCTGTGCAACGACCGACACTTAAGTTATCCGACGCACCACATGGTGCAAAATACTGTTTCAAAGATACACAGTGACACCCTAACTGTACTTGCTCGACTGAGCTAAATACTGCCATGCTTACTTTGTCTGGAAGGCTGGGGTGGGGGAAAATTCTGGGCGGATATTTATACTAACGGACCCTGGGAAGCTGCAATACTTCCGTGTTCACATGAGAATCTTCAGATAACTGATCAGATTCATATCTCACACCCGAAGGGTTGCGTCAGATATCTTGACCTTGTGAACTAAAGGAATCCTATCATTTTGAAATTTTGAGAAAAGCATAACTTTTTAAAAAGCATCAAATTTAATCCTTATGAAAAATTCTGTAACTTTAATTGTTTCGTCATAAAAAAATATTTTAATGGAATACACTAAAACCTGTTAATAACTTTCCCAATTTTGTTGTTACTAAACTGAAATAAATTTTATCTTACTGTTAATTATTTGCTCTTTCCTTCGCTATCAAGCAAAACATGTTTACTATTTCCAAAAGAGTGAAATAAAATTCGCAAATCAAAAACAGAATCTAACTAATTAATATTTCAGAAGTTATTGATCTGAAAGTAGCTTTAAACAATCTACACAATTAAAAATGGTTACTGTGTTAAGTCTCTAACTTTTTTCCTTGATTCATTACAAATTTTGGTTCAACATATCACTCCTCCAGGTGAATGCTTGAGACTAATGTGACCGAAAATACTATATTAAAACTGTGAAGACCTGATTTCTAGCTTGAATTAACATAAACTGACTTTAAAAAATGATATGAAATTCTATTCAGTCTGACTCTTGGATCTGAGAACAAATTTTGTCATGCAGTTACAAAATTTATAGGATACCTGATGAGTTGAGCAACTCGAAAGAAAGGAATTACCAGAATAGTTGATTTGGTAACATATTTCATCTGATGTCCACTAAAAATAACCTATTAACTCACACTCAATGAACATAAAGTAAGACCATTAACGAAAGTTGTCAGTACCTAAAAAGCAAATAAACCGTAATGCATAAACTTTGGTGAAGCAGCAACATTAGTGAAAGTTTTAATTAAATTGAAATTTATCCTAAGCCAGAATGACAATTGGCATTAATCGTTACAGCAGAGATCATGAGTAATTTAATTTTTTAAAAGTTTTTTAGGTTGCTTTCATTAGCAACATGTTACTGAAAAGCAGATCCACGTTTTTTTTTTCCAGATGTAAAGGTTATTGATATTTTTTTTTTTTACTGTGAAGCACTACGAAAAGCAAACTTAATGAATGTATCATGGTAATTAATTTTATAGCAGTTGCATAGCAATTAAATTGTGGATATAACCATGAATTTCTTCTAATGACATCTATGGTCGCTGTTTTGGAGCGAAGGCACACGTGACAATAGCTATCGAGGTGAGTGAATGAGTGAGCTTAGGTTATTATATAGTAGATGAACTACTGGGATCTGGACTAATTTAATTAATTAATCGTCAATCTTAATTAGTACATTAAAATCTGAAACAACTTCAGTAGCCTCTCTGGTTTACTATGTTAGTAGTCTGACACAAAACTTTGATGAATTTAATTGATTGTCCAATACTTTAAGCAATCTTTTACAATTATAATGAAATGGGAAATTCTTTTGGGTGAAATGAATACATACATGTAGAAAAAGTAATTCCTGCTCTAACCAAAGATAGGGTTAGGAGGGCAATGACACACACAAAATATTTTGTTATGACCATTATTCATACAGAGATATGACACATGGCAAACAGGTTAGATGCACACTCCCCTAACCACATATGTGGTGAAATATGATGTGGGCACATTTGATCCTTATGCCACTTGTCCCATCATTTAACACGTATAAGGATCATACTGAAATAAAGTGATCTCTTGTTTTTTGTCACTCCTCTCCTGCTTCCATCTTACGTAAGCGATGGGTTTATTTTACTTGTATTTTATTGTTTTTGTTCTTGCCCTGTTTTATGGGCCCAAAGTCAACTATAATTTGGTTATTGATGTCGAAATGGTAATCTTGATGCGACCTAAACCCATAACAACTGAAATCCTAATCATCTCTTAAGTATTCTTAGTAAGCTCGTTATTTGAAAATAGTATCCCTTAATGATTCACACACAGTGTTATGACTTATATGTATTGTATGACAATATTACATTAGTCAGACGCCATGTAATTTCTAATAGATATGTATAATTTTCTTGTTACAGCTGGTCTGAAAGCAGCAGTTATTGGTGGTGCTGGCTTTGCAGCATTTTCATCTGCTATTGATTTCTATATGTCTAGGTAGCATTTTTATTCTTCTTGTAAATAAAGTGTTTTTGTTCATATAAAAGCTGATTTATTTTTTATGCAAGCAAATTACAACTTGAGGTAATGCAACATATCTTTCCCCTAAATGCCTTTTCCAGTATATTTTCTTGTTTTCTCTGTGTTTGTAGTTCGTCTTGCAATGTTTGTTCATTGCTGTTCTTTTTGAGACATTACTCTCTTCCTTGAGGAAATGAGGACATTAAACAAATAAAGGTAATGTACTGTAAACAGTGTTCTTATTTGTTGTTATTTTTTCCTGAATTGTATTAAAATATATGCTCATAGAAACTGGATTAATTCATGTATATTCTGAAGGAATTAAAAGCAGGGAAATCATCTAACCTTCACACTATAACAAAGATGAGGAGGGAAATAATTTAACATTATCATTTATGGGCAAATGTGAAATTTCTTAAGTGATAACAATTTTCATTCACTCACATTTTTTTATATATTACTAGCCCCAAAGCCCGTCAAAAATGGTGGGTTTAACGAAGTGTTATGGTAATTTATTTATCTGCAGTTGCTTAACTAAATAGAATTGTTATAAAATAAAGCTTGTTGTTATTAATCGTCCCTTGTGCAGTAAAAAACTCTTCACTTGTCAACTTGGTCCAGGATGCATTTCAGCCTAACACTAACTCCCCTAATATTACTGCTAGAAAAGCAAAGCTTCAATTGCATGCAAATTAATACATTCCCTGTATCACATGTCAGTGTCATCATGCATCATGATGTAAAGTTGATACCAAATCTTCACAGGCTCTTACATCTTTCTTTCGTATTACCTGTGATGAAGATCGATGTTTTAACGGCTGACACAGCTTGCATCGGCTGAAATAATGACCCAAATGAAAACAAAGGATGCTAAAAATCAATCTTCAGCTTACGCTATGACATGTAATATTTAATTGTGGTTTAGGCCATATAGATCACAATCAATTTGGAACTTCTTTCATTCAAACCATGTAATGATTTCAGTATAAAAAACCCCTGATAATTAATTACCAATTTAAACAAAATACATACTTTTCTAAGTGTTCTGACAATTTATTAGCAATTGTTTAACCAAATAGAATTGTTACTAACAAAAAATTCAGTGTAATTCCTCATGCCTTGCACTGTAACAAAAAGTTTCCATTTCCATCCGGGTCCAGGTTGCATTTCAACCTAACCACATACTACTCAAAACTTGCCACCAGAAAAACAATACTTCAATCTCACGCATATTAATACATGTACTGTATCGCATTTTAGTGACAATAATGTATCGCTATATAAATTTGGGCTCTAGCATAATCATATAAACAAATTGTCTTTTTGGTCTGAAAATTGTCATACACATTCAATAGATTATATTGTTTAATGTTTATTGCTCTTAGAGCTGGAAAGTATATACATACCTCACAAACTTCAATCAAAAAGTGCTGTAATGCAAGTGACTGGGTGAAGCTAGCTATATAGTGAAGCATAATGATCTTGCACATGTTCTTTGAACGATATTAATCAGGAATATGTTGTTATCACAGCCATCAAAAATATTAATATGGAACTAATTACTAACAAAAAAACTGCAACTTTGAACCGTTAGCAAACGAAGGAATGTAGTTTTTATACTTGAAATGCAACCTGCACCAAAACGGCATTTGGTTCTTGTTGTTAGAGCATAACTCGCTAGAAATTTGGATTTATTAAACATTTTAACTATCATGATTTTCGAGCAGAATCACTAGCAGCACCTGTGGATAGGTTGAAATGTAGCCTGGACCTTTCTTTTTTGGTATCAGACCGATATTACAACGTTTGAATAGCTGACATAGTTAAATATATGGAAATAATAGTCTCAGTAATATTACTCAGTGAAAGCAAAGATGATTAATATAAATCTTATAAACTTACATTATGCCATGTAATAGTTGTAGGTTGCACAGTTCACGATCAGTGTGCAACTATTTCCGTTCAAATGATTTAATAATTTCAATAATAGGGCACAGTTTAAATTATATTAAAAAAAAAAAAAAAAAAAAAAAAAAAAAAAAAAAAAAAAAAAAAACATAATTGTTCATGCCCTCTGATGTGGCGTCAAATGCCAGTTATAATTCTGACCCATGTTAAATAACAATCTAATCAAAGCTTTCGCTAACATTGATGTTCGAAAATTAAAACTTTTATCTTACATATCTATAGACAAAGAATTTAAGGAATACTTCTATTTATCAAAAGAATAATATGTAAATATAAGCATATAATGATTGATGTGACAATTTAAACACAATACATACTTTTTCCCCCAGTGTTCTTTCAGTTAATTTATTCGTGGATGCTTAGAAATGTTATTAAATAACGTGCATAACCAAGAAAAATGGCATAAAGCATGACGTCATACATGACAGACTTGCTTATTATAAGTATAGATTCTTACCTTTTTTGAGATCTCATGAGTCAGTTTTGAAGTTTAGCAGTTACTGGTTGAGTGGCAAAGAACCTCATTCCTGTTATCTTGATCATGGTTCAAATAAAAAGAGTTTTATTTTATTTGTCGTTCTAAATCTTTTGCTTTTCCACAAAGTCGCTTCTTCCCTTCAAAGCATACAACATTGAAACTCTTAACTATTCAACACCTCTTATTCCTAAGCAATATAAATGATGAATTTAGTTTGTATATAAAAATATTTGTCATACACATTCTTGTGTTGGAGAATATTCAATGGTGGCAATTTCCCTACACACCTACTTCGCAGTTCACAAGTTTTGTTTTCAAATTCTCTCAGAGTTTTTGGTAAATTGCTCACCATTTCCTTTGATGGTAATTTATTCCGGCCACTGACACTCTTATTTACAAAGAAAATTTTCCCACCTTCTCTCGCCCGAAATAAAGTGCAACTCTGTGGTCATGGTCATCTTGGACATACCTCAACCTTTGGCCAGAATGGGTCATTTTTGTAAGGAGAAGGTGAAAATTAATTCCACATGATTTTAACAGGTAAAACACCAGAAAAGTTTTGCGATGTGGATAGGTAGGATTTGACAGTAACTAGTCGTGAACATTCAGTAAAATTCTTAATTTAATTGAAACATGGGTTTTAGAAGTTAAAATGACACAGTGCAAGATATGTAACTCAAACAACTTGTTTTGTCTAAATTTATTTATAAGGAGGTATATTGAAATTAAATATTACCATTAACTGCTTGACGTAGCTTTCTTCCAAATGTATAAAATGATATATTCTCAATGATTTGACATGTTCTGGTCTCTCCAGAATAAATCTGTTACTGATCAACCGTATACATTTTTACCCATATTTATAAATCAATCGTGAAAATTCTGTATATTACATTCACACAAATTGTCTACTACGAGAATATATTGTGGCATGTTACACTGACACCTCTGTTGAATTAATTTAATATACAGTAGTTACTGTATGAGAATAAAAAATTACTAAACATGTCTGATACCATTCATTATACATCGTGAAGAAATAAGATGAGTTTACATTTTTTCTTAATATCAGTTATCTATAAAATAAGGATTTTTATACCTTACATCTGGATGTAGGCATATGACATAGAATTTGGCAGTATTAGGTACTAGAGTTAGAGGATCTTTCAGTTTTTCATGACTAGTATAAGCTTTGGTTCAGTGTAAAAATCAGATCTTTGAAACAATTTAGAATAAGTGATTATTATGTCAAAGAAAGGCAGATTTTGCTTTTCAGATCAGTGTATGTATGATATTATGCTGCTGTTTTTATTTGTTAGATGGGATGACATTTGAGACTGTAAATTCCATCAATTAATAAAATATTTTAGACACTGTCAACAGCTTTTTTCAGTGTTTCATGTGTTAGCATTGTACCCAGGACACTCATTAGTGTTAGAGTAGTCCTTATAATCATCTGCTCTTTATACTTCCTTACCCTTCATTCTTATAGTACATAAAAAAACTTGTTTAAATTTTTTTTATGAACTGAACTAAACATGTTTGATAGCTGAATAAATTCTCTGTTCGAATAACCTGTCTAGTTTACAAGGTAGGAAGATGCTAAAAAAGCTTGCAGCAATATGTTGTGAATCAGTATGAAAAAATGATTTTTGTGCAACTAAATGAAAGGATGCCATGAATGAGAATGGTGCAACTATTATATAAGCTGATTGTGAACTTTTACTTTATACTAATGTATTACGGTAGTTGTAAAACAACACATTAATTGACTGAGGAAAAGTGACCAAACAAAAAACCCAATCTAAAAAAAAAAAAAAAAACTACAATTATTTTATATTGGTTTTTTGTTACAGTGGTTCGATTCAAAATTTATAACTCCAAAACACTGTTAAAACACTATACATACACCATAGTCCCATTGATATTCATTTCCTAAACTTTTTATTACCTTGCTGCTTGTACTTTAAAAGGAGGTTCTAGCATCCACGTTCCTGCTTCATCAAAAATTTCTTTCACATTGGGATGAAACAAACCTGAAAAAATAAAAGGATACAATCAAGCTGTCTTTTAAACATGGCTAATCCTTGTGTAATATTAGTTCAGGAACCAAGATGTGCTTTGTATTTATACATTGTAGTATTCTCAAATTACTTTACTTATGTTTTTGTTTTGTTTGTAATTTTGAAGTGGAACTTACTTAGTAAATTTATTTATTTTATAGTTATTATTACAGCTATATCAATTCTTGTTTCAGGACACAGCCTCTTTAAGCCAGATGAGCTATATTTTACAATTTAATGTTACATATTTTGATTCTAGTTCCTTCCAGGCTGATCGATCTTGAGTAACCCTCTTCCATATCATCTTACTCGTCGTATGTCTCTATCCTAACAATCCGTGGATCTCTCTTGCTCTTTTCAGGTTCCTTGGAATCAATTTTTTTTTTTTTAGCAATTTGTCTCTACTTTTGTCATTTTTGGGTTGTCGTTCTTTCTAAGATGTCTGCCACTTTAGTTATCAAATGAATGTAGACAGCCCTTTTCATGTCTCTTCTTGTAAACCCTACCATTGCTCTTTCCATACTTCGCTGAGCAGTTTTCAGGTTTTGCTTCATTTGACTGTTTAGGCTCCAAGTCTGGCAGGTATATGTGAGGACCAGTAATACATATTGTTCAAATACCTGTTTTAAGATATAATGGTATAAATGATTTAAAAACTATGGGATTGGGATTTCTTCCGTATGCTATCCAGCCCAGTTTTATGTGTCTGTAGATCTCAGACTTTGAGTCGCCGTTCATGTTGATTAGTTGGCCAAAATAGATGTACTGTTTTTGGATTCAATACCAGTTTCTTTCATGTCAGCCTTGTCTTTGACTTTTTCTACCCATCTATTTTGCATGATTTTGCTTTTGATAGATTTATTTAAGGCCCACTTCTCTACAAACTGCTTCTAGTTCATTTATCAATTCTTTTAGCTGTTCCAGACTTTTGAAGATTTTTTATTACACTTTGGGCGATGCGTTTTGAGAACTGATTCCCATTTTCAAACGCAATATTAGTGCATTATTAATGCATTTTAATGTGCGAAGTGCTTGTGTTTGTTTCTGTTGGATATTAGTAAAACTTTTGGAGTTTTCGTTTTTGAAGGTTTCTTAAAAACATACCATCACAGAAACGTACACATGCACATTCTCATTACATTAAATAACATTCAATGTTAGATGTACTGAATCATCTTTGCTTTGTTAGATAACATTAACTTTCAAACAGTGTACATAATACCTTTATTTAATGTAATAAGAATGTGCATGTGTACGTTTCTGTGATGGCATGTTTTTAAGAAAACTTAAAAAAAAAAAAAACTCCAAAAGTTTTACTAATATCCAACAGAAACAAACACAAGCACTTCACACATTAAAATACATTAATAATGTACAAATACTGTGTTTGAAAATGGGAATGAGTTCTCAAAATGCGTCAAGTGAAGTGTAATAAAACATCATCAAAAGTAACTGTGTTGCGGTAAAATTATTTGCTTACATGTC
The DNA here is from genome assembly GCA_031002005.1 of Vandiemenella viatica. NCBI lineage: Eukaryota > Metazoa > Arthropoda > Insecta > Orthoptera > Morabidae > Vandiemenella > Vandiemenella viatica. Next base: position 238,337,523 of record CM061919.1, on the reverse strand, counting down.
AATTGAAAACAGTTACAGACTTTCATAAGTATTATGGATAAAGTAAAGTCTTCCAGACTGTTCGAGAGTAAAGCTATATAATCAACTAATCTTAAGTTGTTGAGATTTCTTCCATTTATTCTCAACTCTCTCTCTCTCTCTATATATATATATAATAAGGGATAGCGAAATAAACCACCACTTACCTTAGAGGATGGTATCATCACATAAATAAGCACAGAACAAAGGGAAAACAATGAATATTTTGAGACTTGGCTCTTCGTCAACAGGAGAAAATCAAGGAGGGAGGGTGGAGTAGGAGACTGTTTCACAGAATGACCGTTAGTCAGGAACATCGTGGGGTAAATTCAAATGGGACAGGGAGAGGGGGACAGTGAATTGGAACTAGTACCTGAGAATGCAAAATGTTACAAAAATTGCAGAAAAATATATTAAAATGTTCATAACATAAATTTGAGACAGTAAAAGTAAATAAGTAAACAAAATAAAATTGAAAAAATATAATGATAATAACAAAAGAATCTATGAAGTTAAACATCACCTCTGGTATATGGTGGTTCAATATACTGTAGACAGTGGGCATGGAGGCAAGTAGAGGATAGAGGGAAGGAAAAGTGCTAACTGGGTATTATCTCAAATTGAGACCAGGAGATTGTTTTGTGCCTAGTTTGTATTGGTAGGCAAGTTCCCACCTTCTGAGTTCAGAGGAGCTGCTGCTTTTTGGGAGGACTCTGATAGCACGGACCGTGAAACAAGAATTGAAATTATTAGTGTCATGGATAGCTACTGGATGTTTTGGATTCCGAGTGAAAATTGTCTGACGGTGCCCATTCATTCTAATGGCTAATGGATTGGTAGTTAAATCTATGTAGGAAGCCAGGCAGTGTTTGCAGGTTAGCTGGTATATTATGTGGGAGGTTTCACATGTAGCATGTCCTATGATAGGAAAGTTCTCGCCAGTGATAGGGTTGGTGAAAGTGGTGGAGGCATGGTGAATGTCACACATCTTACAGTGGGGTCTTTTGCATGGGAAGGGTCCTTGGGGCTGTCTGATGGGACGAGGATGATTGTGTTTGTGGACTAGTAGCTGGTTGAGGTTGGGAGGCCTGCTGAAACAAGTTCTGGGAGGGACAGCGAGGGTTTTTGGAAGAATGGATCTCATTTCTAGGCAGGTTAGTAGGATAACCCTGCCAGAGGATTTTATCGATGGATTGAAGGCCAGGGAAGTATTGTGTAACCAGGACTGGACTATGGTTGGTTTCAGGGGGTTTGGAGCAGTCAATAGGTAGATCAGGTTGCAACGTGGCTCGTGAAAGTTGTTTGTGAACCAAAGCTGGGGGATGCTTTTGAGATGTTGTTTGAATATTCCATAAGGGATATACGACTTGCCTCGAATGCCAAGACTGTAGGGGAGGGAACGTTTGGTATGGAATAGATGGCAGCTGTCAAAATGGAGGTATTGCTGTGAGTTGGTGGGTTTGGTGTGGATTGAGGTGGCCATTGGAAAGGGACAGGTCCACATCCAAGAATGTGGTCTGGGTGTGGGTGTAGGTCCATGTGAAATTCAGCCAGTTATTAAAGGTATTTAGATTATCCATACATAGAGTTCTTTCTAAATCTTAGATCAATATTTGAAACTAAAAGGCTTCTCTTTTTCATTAAGGCTCTTTGTGCTAGTGCTATTCTGATTTTAACATCACTCCTGCTTCGCCATCGGTTGTAATTTTGCTTCCCAAGTAACAGAATTCACTTACTTCTCTTATTGCATCCGATCCTATTTTTATATTTAATCTACTAGTATAGGTATCATTTCTGCTACATTTCATTACTTTGGTCTTGCTTTGATTTATATTCAGTCCAAAATCTTCCTTCAGTATTTTGTTCATGCCATACAGTAACTTCTCAATATCCTCAGCTCTTTCTGCTACCAAGACAATGTCATCAGCAAATCATAGCAAACAATTATGCCACATGGAAAGTTTTCTTTGACTTCCTTTATTACTACTTATACATACTAGTTGAATATTAACGGGGATAGACTACAACCTTGTCTCACACCCTTTTTAACTGATGCATGTCTCTCGTGATTCTCTACTTTTATTATAGCCTCTTGATTCTTATATAGTTTATGGAATATTCTTCTATCTCAATACTTTAGGACCTGTCTTCTTACCAAGTGGAAAAATTGTTCGTATTTTTTTAAATTTTATTTTTGCTGGAAAGGCAACTATTTAGGTAATCTTAAAAAAAAAGGTTATATAAATACGAAATTTCATCAAAATCGTTAGAGCCGTTTCCAATATTGCAAATATATACAAACATGGCTCGTTTAAAAATATGGTGTGTTTTTGGTCACAAGCCATTATCTCCCTTCATACTTAACCGAAATCTATGAAGTTGTTTTAAAACTTATGGTCACTACTTTGGTCACATCATATTTAAGAAAGGAATTTTTCTGTATTCTACCTTTAAAGGGCAAAAATATCAATAATTCTAAAATGCTCTCTTTTGTGTCATAAGCCATTTATCTCTCTGGATACCTAACTGAAATCGTTAAATGAAGTACAATTTTTTTAAGATCTCCGCTTTGGTGACATGATAGATTAAGACAGTAATTTTTGGTAATTCTACCCTTAACGGGCTAAAGTATCAATATTTCTGCAACGTGTATTTATGTCACGAGTCATTTATCTCCCTTGACATCTAACCGATACAGATAAATGAGGTTTCATTTGAAAGATTAAGGTTCCGCCGTGGTCACATCATATTTTAAGAAAGAAATTTTTCGGAATTTACCATTAATGGGCAAAATTACAATTATTTGCAAAATGTATTATTATTATTATTTATCTCTTTTGATATATAACCGAAATCGAGAATCGAGGTATTATTTTAGAGTTAAGGTCTCCGCTTTGGTCAAATTATATTTTTAAAAAGGATTTTTTCTGAATTCTATACTTAAAGGGCAAAAGAATCAACATTTCTAAAAACACGTTTTTGTGTTACAAGCCATTTATCTTCTTCGATATCTAACCGAAATAGATAAATTATGTATCATTTTAAAGATTAAGGTCTTCGCCGTGGTCACATCATATTTTCATAAAGGAATTTTTCGGAATTCGACTCTTAAACGGCAAAATTATCATTATTCCTATTACTTTTTTTTTTTTTTATCACGAATTGTTTATCTCCGTTGATAGCTAACCGAAATCGAGAAATGAGGTATTATTTTAGAGATTAATGTCGCTGCTTTGGTCACATCATATCCTAAGAACAAAATTTTTCGGAATTAGACCCTTAAAGCGCAAAAGTAATAACTGTGAATGTCGCGCGTATGAAGCCGCATTCCTATGGCGCTTGGTGTGGTATTACGCGCCTTTCATCTTTTATCGCCTGGCGGTGGGTCACGGCTAGCATAAGAGGCAAAGATGAAAGGCGTCCACAACCACGCGCCGAGGGACGTGCCTTGAGACAGTTCGGAGCAAGCCGCTAGATAGTAGTAGCAAATATCACAGAGAAATTCATAAACTGCTTCACTGGCGTCGACTTTTCTTACGTACCTGTTACACTAAACAAATAAACAATTAAAACAAATGAGGTGGTTCTTCTTTCATCCTATTATAAACCTCTAACCTTACTATTCATTGTACTAGCGAAATTTTCGCATCGGTCTTCTAGTTTTGACTAAAGTCAAGAAAAGTTGTAATGAAGTCTCGCTAGGTGTAGTGCCGAATTGTGTTGTAAAAACATTGGCGCAAATCCCACAAAAAAATAAATAAATAAACTGTGGGATTGAAATCCTTTGCGCGGCACACATATCATGAACATAATTTAATTCAAAATCTCAGCAACACTCTAGATTAAATGAACTGAACGGTTCAATATTTTACTGAGTTACTCAGACTCGTGATAACATAATGAGGATCACAAATATGAACGTATTGTAGAAGTCTTCTCTCAATCCCCGAATACACGTTTCACGGACAAAAAAATTGTTTAAGCAAAATCACGATCTAGTCCCTGCTTTGAAACGAATAGGTATGTTGTTTTATTAACTTATGCGATTAATGGTTTGTAAACAATATTTCTTAAATTGTCTGAAAAACTCTCTTCCCGTAATATTGTATTAATAAATAAATTTAAAGAACGGCGCAAATTAATTTTATTCTTAGAGGGCGATGATCACAAAGTTTGAGAGACATTTCATGTTCCCTAGTTTGTGATTGACTCGCCATATATAATACAGAGTAACAACTTTCAGAATAGCGCTGTTTGTTTTTCTTAATATATTCCTGTCTATTTGAATATATCTTTCCTTTCTAGAACTATTCTGGTTGTTACTGTATTAATCTTATTAGATACAGTATATAGATATAGCATATAAAAGCTTAATGTTTGTAAACAAATAAACGAAAGATTACATTTATGCTTGTGTAAGATCTTTGCAAACAAAATGTAAAGGCAGTATTTAACCATATAACCACAATGTTTTGATACATATTTCGGCCAGTTTAGGCACAGTCGCAAAATTCTAGTGGACTGATGTGATGTCAAGGGCTAATCGGGCTGCGTTATGACGCAGTCGCAGTTTTGTTGTGGCAAACATCATTGCCCCGCTGACGACGAAGATGATGCCGAGGAGAGGCGGTATTCCAGTAGGAAAAACATACGACCCGCTTTCGACGGAAGTGACGATGAGGAGAGGCCATTGGAGGCGAGGTATTACAATAGGCAACACAAACTACCCGAACGACCCGTCTATTGCGTCTGCTGCGACGAAAGTGACGTCGAGGAGATTCCGTCGGAGGTGCAGTATCGCAGTAGGCAACGTAAAAGGGCCGAATCACCCGATTTTTGTGTCTGCTGGGACGAAAGTGACGTTGAGGAGAAACCGTCGGATGTACCATATCGCAGTAGACAACCCGAACTACACGATTTTTGCGTGTGCGGCCGTGCCAAGGACAGACCACGCAGTGTGAGTACCTCGCACTACATGCTACGGTTACTGTGCAAAGTACGGCCAGTAGAAAAAACCGTTAATTCGGGTTGAAAATACTACTAGCTTCTTCCTTGGCGCTTACTCTTTAAGGAAAAGTGTACCTGAAACCGTAAAATATGTAACAAAGGTGTAATTCGCACCGAAACATACGTTTACGCACGTTACTAACTTGGCGTTAATAGACATCTTGAGCCGCCTGTGACGTAATTATAGTCAGAATTTGGCATAGCCGTTGTCTTCTTCACTCAAAATCCTCTAAGCATCATGGAATATTAGTAGTCATTTGGGTCCAGGCTGCCATTCAGCCTAAACACAACACGGTTACGCGTATTACGGCAACAGACGTCTCGTTCGTGTGTGACGTCATTATAGTCAGAATGCGGAATGGCGGCCTCCTTAGCCAAAATCCACTATACACTACGGAATATTAGTCGTAATTCCGGTCCAGGCTGCATTTCAACCTAACCACAACGTCCACCAATACAGCTCTTTGAAAATCAACATGTGTACAGCTTGAGGAATAGCACATTCGCGGTAAAAATGGCTGCTACACATCAGCTAATACCGCACGTAACCCGGCGATTTTCACTATATTTCTTCTTTCCTACCGGTTTTATCGGCTTCGCGTACACTTTTTCTTAAATAGAAATGCCTAAGGAATGCGTTAATCATATTTTCATCGAGAAATAATAGTTTTTTCTACTGGCCGTACTTTCCACAGCACCCAATTGTGCTTTGCGAAATAGGAATCGGATGAAGGAAACAATGTCGTTACACGAAATGTAGTTCGCTTTGCAAAGTTATGAGTGTGTTTACAAAGTTTGTTTTTGTACCAAACCATGCCCTGTATGCTCCAAGCATCACTGTAATCACCAGGCTGTCGCAATTTGATGCTTGATTCTTATGTAGCTCGAAGAGATAAGATGAAAATCAAGAGTACCATTTTTTTATATCTCCCTTAGTTCTCGGGATATCGACTAACAAAAATTTGTTATAGGTATGGTGTGGTTATAATTCCTTGTGCTTTTGGTAACATTTTTATTCTGTTCTATGCCCCATTTCAATGTAACAACAAGCGGCAGTAAAAAAGGAAAACACACACTCTGCATGTGCAGCATGTAATTCATTGTGGTTAGGACGGAATTATTTTTTGGTCCAGGCCGCATCTCCACCTCACGTCCACAATTTGGAGACATTATATCCCAAACAGTAAGCGAGATATTGAAAAATGTTTACTCTTTATTTTCGATTTGTTTTCGTCATGTTATATTAGAATCCATCATCAAATTTCTTCTGCATTTCATTCAAAAACACCTCACCTTTGAGACGGTATATCACGATAACTAAGCCAAATACCGAAAATTTGTATTATTCGTTATCTTTTCTTCTCATTGTGTTACGTAAGAATCCATTATCAAATTTGATTTTGGTCAATTTTTTTTCTTAATATTAACCAAGAACACCTCACCTTTGAGAAAGTATATCTCGAGAATTAAGCGAGAATTCAAAAAAGATTATTCTTCATTTTTTATTTGTTTCGTCGACTTACATAATAATCCATCATCAAATTGTGTCTCCACGGTTATGGTAGAGTTCCCTGGATATATTTGGGCATGTTCCCGGTGATTCTTGGGAAGGGTAATATGGCGTCCCCCCTCCCCACCTCTCTCCACCCGGATTCACTTCAGTGCGTGGTAAAGGTCCCTTGCGTCGCCACCATATATTCCTTCCTCCATGTCAGCATTAGTGTTATTCTGGATTCAATTTTGATATTTGTATAAATGGCTGAACCCGCGGAGTTAAAATATCTGGCGTTTAGAACAAAAAGTATATTAATTCACTTCGCAATTGAATCAAAAGAGGGTTTTTAACATAATCTAGCGTTGTTTAGTAATGCAGTTTCTTAACCACGGTGTCGCAATTTTAATCCCATGAGACAAATCAAAAGTAAAAAATATTTTTTTTTCGTATCTCGCTTAGTTCTAAATACTTGAGATTTAATTCTGAATACTCGATCTTCAACTGTACAGGAACGGAGAAGATTTTAATTTTGAACTCCAGCGCCAGATGAAGTAGCATAATCAGAAAATTTTCATCTCCAGCTGCACATGAGGAAGCACATTGAGATACTAATGTTGAGACTGTGAAAACTAAAACAAAACCGACTCAGAAATTTTCAGGTAAAGTATTTGTAAAATAAATATGTTATAACGTCTGAAGACACACCTTAAATTTTAACTTCGACCCCAAGCTTTCAAATTCAGAAAATTCATCCAAAATCTGTGGGATTCTACGATATCCGAGTCACTGAAATTTGACTAATTTTACGGTTGATTCGTAAATATCTCGACAAACCGAAAGTAAAGAAATTTTTTTGATAATTCTCTTGTTTCTCGAGATATCTTATCTCAAAATTGTGGTGGTTAGGTTAACATGCTGCCTGGACCAGAAAAAAAATCACCAACGCCATATTTAATGAATTCTTCTATAACTCAACGAGATCAATCTAAAGTAAAGAATAACATTTTTTGATACCTCTCTTAATTCTCGAGACATCGTATCTCAAATTTGAGGTGGTTAGATTGACATGCTGCCTCGAACAGAAAAAAATTCGTACTATGAATTACACGCTGAACATGCACAATAGGTGTTTTATTTTCTTTTTAGATATGACGGTTAGGTTGAAATACGGCCTGAACCCGAATAAAAACGTCATCAAAAGCACAAGGAACTATACCTATAAATAATTTTTAACATTCGATTTCTCTAGAACTAAGCGAATATATAAAAATGTATATATTCTTTATTTTCGATTTGTCGCATCGGGATATATAAGAATCAACCACTAAATTCATAAAATTTCAGCGACTCTAATATTGTAGTATTGCCAAAATCTGGTTTTTCTACTTGATACAAGATACACTTTTATGTCTGTGGTGTGTATTAATGTGCGTATGGTACATCTTTCAATTTTGGAGCAGCAACATTAACAGAAGTTTTTATTAGGTTGAAAAGTAGCCTGAAAACTGACATTCCGTATCAAAGTATCCAACCCACTCCATTCTTGGAACAGTGCGCCTAAATCAACGTTTAGTTTAGTACTGCTACCAAATTAATGAAACTTGATACACGCGAGTCTTTTCAGACGAATGAAAATAGTGTACATGTAAATAAACTTCAACCCACCCCGTTCTTGGTATGGGGCGGATGTATCTAGATTTGTTTTAATTATGAAAATGGTCTGCTCGAATTTTATAAAAATAGGTACACATGTTTCTCATTGCGTGAATAAAAAATAGTGTACGAGTAAATCTACGCCAACTATACCGGCCAATTTATCAATAAAGTTAAGAAAATAATTAAAGTCCCGTCGTCCATTTTTCTTTCAACAGTGCCAGCGCTACCATTGAAACGCAATATAGAACCGATGACATCTCAAGTTATGCAACGTCTCATGTGAAATTATGTTATTTTTTGTTGGATACTAAGGAATATCTACTCGGTGGATTTGCTAGAAACAGTATTTTGCATAGGTGTTTACTTCGATGAATCTGGTGAAGCTTGCAAATTTTGTTTAGAAAGCTTCTAAATATAGAAAAAAGTAATGAAATAGAAAATTAGGTGTGCAGGGAAATTGTCACCAGAGCACATACTTCATCGCATTAAAGTTAAACTAAAGCAACTAAAAACATATCAATAGCTTCATATGTGTCGCACGAAACAACTAGCAGTCGGAGGACGAAAGGAATACAAGTGGTTTGGTTATTTAGCGCAATGTGCAACCGCCAGTAAATGAAAGGAGCTGGTAACGATTTATCATACACACCTCACAGGCAATTTCGCCGACAACTTCAGCAAGTTCAAAATAACTATAAATTATATAAAAAAATAATATTTGGGGTGGATTCCATTCACTTCCTGAAGAACGAGTCTACAACTTCAAACGCCCAGTGCTAGGTGATAACTTAGAGGTCATTAGACCGGTATATCCTGGTACAAATATTTTGATTACGGTCAATGAAGTTATGGTGAAAATTTTCGGAAACATCTTATAAATATGTGATTATTACAAAATTCAATTTTTAACAATTTTGAAGTTCTCGGTCAATTTGGGCGCAGATTCATTTGATTATACTAAAAAATGTTCTTAACTCCACAAGTACTTTTGTCACTAATTTTTGGAAATGTTCCGCCGTTAGCAATCCAGCAGACGGCCAACCACATCGTCTTCTCCTGACTCGAAAAAGCCGAGGTCCCGCGCAGATCAGCCATCCAGAAAACGCAGCGAAGGATGTAAGTACAATCACCAGCTCTTGCAGTTATATTCTTAATACAAGTAACTATTCCACTGTTTACGTGCGGTACAAATTATTCCAGAACTGAAGTAGCATTGTGTGTTACATTCTGGAAACAACTTAGGGCCGGAGACAATTGTGAAAATTTACTGTTGAGGCTCATGGAAAATCCATCAAATGGGGCACTCCTGAGCGCCGGGAGGCAAAATGGGACATCCAATTTATGGGTGACATTTTTTAGCAGCAATCCCAAAGTGACAATCAACCGAATGCAACAGGGCCTCAACCTTTTCGACAAAACGACCAAAAGAAGGCCATTACTTACTACAAAATTAAAAATAATGAACCAAGAAATTGAATGGAAGAAGGAAACAAAATACCTCGGTATCACGCTTGTTTCCAAGCTCCTCTTCCGCAACTACATCCTAGACAGACGAAGACAGGGTTTAGCAGTTATCCAAAACCTTTTTCCGTATTGCATTGCACTGAACTTAGGACCACAACCAAACTCAGACTATACAAATCCGCCATTCGCCCCTTTATTCTGTATGGATGCCAGTTTGGGGAACGGCGGCGAACTATAACATCCAACACATACAACAACATCAGAACCGGTGCCTCAGGATCATCCATAGAGCTCTACTACTTTTCCGGGTGACTGTTGAAGAGGGCGTCATGCCATCTCGGCCCTTCCGGCTGGCGAGTCGTGGCATATTGTTACGCCACTGGCGGGCATATGCCTGCTGTTTCAAATAATGCGTTTACTGTTGTTTACGATTAGCGATTATTATCCCCAGAAGAAAAAAATTCTAAATATAATGTTACCTTGTCTTCGATTTTAGAAAGATTTGATTATCGTTTTCTGCACATTTTGACGCATTGTATTCTAGAAAAAAAGCGTCTTCGTTTTAAGTTGTCAGTTTATTTGGGTTCAGATTTGTTTAATTATACTAAAAAATCTTATCTCCACAAATAGTAAGTTCTGTCGCTAATTTTTGGAAAATTTCCACTGCTAGGCATCCGGGAGACGGCCAACTACATCGTCTTCTCCTGACTCAAGAAAGGTTCCAGAAATCGTGGTGAATGATGTAAGTACAGTTACCAGCTCATTCAGTTATAATTACTAATACAGATAACTATTACACTGTTTATATGTGAGGCAAATTATTCCAGAAATGAAGATACATTGTGTGCAAGCGTTAGGTATCATATTTATTATCCTCTTCTGGCTAAATAGTGAACTTGACTTGGCATCATAGTTTCTAGTTACTAATACAGATAACTATTACACTGTTTATATGTGAGGCAAATTATTCCAGAAATGAAGACACATTGTGTGCAAGCGTTAGGTATCATATTTATTATCCTCTTCTGGCTAAATAGTGAACTTGACTTGGCATCATAGTTTCTACAGTGAGAATCGATTTCCTAAGTTATTGATTAAGTAGCGCTCTTCTCACAAAGATGGAAAGTTTTGAATATTTTTCAACATTTAGCAGATTAGTTTTCAGTCTTATAAAAATTAAAGTCTTTGATATATATCAGTACTTGAGATGCCACCATGAGATACAAACTCGTATTGCTGTAGAAAGAGGCAATTATTAACTCTGAAAATAGCTGAAGCACTAAGGAAAAGATTTTGCAAATGTTTTGACTGGAGTAGGGCAGAGACTTGGACACACAGACGAGAGGATGAAAAACGGATAGTATTGATTGAGATGTGGAGGAGAATGTAGATGATAAGGTGGGTGAAAAGTGAATATTTTTGAAATGTTGGAAAGCGTTGGGGAAAGGAGCAAACTACTGCAAGTCATAACAGAAAGAAAAAGGAATTGGATGGGACTGTTTTCGAGAGCGAAATACTTGTCAACAGACGCCTCGTTGACTAGTTTGTGGGAGGAGAGTGAGAGGAAGAAAGGGGTATAAGATCGTAGATGATATCAAGGGAAACAGAAAATACATGGACATTAAAGGCCGCGCTTACACGGCGCGAGTTGACTGCAACGAGTGTACTGTCTTGCTGCTCGGGCAGCACTGGTTAGTCCACTCTCCTCGTGTCAACAGGTACACAGTCGGCTGAGGATAGTGGACTCGGTTCACGACCAACTTTCAGTGTGCGAGTTCAGCAAACAAGATGGCGACAACTAACAAGTCGCGTAAGCGGAGTGAAGCAGAGGCATTAAAATCTTTAGAGCCATGCAGTTCTGTGGAACTTTAAGAATAAAAATTATAAGAACAAGTATTTTAGAGACTGTATTAAAAAAATTCTTTATGTATCGGAAAAAAATATTTCACAACAGCTCTACAAATTGAGATACAGTTAGCAGGGACGTGGCTACTATGGTGCTAGGCGGTGCAGTGCAACGGGGCCCCGAAGCATACCTCAGTAGGCCCCCAAGCGCACCTCTGGGGTCCCCAAGCGCAGCTGCAGTTCAGAGGGCCCACGGGCCTTCACGGCAAACTGTTACTAACAGGCCCTCACTGCTCAGGGGGGTCCCCAGCCTCAGCTCTGGGGCCCCCTACCAGCAACACAAAGCAAAAAAAAAAAAAGATCACCCATCTAGCCTGAGGGCCCAGAATAAATTTTTTGCACCGGGGCCTTTGTTGAACTAGCTACGCCACTGACAGTTAGTCTTAAATGATGTAACTCTCTACATTTTCACTTGCAACTTTATTCATAAAAAGGCTCTGAGGCGTTTAAAGCGTTCCATTTTTATATTAACTCCTTTAAACATTTTCTACGTTTCATTTTGTTATTCTTCACATCATTTAAAATTATAATCAACAAATTAGTTACGATGTTATAATTCCTTCCTGTAATTTGGACATACTATTTTCAACAAGATCACAATGTAGGAGTAGGTAACTGTCTTGACAGTGGACTGACTGTCTTCAAATTATTACTAGCAGGCTAGTCCACTCTCTTACCCCCACCACCGACGATCCAGTCCTTCAGAGTGAGAGTTGTGAATGAACTATCTTCTCTCTGCCCAATCAACGCGGGTGTGCCGCAAGGGTCAGTACTAGGACCAGTACTGTACAACCTGTATACTGCTGACACCAGCAACGGTTCCTACAGCCCTATACGCGGATGACACGGCCTTCTTCACCGCGCACAGATATAAAGCTGCTGCCATTCGGCGCCCACAAGAAGTATTCCAACAAACTGAAGCCTGGGCCAGGCGGTGGAGAATCACCATAAACTTGACCAAGACCAGAGCAATAATGCTGACGAGACGTCTGGGGAAACGTGATCGCCAGCACAACCAGACAACTAAACTACGACTCCACGGAAAGGACATCGAGTGGTCAACCACTGTAAAATACCTTGGTGTGACGCTCGACACCAGGCTCACATGGAAGCGACACATTGAGGAAACTCGACTCAAAGCCGCCATGAGGCCGCACTTATACCGATCACAAAATCTTTTTACAGAACTTCCAGAGACTCAATCAATCACTTAATCACAAACTTAGGACAATACCACACAACGAACGACAAGCACAAGAGGCCTCTGTCAATCCTGACAAACAACTAAACTGACCAGAGCAACCAATAAGACATATCAAATAAAAAGACACTAATCTTGTAAAGCCTGAAGGAAATGTCAACAGAAAAAACCTTCTCAAAAAACTGCTTGAGAAGAATAAGAAGCAAATGCTCCGGGATGATGATGATGAAGGCATGGAAAGAGATATATACATTTTTGAAATAAGATTTCGAAGTAAAAAGAAAAAAAAGAACAACTGAAAGTTGATAAGTTGTTATTAGTAATAACAAGGCAGAAAAGTTTACACGATTTGTTTTGTTAATTTACCCTTCGATACTGACAAAGTATCTTTGAGTGGATACCACAAAAAACTGCACAACCACATTTACAATTTTAAGTAAAGTCAAGCATAAGTAAAGTCTTGTGCTATTATTTTTTATATTAACCCAAAGATACTTTGTCAGAATCCCGGGCGCGTTGTCATAACAAATTAACAAAATAAATTGTGTAAACTATTTTGTATTGTTATTACTAATAATAAATGTATGATTTATTAACTTTCAGTTGTTCTTTTTTTCCCCTTTCACATTGAAAACTTCTTTCAGAAATATATTCATCTCTTTCCACGCCTACAGTTTACTTTACTAGTGCTTATTCCAAATCTGTAGGTGTCATGTAAGTCAATAAAGGTTTGTCCTGATACTTAAAAATCGGAAGAAAAAATATAATAAATTGAAAGTTTCTTGTGTCCTATTCATAAATTGCAGTCGCAGTCACAACACCTATTGCATAGTATTAAAAAAATTCTGTTTATTTAGTAATATTGAGTAAAATTATTAATTGAAATGAAAATATAGCAGAATATTTGCGTACTTAATTTATTTCGCTATTTTTCTAATCCTTAGCGCTGTGAGTTAGTTAAATATTTTCTATACTTTCTTTTGAGGAATAATAATCTATTAATGTCTGTTGAATGGCGTACGCATGTTTCTGTCGCCAAAGCTAAAAACCTACTGCACTCGCTGCGAAAAGGTCGGCGCCGGCTCCGATTTTGCCGGTGTGTGCTACAAAATGTAAAATTTATCGGGCAATTTTTTTTTTTTTTTTTTTTTTTTTTTTTTTGCAAGTAATTGTTATGACAATAACAAATACTTCTGCGGAAGAAACCACATTTGACTGCCTTTATGCAATCAAATTTCACAGTGAAAGTAATTTTACAATATGCGATGCAACCGTTTTCCTTATGAAGCCAAGTTTTAAACCCTTCATTTAACAACCAATCGTGTCCGGAGCGAAAATGGTGTTTCTGTATTTTCTTTGGTAACTCACTCAATATTTATTTGTGACGTACAAATTGATAACACTATTCATTCTTTAATTCCCTGCGAACAAAACTTGTACGACATTCCGTCTTCGACATAGTGTAGGTAACTGAAACAATAATCCTTGCTTTACGATAATCGTATTTGCGACTAACTGTCGTAAACATTTGAGCACAGAGCGAAAAAATTGAATTACGTTTAGCGAATGGGGGAATAAGGAGCTAGACGCGGCGTCCTTGTTTACTTCCTACACATTTGAAAAGCAATAAAACCGTAATTTTTAAAATTTCTTAATAACCTAACATTTTGTGTCCGGTCGCATATTGTGAACCGGACACGAACAAAGAAGAATTTTTAAAAGGTAGAAAACAGAAAGTTGGAGTGGGAAATGCGGTATCAAAGGAAGTGGAAGTAAAAATGGAAGTGCTGCAGGGTAGCGTATTGGGACCATTGCTATTCATTATTCTAATGAATAATTGTGTTGATTGTTTACTATCTGAAATTAGATTGTTTGCAGATGACATAATGCTGTATTAAAGGATCAAAACGATAGATGACTGTAAACAGTTGCAGGATGATCTGGACAGGATATTAGTTGGGTTGGTAAACATGGGATGAAGATAAATGCAAAGAAGAGTCAGCTAATTAGATACACAAATAAAAAACAAAAGGTTAATTATGAATATAAGGTGGGGAAAGACTTGCTTGCTGAAGACTTGAAATGTAAATATCTTGGCATTACATTTGATAACAAGCTTAACTGGGCAGGTCACATTGGACAGTTGGTAGGAAAAGGTTTCAAAATTCTGCACTTGTTGGAGAGAGTAATGAGGGGATGCACGAGAGAAGTAAAGGAATTGGGTTATAAAACTTTGGTAAGACCATTGCTCGAATATGGTAGTGTAGTATGGGACCCACATTTTGAGTATCAAATACAGGAGTTGGAGAAGGTGCAAAAAAGGGCTGCTAGATTTGTTTCTGGAAATTATCGCAGAATGCAATCAGTGACAGATATGATAAAGGAGCTCGAATGGGATTCACTGCAAGACAGGAGGAGGATGAGGAGGGTAATGGGAGTTTACAGGGCGTATACTGGCGATGAGGCATGGAAAGATATTGCAGTAGGTATGAAAAGTAGTTCATGGAAGGGAAAAGATGACCATGACCACAAGCTGGCACTCGATTTCAGGCACAAGGGTGTGGCAAGATTTTCTTTTTTAGGTAAGGGTGTCAGGGATTGGAATGAGTTACCAAGGGGAATGATGAATAACCTACCGAAAACGTTAAAAGAATTTAAAGTTAAAATTTGTAGAGGGCAAGTGTAGGTGAGTGTAGGATAGGGGGAAGTTGGGTGTGAGGGAAATTGCCACCGGAGCGTGTGCTCCATTGCAATTAAATTAAATTAAAAAAAAAAAATCTCGTTAGAACCAGGCAGTCCGGTCGAAAACCGGACGGTTGGCAACGACCAAGATCCTTCCGCTCAATACATCTTCCACTGAGGTAAATTGCTGCTACTTGCTAGATGTTCCATTCTGTACGAACTTACAGTATTTATACGATCGCGGCTAACTAATGATTTGTTTCACCTCAGTCAGCAGTCACTTATTTCTTCAGAAACTTTCCATTAGATCAATTTCACGCCTAGTGTATTTATAACGCAGTTCATATCTTGGCATTAATATTGCTAACTTGATTGTCTTGCATGCTAGCGCGCTTACGAATGCTATCATTTGTTTGAGGGTTTTATATAAATGTATGATTTCCTTCGCAAGTGGTTATATAAATACAATAACAAATATGGCATTACATCGTTTTCTTCAAAGCAATCTGATTATTAAATAATATATGAGAGTATTTATATGACGTATGCTAAGTGTTCAGTCAGTCTACTTACCACAATAGTAACAAGAGATAACTTGTGTTACTGACAATGATCGTTTACTAACTAATACATGTAACCTAATTTCTCAAAAATCTCACACAGTTAATTCGTTCTTGGATACATGATGAAAGTCGGGACGATTCGCAACAGTGTTGTATTGCGTGTAGTCAACCGCACGCTACACTCTGTTATTAAAGACTGTAGAAAATGATATTTAATAAATAAAACCATTTAATTAAATTACCTTAAATTTAGGTGAAGAGTGCCAATTTACAATCTCGCGCTATTCTGGAAGAAGCCTAAGTTCAGAGCTGAACCATAGCATTTGCCCGCTGCTTCACACGCGCATACATTGCTGTGTGTAGTAATCCTTTTACCGTTTTTTTTTTTTTTTTAGATTAGCAGTTATTATCTACTGTTATGTAACGTAAAAGTTTTCTTTCTCTGAGCTACTTTCTGATTTTAGAATGTTTTGATCTTCGTTTTCTGTATAGTTAGACAATATGTATTTTCGAAAAAAAGTATCTTTGATTTACGTCCAGATTTGTTTGATTCTACTAAAAAGTCTTTTTAACTCCACAAATAATTATGTCATTAATTTTCTAAAATCTTCCACTGTTAGACATCCACCGGCAGACGGCCAACCACATCATCTCCTGACTCACACAAGCCAAAGCAAGGGAAATCCATGAAAGATGTAAGTATACACACTAGATCATTCAATTACACGTAGAATAAAATTATAGAACCATTGTTAAATTTTCTGTTTTTGTCTTTCGCTGCTGGATGGTTTTTAGTAATTGTGAAAACTTTAGCAGGGCAACGAGTCAATTAAATTGAGACTGAAAGGAAACTGGAAACACTTTAACCATTTTGTTGTGTTTATTTAACTTTTTGTCAGTTTAATTTCTAAACTATCTCTCTCAAGTCGGATAATTTGTAGAATCAATAAGATATTAAACAATGTTTTTTGGTAAAAAGGGCTGCTAGATTTGTTTCTGGAAATTATCGCAGAACGCAATCAGTAACAAATACGATAAAAGAGTGGAATGCGATTCATTGGAAGACTGGAGGAGGGTGAAGAGGGACATGGGAGTGTACAAGGCGTATATTGGTGATGAGGCATGGAAAGATACTGGTGTAAGAATGAAAAGTAATGCATGGAAGGAAAAAGATGACCACAAGTTGCCACTCAATTTAAGGCACAAGGATGTAGGAAGACTTTCTTTTTTAGGTAAGGGTGTCAGGGTTTGGAATAAGTTACCAAGGGAAATGATGAATAATTCACCAAAAACTTTGAAAGAATTTAAAGTTAAAATTTGTTGAGGGCTAATGTAGGTGGATGCAGGAAAGGGGTAGATGGGTGTGTAGGGAAATTGCCACCGGAGCTTTCGCTCCATTGCAATTTAATTAAATATTATTATAATTATTGGCGAATTCTCACAATAAATGGAAGACGTTAAGCAAATGACCCAATCAGGTTTTCTTTGAGTTCTCGTTGTTCCAATTGGCTTTTATTCTTTTCGAGAAAGTTTGTTTGCTTTCTTCCGACCACTTTATTCTGTATTGTTTTTGTTTTGGTTGTTCAGTTATAACTTTCCATTTGTCTACTTTGTGTCTGAAGGTCTCTCTCTAAGATGTCTTTTTCATCATATGTTTGCACATTTAAAATCCTTCCGAATTTCATTCAGCCAAGGCGTTGGATTTTTAAGTGAGGTTACATAATCTATTATCCTTTTTGTCGATCATTTTCTGATAACCTCTTAAGGTGATCAAAGAATTTCATTCCCTTTTTCTTGATGTCAATTTCGATGTTTGAAATCTTTTCTATTGTTTTGATTGATTGTATTCTGTAACCATCTTTAATGAGTTCTTTCTCCTAGAATTTTTCTAATGATTTAAATATTATTATTATTATTAAATTAAAATGAACGGAGAGATATCCTGGCAACCTTACTATGATGAAATAGACTATTATTTAGTACTATTGGGATAAATTGTAACTCTGATACTTTAGTTAAAGTTAGCGTCACAATTTTCTGTGAATTTAGGAGGACATGATAGTACAGCAAGGCATATATCATGACCTGCCTGAAACATTCAAGTGCATGAGAAAGGTTTATCTTAATACAAGTGGGAAATGTAAGGATTCGGTCCCAAAACAGATGATACGCAGAAGTGCCAGAAGGATAAGGGACAAAAGGTCTTAGAAAGCTAAATCAAAGTAATATGACTAGTACCGGCAATATTTGAAGTATTGAACGATTTCCTATCAACATATCTCTTCCTGAATGGATCATAGTAAACGATAAAGGTTTTGACGCATTTAAGTCTAGTTAGTGTCAACAGTATTCCACCATTAATACACAACGTATATTAATAAAAATTCTGTAATGAATAACATTCAGCGAAACGTCCCTTTAAGACGGATTCGTTAGTAATGGATTCAGCAGTAATTGGAAAACAAGATATGTTAAAGGTGCTAGGCACCTTATTTGTAATTCTGATGGACATTAAAGCATTCAGTTAACCAGTTGCCAAAACTGAAGAGGAAAATAAGTACAATTACAGAACTGTTCTTTTCTGTTATACCGTCATTTACGATTGCAACGAATTTCTTTTCCACTAACATATTTGAGCCTCAATTACAGAGAGATAAAGTAATAAAAACAGATTCTTTCAAATTGCTATATGAATCTAATCTCGCCTTTTGGAATTAGAGATTAATTGATGAGAGGTAAGATTAGTTTTGGTGTATGGTGTAGGTTGCTAGCCCCACTGCTAATTTTTACATTAACCAGCAGTAAGTAGATATCCCGCTCCTCGCAACATATGGCCCTACTGTTGGTTTTGGCGGTAGTGATATCACTTAGCGTTTTTACTACTATTCAACAAACCACTTTACAAGATATACATGTTAGCGCAACGGGTATTATAGTCAAATAATTCAATTACTCCACTCATTCATTTGAGAAACTTTATTCTATATTCAAACGTTCGCTGCTACAAAATACTGCCAACACACTTCTATCTATACAAGCTCTCTCCTAGTACTCTCTCGCCATATTGCCATCTTCACTCTCTCCTACACAATAACAGTAGTACCAACTACAACAAACTAAATTCTAAAAAAAACTTAAAATTACCCCAAATGTCTACACAAACTACTCATGCTGTGAAGTCTGTTTAACCTATTTTATTTACAATTATTTTTTATTACAATGATTTTGTGAGTGGGATCTCACATATGCCCCCACTTTATAAC
The DNA here is from genome assembly GCA_031002005.1 of Vandiemenella viatica. Classification (NCBI taxonomy): domain Eukaryota; kingdom Metazoa; phylum Arthropoda; class Insecta; order Orthoptera; family Morabidae; genus Vandiemenella; species Vandiemenella viatica. The sequence continues at coordinate 238,318,269 of CM061919.1, read as the reverse complement.
AAACAAGCATATTTTAACAAAATTGGTTGGCTTGTTATAAAGTCCAACCTTTTTCACAAATCATTGTCTTTATATACATTTCCACAATTCTGTCCTTATTTATAACAATATCACTCACTGTCTCTATCAGTCTGCATCTTTACCAGTCAACGTTATACAAAACCACCAAATTTCACAAGAACACATATGTCACTTATCTCTTCTGACCTTGTACATTTTCAAGTCTGTTATGTTTCTTAACCCAAATTTCTTACCAGACTTAGGATACACTAGCCAGTATGCGTTCCTATGTGGCTTCCCTTCTACCTTAAATGGTCCGTGGTACACGTCAAAGAATTTCTTAATCTCCGCATTTAATTCGCATGACCTCTCCTGAGTCTTTACCAGTACCAAATCTCCCAAATTAAATTCGACAGGTTTATATCTTCGGTCGTGCCTGTTTCTTCTCTCTTCCGATCTTTTCTTCATTCTTTCCTTTACCTGACTGAATATATCTTCTTGGGATCTCACTTGACTTACTGGAAATTTCACTATTTCGCGTACCAAGTTAGGAGCTTCCTTATTATACATTATAAAATATGGACTGTAACCCGTACTTTCACTGGGCACGCTGTTTATTACATCTTCAAAATCAGCTACATATTCTACCCAAGTAGTATGCTTATTGCTGCAGTACGTTCTGAACAACCGACCAATCTCTCTCATAACCCTTTCTGCTGGGTTACTTGCCGGATGATACGCCGATATCCTTATGTGCTTTATTCCATTCGTTTCCATGCATTGTGCCCATTTTCGAGAGGTAAATTGGCTCCCATTATCCGACAGTATCGCCTTCGGGTATCCCACCTTCTTAAAATAATCCTTTTCTAATCTGTCCACTAATACTTTGCCAGTGGCCTTTCTGATTGCATAAAACCTTACAAACTTCGAAAACACATCCAACATTACAAAAATATAGGCAAATCCACCCTTTGACTTTGGTAATGGTCCGTACAAATCTACTGCTACCAATTCCAATACTTTTTCAGGCAATATACTTTGCATCAACCCTTTTATAGCTACTGTCGAAATTTTTGTCCTTTGACAACGATCACAACTGGCTATCCTTTGTGCCACCCT
>CM061919.1:238270582-238316150 GCA_031002005.1 Vandiemenella viatica | reverse complement strand
TAATAAAGAAATAGAAATTTTCTGCTTTTAGCCTTGCTGAACTCCTTTATTACTATATCATAATCCAACTTAGATGCTATATCTGCTTCAATCGATAAAACTGCCAGAGCTGAAAGTCTTTCTTGACCCTTAGTACTACGTAAATATTTTTTTATTAATTTTAATTTTGAAAGCTCCTTTCAGCGGAGGCTGTAATTACTGGTACTATAAGCAAAATTCGTATCACAATACAAATATTTGGGTAAATTTCTTTTAAGTTATTTTCTATTATGTATTGGAGCAGTTGTTTCCCATCTTTAACAAAATCGGGTAAATTTTGGATCATTGTTTGTAACTCTTCAAATAGATCATAAGGCTGGAAATCGCTGTTCTCGCCTACTGTCAAAACTGTGTGTAGATCTTGGCAGTTTTTTAAAATATGGTCTTTTGGAATTTTTTTTAACTTACTCAGATCATAGAGAAATCTGAAATTTTTAAAGTGTTCATTTAAAGACATAAATCTTGAGTCCATATTGTTCAGTATGGAATCAATCATTGCATTAAAAAAATCTCTTTCATACCTACTTTTGGGAGATTGTGCAGGTTCATCGCTGCATTCATAATCGAATGTCCTTTTCTTTCTGGCTACCCTTTTATTTTTAAAGTATTTTGACAAATCATAACTGCTTTTTTCAATAAATTGAAGAGCTTCGTGTAAGCATTGTTCGAACCCAGTTTGTCGATATTCTCTGATCCAGTCACAAAATTTTCGTAAATGTTCAAGCGCTATGCTTAAATGGACTTGGACTGATTGCCATAGTTTATTTAGGATATTAAAATGCGATAATATCTCATACCATAGATGTAATGATATTATAAACTCTAAGCTGAGCATTTCGTTCAGAATTGAATCACAATCACTAAGTGTGTCTGAATGTTCCGAAAGATTTTTTAGGCTTTCAATACATTCAACATCATCAAATTGAAGTAATAGGGCCTCTACTGCCACGATTCTACTTTCCCACCTTGTGTCTGATAAAGGCTTTATAGTAACTTTCAATTTGCCTTTGATTAATTCCCAGCGTTTGCTGGATACTGAAAATAGAAGATAAATTTTCTGAATAAAACCAAAAAATTATTTTGCTGCCGCAGAGGACTTAGCTGCGTCTACCAACATCAAATTCCAACTATGACATCCACATAGTGTAAAAATGCCCTGGGATTAATATTTAATATTCGATTTTAACTCCACTGTTTATTCCTACCATATTTGCCCCATTGTCATATCCTTGGCCACTGCAGTTTTGAATATCTAATCCATTTTTTTCCAGCTCTTCCAGTATTGCCTTAGTTAGATACTTTCCAGCCGTCTCAAGCGACAGCAAGAAATCCGATAAAGTTTTCCTCTATTGATCTACATCTACATATATACTCGGAAATTCACAAAATTGTGGGTGGTAGAGGGTGCTCAGCACCATGGAGGAAGGGAATATATGGAGGAGAAGTGACGTTAAATCGGTGAAGCAGGCTCTAAACTCTCCGCATGGCGGCAGCAGCGGTATTGCGCTTCCAAACATTGCGATGTTCCCAGTATATCCCGAAAACTAAGCAAGATATCGAAAAATTTTATTCTTTATTTTCGATTTGTCTCGTCGTGTTACATAAGAATCGATCATTAAATTTGACTTTTGCGAAATCTTTCTTCTCCATTTTAACCTCACTTTTGATACAGTATATCTCTAGAACTAGGTGAGATATCGAAAATTTTTATTCTTTATTTTTCATTTGCCTCGTCTTTTTAAATAAGAATCCATCATCGAATTTGACTTTGATCAATGTTTTCGTCTGAATTTCAACCAAAACCATTTCACATTTGGGACGGTATATCTCGAAAACTAAGCAATATATCAAAAAAATTTATTCTTAATTTTTTATTTGTCATATCGAGTTACATAATAATCCATCACCAGATTGCGGCGTCACCTTTATCCTAGAGTCCCCTTGAGGTTTTTGTACATATTCCCCGTGTCTGTATGGAAGCGGCCATGCCCCCTCCACTCCGGCCATGCCCCCCCCCACTCCTCCTACCCTGCTTCACTTCAATGCGTGGTGAAGGTCTCTTGCGTCGTCTCCATATATTTCCTTCCTCCATGCTCAGCACCAAAGCTAATCTCTTTGCTGTGCATTCCAATCCCTAATGGTACGAGGGAAAAAGAATTCATAATATAAGAATCAGTCCGGCACCTTATTTCTCTAATTTTATCTTCCTGTCCTTCCGACTCAAATAAGTTGGTGGAAGAAGTATTTCACTACACTCGAAAGTGAAAGTGGGAGTACGCATGTTTTCCAATAAGTTTAAACGAAACGTGTGTCGTCTATCTACCAGAGACTCCCAACCTAATCTACTAATCAGTTCTGTGACGCTTTCATAATGACTGTAGCAAGCGGTAACGAATCGAGCGGCTCTTCTCTGTACTTTATCTATACTTTCGATCAACCCCTTACGAAACGGGTCCCAAATGCACAACAATAATCCAAATGTGGACGCACAAGAGATTTGTACGCTATCTCCTTCATTACAATTTTTCAAGATTCGACCTATGAATCGCAGCCTAGAATTTGCTCCACCTACTAACGAATTAATGTGTATGTCCCATTTCATGTTCCTTTGTACTGTTACTCCCAAATATTTCATAGAATCGGTTGATGTATTGCAGAATCTTATGATAACCGACAATTTGTTCAACTCGACCAGAGTCTCTAGTGCAGTCGAGCAAAATAGAATAATTTTTTCCCTCTTTTACTCATCGAATCACTTCATCAGTAACTGTTTTTGACATCAATAAGATTAATTCATTTTGAATGTTGTGACATAGATAATGGTTTGTTTCTATATTTTCTTTGATAATTCAATCATTGTGTATTTGTAACGTACAAATTAATAATACTTTTTATTCTTTAACTCTCCGGGAACAAAACAGGCAGGACGTTCCGTCGACGTTGGTAACTGAAATAATAAACCAATCGCTTCACGATAATCGGATTTGTGACTAAAACTATCGTAAGCTTTAGAACACAGAAAAATTGAATTATGCAGATGGTAAGGAGTGAGACGCGGTGATATTCTATACTACCTGCACATCTGAGAAGCCATAAAGCCGCAATTTTTAAAATTTGTTAATAAACTGGACATTTTGTGTCCGATCGCATGTAGTGGACCGAGCACGGGAAATCGCGTTAGAACAGAAGAAACATGAACGTAGACGAGAAGCAAACTGAATGAAATAAACCCGGTGGCTGAAGATTCCCCGGTAGAGTCATTGTAACGCCAGCAAATATTGCTAAGCTATTTATATTGCCATATTAGTTGCTAACTTGTAGGATTTATTGCATTCTGATGAGTAAAATATTTAGTCGTAGTCACGGCTTTTAATGGTGCTAATCTGTTTTACTGGTTAAGTTGCTTAAACTTTCAGGATGCGAGGCCCATCGGGGCGCGAGGCCGTAGGCGGTCGCCCACGTCGCCCACGCCTTGCGCCGCTTCTGAATGTAAGGATTGGGTCCCAAAACAGATGATACGCAGAAGCGCCAGAAGGATAAGGGTCTAAAGGTCTAAGAAAGCTAAATCAAAGTAATATGACTAGTACCTGCTATATCTGAACTATTGAACGATTTCCTATCAACATATCCCTTCCTGAATGGATCATAGTAAACGATAAAGGTTTTGATGCATGTAAGAAAAGTCAGTGTCAAAAGTGTGCCACCATTAATACACAACGTATATTAATAAAAATTCTGTAATGAATAACATTCAGCGAAAAGTCCCTTTACGATGGATTCGTTAGAAATGGACTCAGCAGTAATTGTAAAACAAGATATATGCTAAAGGTGCTAGGCACCTTTTTTGCAATTCTGATGGATATTAAAGCATTCAGTTAACCAGTAGCCAAAACTGAAGGGGAAAACAACTACAATTACAGAACTATTCTTTTCTGATATACCGTCATTTACAATTGCAACGAATTTCTTTTACCACTAACATATTTGGCACTCCGTTACAGAGGGATAAGGTAAGAAAAACAGGTTCTTTCAAATTGCTATATGAATATAATCTCGCATTCTAGAATTAGAGATTAATTGGTAAGAGGTAAGATGTGTATGGTGTAGGTGCGGAAACTCAGACTTTTTTTTTACCCTTCTACAGTAGAAAATAGCCGTAACGTCATTTCTATAATGATATATGCGATATCTGTGCATTAAATGATCATCAGATGTTTTATTTCAGTTTATAGAAACATTTCCAATGTTATCTAGGTCGATTCCCGCCAGCTTTTATTTATATCTGAATGACCATATGCGAGTTGCTAAGTCGATAAGAGTGCATCCTGTTTGAGAGAAACAAAATGTGTGACAGTCACTGTGTTTTGAACTTTCTGCTCGGTGTTTTACAGGACTGATAATTTAAAAAAAAATTAATTTCCTGACTCAGCCGATGAAAAATATCCATTAACAAATAAGAAAACTAAAAATGTTTGAGTAAAACGTGTTATTTTCTGCTCTGCAATCGGCAATAACAGCTATTGGAATTAGCACTCATTACATAATTATTGTAACGGTGGTCGAAACAAAACACAGAATTATATTTTTAACCATCGTTCTAGTGCCTATTAATGTTAAATCTTCAGGCAAACGGAGGAAAAGCATAAGAAACATAATATTTGAGTCATATTTAATACTGAAGAACTATCTTACACGTAAAACAGATCCTAAGATCGTTGTGATCCTTTTATGTAGCATTATATCATCTGCAAAAAATCTAATTTCTGTTAGTTAACAATCAACACAATTATTCATTACAATAATGAATAGCAATGGTCCCAATATCCTACCCTATGGCACTCTCATTTTTTATTTCCACTTCTTTTGATACTGCATTTCCTACCCTAACTTTCAGTTTTCTACCTTTTAAAAATTCTTCTACCCAGTAAATCACTTTCTCATCCATTCCAATGGTTTTTACCTAATTTACTACCATTTCATCTGAAATAACTTGCATATATACCACCAACTGAGATTCGCATGAATATCCTTGCCTAAAGCCATGTTGCCTACTTGAAAACCACTTACACTCCTGACATATATTTCTAATGTGATTGCATATCAATCTCTCCCAGGCCGATCAGTTTGACATCAGTGGTAGGTAATACCACTGATGTCAAACTGATCGGCCTGTAATTTTCGACTCTATTTCTCACCCCTCCTTTATGTGCCGGCACTACTATTGCACTTTTCCAGTCCTGTGGTAAGCAACAAGTATCCACACTCAATTTAAATAATATTTCAAGATAAGGAACAATGTCAGATCCGGCTATCTTTAAGATATCTGTAGTAATATTATCTTCACCAGCCCCTTTATGTTTTTTCAGCTTTCTTATTTCCTTTATGATTTCCTCAGGATGAATTTCAAATTTTTTGATTTTTTAATTTCTAATTGTGTTTCTAAGCTCGTTCTCCGAGTTAGACCCTCCTGTTTCTGATGCATTGTCCCTAATGCTCTCACTAAACCAGTTACTTAAAATCTCTGCCTTTTTCAAATCCTCCGTAACTTCTTCTCCATCCTTATCTATAAGCTTCTCTACACCCTCCCTTCCCCTCAGTTTTTCTAACAAAGCCATAGAAATTTCTAGATGAATCAGTCAATGTCCCCCTGCACTGACAATACTCTTCATAAACCCATCTTTAGCCACCTTCTTAGCTATGTCCTTGTTTAGTTGTTTTAAATATTCTCTACTATCCTGCTGTTCTTAACTCTGCTATGGCATCTTCTTACCAACCTCTTTAAGCTTCTCACCTCCCTATTATAGTACACAGGTTCCCTACTTGTCTTTATTTTCTGTTTTGTAATAAATTTTTCTTCCCCTTTTCTATTATCTCCTGGAACGCTTCCCACCTTAACTCTACTTTATTTGTGCCTTCCTTCCATTTGCTGAAACGTTCTCAGAAATATCTCTTAAAATTCGAAATTTTTGCCTTTTTATAAATGTACCTATTTCCCCCTTCAATTTTGGCTGCTGGTTTACTGCATCCTCTAATATCTATCAGAACTGCTTCATGATCACTTATTACTTTGGTTACTTGACACCACACAAGGTTATCATCAGGCTATATTAAGAGTATATCCCTAGTGTTCTGCTCTACCACTTGCGTAAATCCTCTTTCCGTTATTAGGGAATTTGCAAATCTCTGTTCCCTTGTGTTATTAATCATATTTTCTCCCCGGTTTATACCTGGTAAGTTTAAATCCCCACCATTCTATTCTAACCTCTGAAATATGAGTATGAATTTAATTTCTCCCCAATATCCTAACCTTCATCTTACATTCTTCCACTGCTGTATGCAGCCAACACCCTGATTTTTCCTTTTTTATTACCCCAGAAATCTACTACATGTAACTCATGGTCATGATCTATGAACACCAGTGAACTGTGGTAGTTTTTGTTAACTATAGTGCGCGTCACGAACGATGGCGGCCCAGTTTAGCGAGGCTCTGCGCATGTACGTCACCACTGTGCCAGCAGCCAATCGGATTCAGTAACAATCCAGAGCCTATCGTGGTAACACGAGTGTCGAATGTGCTGTTTTTGTGATGTAGACGGTTGTAAATCAGTGAGCATTGCAATAATTCCTACTCTAAATAGTGGAAGATGAGCAGCATAAGCGTAAGGTTCTGCATAGTAAAAGCAAAAAGAAAGTTTTTAAAGTATATAAGCATTTTAAGCGTGAAGCAGACCCGAGAGGGCCGATCTGCGACATTGCCAAAGCTCAAGAGAGAACTGCTAAAGCGTGTGATACTAGTCTTAGAACTGTACTGCTAATAGTTAAACGCGGCAGCATCGGATATTCTACGTCAGTCCTGTTTCTCTCTCTCTCTGCGTGACCCGCCATCGTTCGTGAGGCGGACTATAGTATGAAAACTCCTCCACCAATTGCTCCTCTATCTCTGCGGTACACTCTGTAACCATCGGGAAAAACCTCACTGTCTAGTACTTCTTCTTTTAAGCAACTCTCAACCCCAATTATTACTTTTTGTTTGTGTATCCGTATTAAGTTTGCAAATGCGATTACTTTGTTCATTATACTTCTACAGTTGACCAGTAACACCCATATTAGTGGCTTTATATTTTCACCATTAACCTCCTCCTTCCCAGTTTACCCCAGTCAGTTATTATTTCAGCAACTTCATCTATTTCTTTAATATCTGTGATTTCTCCCATTGTGGCTCTACAATCAGTATCGCTTTGATCATCTATTTTCATCCATTCAGCAGCAGCCCCTATCCTAAAAAAAGGTACAGTCCTGTTCCCGTCAACACTAGAAATGGGCTTCCTCACTGCTTTAGCTAACAACTCAGAAAGTACCCCCTTGCTCCTTCTATTTAGGTGCAGGCCATGTCTAGTGAAACTCAACCTACCAATGGTGTTCACAGGCACAACCCCCGAGACGGAACTAATGCCTTTCCCAAGTAGCACTACCGTTTCCACATTTACCCTCCTCACAGCATGATTCAATTGTGGCTGGTCATGGCGACTTAGAACCTGCATGAGTTCCACCTTGGTATGCTGCGCCTCCTTCACCACCTTCCTCAGGTACTCTCTGCACTATAACTGGAGTTTCTATCAGTACGTTTCCCCGCACCTCCCACTATCACTACTCTGTCGTCCTTAGTGAAACTCCTACAAATTGAACCTATATCCTCTATTACCTGACCTATTGTTGCACTACGTTTGGAAAAACCTGTGACCTGGTAACCTGTACCTAACTGATACTGCAGAAGAGGACCTACACCTCTCCCACGGCTACTATCTAGCAGCAGAACCTGTTTTTACCCTACCTTGCACGCCCTTATTCCTAAAGGCCTGCTGCATCTTACCTACTCCTACATCTACATTCTCTTCCTGACTCTGGCAACAGGTCAAACCTATTTTTGCACACAATTTATAAAGTGTTTGGCTTCTTCATGCTATTAACCACATTTCTCCTACAACCTGTTACCAGCTCCCAACCATCATTTTCAACAATGCAGTGTAACGTTTTGAATAAGCTTAAAATAAGAATAAAGTCACTGATTAAAATGTTAAATTTAATGTAAGAAATACATGGGAATATGGGAAGTTAGATACCAGTATTCTTAAATTTTTTATCGCTAGCTGTTCGTAAAGGTTGAGTCACTATGTACAAGTGGAGAGCAGCCCACCCTCTTTTTACATGAAAGTTAACTTTTTAACCAGTGACTTTATTCTTATTTTAAGCTTATTCAAAAATTTATACTGAATTGTAGGACATCCTAGAGCTTTTGAACAAAATTTTTGTATTTTAAGATTATTTTTATCCTTTTAGTTCATATTGCTACAAAAGCGTGTATTTTAGTTTTTTAAACTATAATTTTATTTTTAACATTTGGATTCGCAAATTATTGTATTGTCACTGATATTAATACCTGTGCAAAATTTAAAACAATTCTGACATCAGGGGTTGGGTTAACATTGAAATGAAATATTTCATTGCATTCAACCGCTTTTCTATTGTTACTGTAATGAGAATACCAGGACATAGCTATGAATAGGCTATTTGACAGGATTAAAAAAAATTATAAATTGAACTCATTCTCGTAGATCAATGCTTCAGGAAGCTAATTTTTTCAATTTTGATAAGAAAAGTTGGAATATTTTTAATATAAAAGCGAAATAAAAATTATACTTTTCTTACCTCTGGTCACGTGACAGAAAACGCTCTAGGACTGGTGGTCGCTTGAGTGACATCACATGTCTGTAAACGCTGCGGCTGGGAATGGAGCCTTTCCTATTCTCCAAGTATTCAACTATTTTTATTGTTTGTTGCTGGTCATTTCTTGTTATTAATGAAATTTCGTTTTGTATACAAAATTGACAACAATTTATAAAGCGGAAAAATATAGAAAATAGACGCCTTATTTGTGGGACTGGCTGTAGAAAAAACCCCTGACTTTTATTCTGCTGAGCTTAAAACATTAACAGCTTCAATTTGAGACTCATTTATACTTAAATTGAAAGTTAGAGATTGATTGTTTTGCAAACCATATGTCGAAAAATTTTGTACGCGAAATTTGTGCAGTCATTCTGAAAATAAAGAAAAGTTGTATGGGTGTCGCAAATATGCGCAAACAAATTAAGGTATTTCTTGTAGCTAATAAGCAGCTGTTTCAAATAAATATAGTAAGACATCGGTATAATGAACTAAAACTCAACATGAAATTGGCTCAGTAGTTTTTTTAAATTTAAAAATAATCTCGCTCGGTTTTAATGATGCTATTGTATCACGGAAAAATCATGCGTAAACTTACCTTGAGGGTCACCAAAAGCAATAGCAACACACAAATCACTACTAACACGCAGAAACACAGCGTAATCATCAACCATGCTTAGTGGAACGGCGCGGCCGACTGGAGCGCTTGATCGGTGGATCACAGGAAGCCCATTGTTCAAACTATTTTTTCTATTGTTAGACGTGAATTCGTGGAAAATAAACCTGTGTTCCGAGTAATATGGTTTATCTACTTTGAATACAAATAACTATTTTGCCTGTGTAGACTATTATCAAAATCGACAACTAGTATCCATAGAAAACGACCAAAAAAAAAAAATTGAACATACTACGAAGCGAGGATGGAACCTTAGGACCCTAAACCTAATAATTCTCGCCTTAAACAATGTATTACATTTAGCTCTACGAAATTGCGGTGTAAATGAGTTTAATATATAATTGTAACTGACTTTGTCGCAATATCAAATTGAAGTTGTTACATTTTTAAGCTTCACAGAATAAAACTCAGTGGTTGTTTCTGTAGCTAGCCCCACAAATAAGGCGTTTACTTTCAATATTTTTGCACTGTAGGCTTTTACAATTTTTTTTCGATTTTATATTCAAAACGAACTTTCATTAATAACAAGAAATAACCAGCAACAAACAATAAAAATAGTTGAAAATTTGGGTAATAGGAAACGCTCCATTCGCAGCGGCAGCGTTTACAGACGTGTGACGTCACGACTATCGTTGCACGCGCCAGGCAGCAAAAGAGCGTTTTGGCGGGCTTTTAAATTCTTTAAAATTTAACTGAATTTTACGCAAAATAATTCACTTTAGTCAAAAAAACTCTTCACTCGGTGAATAAGGTGTACTAATAAAGAATTTAAAACCATTTTCAAGAAGTAGTCAAATACCCTATTATTGTATCAATACAGGTGAAATATTTTAAACAATTTGGACATCTGGAATTGGGTTGAAATTCAGTGACAAAATTTCATTACAGCCAACCACTCCTGTATAGCTAGTGCCAAAGTAATGAAATAACGAAGTAATGAAATTATTGAATTGTCATAGCTTCTCAACACATGTGTATGTAAACTTCAAAACAATTTGGATATCTGGATGTGGGTTAAAATTCAGTTGCAAGATTTGTTCACAGTAACAATAGAAAAATGATTCAATGTCATTTTTCTATTGTTACTGTCAAAGGAATAGGAACAGCAGGACACGTCTATGAAATAATTATATTGTCACCAGTTCCTAATATGTGTGCATAATTTCAAACAATTCGGATATCTGAAAGTGGGTGAAATTGAACTGACAGATTACGCTACTTTCCTATTGTTACTATCAAAGTAATGAGAATACAGAGACGTTGCTTGAAAATTATTATATTATCATCGGTTCTTAATTAATGTGTGCTCATAATTTCAGACAATTCGGATTTCTGGAAGTGGGTGAAATTGAATTGTCAAATTGCGTCATTTTCGTAATGTTACTGTTAAAGAAATGGGAACGGCAGGACACAGCTATGAAATAATTGTATTTTCACCGGTTCTTAATATGTATGCATAATTTCAGACAATTCGGATTTGTGGAAGTGGGTGAAATTGAATTAACATAGTCTGTTACTTTCCTATTGTTACTGTCAAAGTAATGAGAATAGCAGAACGTTACTATGAGATTATTATATTGTCACTGGTTCTTAATATATGTGCATAATTTCAGACAATTCGGATTTCTGAAAGTGGGTGAAATTGAATTGAAAGAATCCGTTATTTTCATGTTAGTGTCAAAGTAATGAGAATAGCAGGACCCAGCTATGAAAATAGTGTATTTTTACAGGTCCTTAATATGTGTGCATAATTTCAAACAATTAATACATTTAAAAGTGGGTGAAATTGAATTAATACATTCCGTTACTTTCCTAGTGTTACTGTCAAAATAGTGAGAATAGCAGGACGTTGTTATGAGATTATTATGTTGTCACCGGTTCTTAATATGTGTACAAAATTTCAAACAATTCGGAAATCTGGGAGTGAAAATTGAACTGAAAGATTCAGTTACTTTTGTATAGTTACTGTCAAAGCAATGAGAATATTGTATTGTCACAGATCAAAGATATATGTGCAAAATTTCAAACAACTCGGACATCTGGAAGTGGGTGAAAATTGAATTGCAAGATTATTATTTAATTGCGATGGAGCTAACGCTCCGGTGGCAATTCCGTATAAGCTCATTCCCACGTCGCGTGGTAGGCAGGACGCGCCTTTCATATTTTACCTGGGTTTGAATTTTCCCGGGGTTTGAATTTTACCTCCTGGTGGTGGGTCAAGGCGCGCCGTACCTGCTAGTATATGCGGCAATGATGAGAGGCGTCCCCTAACACGCGCCGAGGAACGCGTCGTGGAAACGGACCTTTACATGGATACATGCATACAGGTCAAGCAAATATAAAGCGTGTAAAAAGGACAAATTTGAGAATGATTGTAACAAGAAACACGGCGGCAAAATTCAAATCCAGGTAGGCTTTGTCACAGAGCGGTGATAACAGAATTTTTACATCAAAAACGAAATGCGAGAAAGTAATTAAACTACTGTCGTCCATTTTCCTTTCCTGTCGCCAGAACTACCACTGCAACGCAATATAGAATCGACGACATCTCAAATTATGCGTACTGTAATAGGCAGGTGAGGCGAGAAGAGAACATAACAGAGTTAAGAGACAGCAAGGCAGTATGGAATACTTAAAACAACTAAATGAGTTAATAATAGCAAAACAAATGGCTAAATATGGGCTTATGAAGAAGGGGACCACTGACAGATGCGTCTAGAAATTTATTTGGCTATGTTAGAAAACCGATAGGAAAAAAGGGTGTTATGGCAATTATAGAAAGAGAAGAAGTTACTGCAGATCTTGAAAAGGTAGATATTTTTCGTCACCGGTTTAGTGAGACCACTAGGGACTATGATTCAGGAATGGGAGGGTGTAAATCCGAGAACGAGCTTATCCACACAATAAGAAATAAGCGGACTAAGAATTTTGAAATTCATCTTGAGGTTATTATGGAAGAAATAAGAAAGCTAAAAAATCCTAAAGGGGTTGGTGTAGATCAGGGGTGGCGAACCCAAATGATCTTGCGGGCCATTTTGGAAATGCACCATAACTCCGCGGGCCGCATATAAAATTACATATCCCATATTAGATTTAGATCCACTATAGAATTTTTTTGGAGTGAATATAATTTAATAATTCTGCGAATTCATAACTGTAAACTCAGAAATAAACAGGCAATATCTGTCATATATTCGTAAGATAATTATTTTTAAATCAAAGTTAATTTTTCCCCATAATTTCGAAGTTAATTTTTGAATATATGGACATATAAATAATGTATTTTTTAATACATTGGTTTTCGCTACTTTGGCAACTATAAAATAAATATATTTTGTAAAAGAGTGATTAATCTCGCGGGCCGCGGGTTGGCCATCCCTGGTGTAGATAATAATACTACTGATGTCTACTGATATCAGCATTTGCCATTATACCTTATCTTGAAACGATATTTTATAACTTTAAAGAACAATTCTTATATACTATACAGGCCTATATATTAGTATCCCGGAAACGGCTATAACGGTTTGGATAAAATTTAAAATTAAATAACTTTTTGTTTTTCAAGTTTATCTAAAAAGGTGTCATCCCTGAAAAAAGTATATATATATATATATATAAATTAACGTTGTTTTCTAACGCCCTCTCGTAGAACTTTGTGGCACCAGTAAGGCTGTAGTGGCTTTATATAATTGAATGAAATTTCATATTCAGGTAATTTTTTTACTTTCTATATTTAATAAGGTAAGTGTCATCCTTGAAAAAATGCAATTTTACAAAAGAAATTTTAATGTAACGCCGTATCATAGAATTTTGAAATACCAGTAATCCCTCATCCAGTAGCAATAATGTAATTAGGAATTTTAATGGAGCCAGCACAGCTTTGAAGTGAGTTACTACGTCTTTTTTTGAACCGTCACCCACATTGTGAAGAATTTTACGGAAAAATAATAAATGTAAATTCATCTTTTGTGCTATCATCCATCAACGTGGAAAATGACAGAACAATAAATAGTCATGGCATTTATAGTTTTATTGTTTGCGGGCAAGTATATCATAAAATGAATATGACAGCTCATCCGACGCAGAGCGGTGAAGGTGTCTTTGATCGTCCACAGTACGGTCGATTATACTTTTTAGATCCTGATGATGCCGTTAACGAAAGAGTTAATCATCTGCTTGGTTCTGGAATTAGTACCTCAATGATGAATGTATTGGAGTACATTGATCTAGCGCACAATCGTTATGACAGGGGTATATAATGATAGTTGAAGTAGAGGAGGAAATTAATCGTCTAACTTCTGCCCAGGGAATATCTCCACCATACCTTTTATTTAGACTACCAGAGCAGGCTGATGGCAGAAGGTTTAACATTCCCGCCTGTAATGCGGTTAATGCAGTGTTTACACTTAATGCTGACCAAAGCTTTCCAGATAACGAAACGATAACGGCAACGTAAAGGTGCTGGCCAAGTGTTCCTTATATTGGGAGTCAGTCATCAAGGAAGCGATAGAAATACGGCTGAACAACAACACAGTCAACAGGGACACGGGTTTATGGCTCAGTGATGCGTGGAAGTCGGCTATGTCGCTTCTGAAACATTCACCCTGCAAACAGAGAGGTAGGCGGGCGCCGACGGGAAGTGTTTACGGCCCGCCGGGGTTGGCTGGGACCGACGCCCCACCAGCCAATCAGCGACGAGCGCAAGACGGCAGCCGCGGGACGGAGCGAGGGGAGGGGAGAGGCCAGGCCTTATTAGGGCGCGCGGAGGCCAGACATTGCCACCACCTCAGCCACCGAGGCGGCTATTCTCTCGCAGGTGTTACGTCGTGTTCGTGCCCTATATAGACAACGTGCAGTATGGTGAAGAAGCGGCGCCCTGTCTCACCGCAGCAGAAACCGTCACGCCAAGCTGAGTCGACATCAGGCGAAGTTGCTACGGCGCAACATGGGGTCACAGCACATGAGCACAGGGAGGCTCAGTCTACACCCTGCGCAAACGCTGCCGACGTGCGGTCTCCCCAGTGCGTCACTCCCACGACATCTAACGCGGGCAGCTATGTTGGAACCTGCTCACGTCGATCCCAGGGGTCAGACACCGCAAATTCATCCTGGACAACATGGTCGTCACCAAGAATTGAAGATGGATTTGACGACCCCGACTTCGAGGAGGCGGAGACCCTGATCTATATCCGTTGTACATCTGGCAAGTATAGCGAAATCTTCATGGCAAAAGGACAGTACACATCCCGAAGCTGGTGGAAGAAATACCTAGACGCCCAGGTTCAACCATGCATAATCCAACTCCGAGTCAAGTCCGGGAGTAAAGAGTATGCATGGGAAATACCAAGTAACATGTTCCTGTGCATCCTCAGCGACGAGAAGTTCGGTCACTTCGCCACGCCCATCACTGACAAGAAGAATGACTGGTCACGGTTTGTCAGCCTTCCTGTCATCCTCAGCAAGGATTTCAGAGAGGATGACTATTTTGAAGACCTACATCGGGTGCTATATTGCAAACCACACCAACTATCATCTTCGTCTAGCCAGGAAGATGAGTCGCAAACCTCAAGAAAAGACGGAACTACCGCCGGCCTTAAAGGACCGGAAT
Source organism: Vandiemenella viatica (assembly GCA_031002005.1). NCBI lineage: Eukaryota > Metazoa > Arthropoda > Insecta > Orthoptera > Morabidae > Vandiemenella > Vandiemenella viatica. The sequence goes on along the minus strand of CM061919.1, from coordinate 238,301,103 downwards.
CTCCAAGAACACCGTCCTTGCCCATGCACCTCGACGCCACGCCTAGTGCAGACCACCAAGTAGTGGCATCGCAAGCGCCGACAGGGTTGACACCGGACAACCTGCTCGTAACATGTGCGAGCCCATCAGAGTTAGCGGCGGTTAAGGATTTTCTCGAGAGCCACAGCATTCAATTCCAGCTCGTCCAGTATGGAGGCGCAGGGCTTCCGAAAAGTGATAGCATCCCAAACACTGCTTCGCCAGAGGAAGCAACGAACCGAGGAACGGAGGTCACCCCAGATGAAAACCTCCCACCACCCACAGAACCCAAGGAGTCAACGCCATCGGAAATCAATGATGTTGAGGCAGCCAATATCCAAGTCAAGAAGCAAAACGGCCGGAGCACCAAGAAGAATCCCCGCAGGAAGAAATCATCATTGTCAACTGTTGACCAATGCTTCAGGTGCCAGGGATTCTGGCATCGATCGAAGGATTGCCGGAACCAAGTTCGGTGCGTTCGCTGCGGGGAAAATCACAGCGTGTTGGTGTGCACCAGACCACGCGAAGCGACACCAACTTGCGCCAACTGCGCCATGGACCACGCGGCTAGCTACGGGGGCTGCCCACTGAGGAGGAAGCTGCAAGCGGCTATCAACAGGAGCCGCCCCCAAACCAGCACAGAGAAGATCACGACGCCACCCAGATCGCAGAAGGATAAGACCACCCACGGCCATGTGACCAAGCATAACCACCTAACCAGACACGATGAGCATCTACACAACAACCGTTGTCAATGCCAGCAACAAGAAAATCAACTAGGGATGGTCGTACAACTGCTCACGCAGTTGTTAACTACGCTCATCCCCACCAGGCGATAAGAACAAGCAAGGGTTTCCCTCTAAGGTCATTATATAATGGCCAAAGCCGGGTTTTTCCCTAAAGTGTATATCATGTTTCCCAAAACCAACCATATGTTACAGTAGATAAAGCTACAGACAGTAGCGGGGCTACATAAAGCCGTTGAGGCAGCGAAAAAAAACTAAAAAAAAAAAAGACATTGCCAGTATTCTTTATGGTTGAAGGCCGTCGTGGCGGTCTCAACCACCCTCATCAGTTGCTGGGTGGTTGAGTGTACCTGTCGGAACCCAAATTGATGGTCTGGGAGAATTCTCTGTCGCTCGATGTACAGGTTTAGGCGTTTGAGGAGCAGACGCTCAAACACCTTGCTGATAGATGGTAACAGACTTATGGGCCGGTAGTTTTGAGGTAGAGAGGGGTTTTTCCCACTCTTATGGATTGCTACGACTACGGCCTGTTTCCACCGGGTGGGAAAGTTCTTCCTGTCTACAATTATGTTGAACAGCATAGTAAGGTGGTTAATTGCCGCTAGAGGCAGGTTTCTCAAACAGATGTTACTGATTCTGTCATGGCCTGGGGCTTTTCTTGGGTTTAGGCTGGTCACACAGGTGAAGACTTCTTGAGGGGTAAAGTGCTCGATGTTGTGTTCGTCTTCGTCATCAGCTTCGAGGAAAACCCTCAGACGATTGTTGACTTCGTCGATAAGATCGGGGTCGCCGGGTGCTGGTTGAAAGTTTTGTTCGAAAGCTTTAGCTAGAGCGTTGGCTTTATCTTCAGGGCGATATATGTATCCCTGTTCTCCAATTCGACTTTTCTTTTTAGTAAACCATCTGGTCTGTGACCACAGCGAGCCGTCGTCTATTCGCAGCATTGAAAGTCTGGCCTCCCATTCACGATTTCGATGTTCAGTTAAAGACACTTTCAATTCTCTTTGGAGACGATTGAGTAATTTCCTTGTATTGGGGTTCCTAGTGATCCTCCACTCCTTTGCGACTCGATTTTTATGTCGGATCGCTGCTATCAGGTGAGGTGGGAGCTGGAGCGATTTGTTGTTTTTCTTGTGCTTCAGGGTGGAGGCTGTGATGGCGTTTAAGACTGCACTTTCAAAAGCCTCCAACGCTGTTTCCGGATTGTTGTCTGCAGGGTGGTCCGCTAGTGCTTCAGTTATAAGGTTCTTGTACATCCTCCAGTTGGTGAACTTGTGATCAATTATGGGATTTAGCCTATCATCTGGTTGCCACTGGCCTATGCTGACTTGAAATATAACTGGTAAGTGGTCTGATGATAGTTCATCCACAGTGGATGCTGATATGAACCCGTTGAAGTTCTTAGTAATGAGCACATCAAGGATGTCAGGCCGACCACCATTGTAAGGATAGTGCGTGGGCTCGTCGGGAGCCCATACACACATGTTATGTCGATTTATAATTCTTCTGATGACAAGACCCACTTGGTTAGTGTTCTGACAGAGCCAGTCAGTATGTTTTGCGTTAAAGTCTCCTCCTAGGAGTAGTTTGCCTCGCAATGCTGCCAGTGCTTCTAAGTCTGCATCCAGAGGCATTCGTCTGGGAGGTCGGTAGGCAGAAATGACATTGAAGGTCTGATTGTTAAGGTTTAATTCTATGGCGACTGCTTCTATGTTTTGCAGCGCCGGAAGAGGAGTTTCGTGGTGAGGTAGGCCCTTTTTTATGTAGATTGCAACGCCGCCTCCAGCTGTGAGTCGGTCTGTTCTATAGCAGTCATAGTTAGCAATCGACGCACGTAGTCCTGGTTACTAGATATCTCCCGGGCATTTGACTCGGTATGGCACGCCGGACTGCTACTACGACTCTACGAATTGGGACTCCCGGGACAGCTTGTCAAATTGATAAAATCATACCTGGAAAACCGCTCTTTCAAAGTCAAAATTGGTAACGTCTATTCCACAAGGCGCAGCATTCAGGCAGGAGTACCACAAGGCTCGACCCTAGGACCTCTGCTATACTCCCTATATACAGCCAATGTACCTTCTCAAAACGGAATTCACACCGCCACATATGCTGATGATACAGCTTACTTCACTCGCTGCCGCAGCAAAGCTACCGTCACCCGTCGTCTGCAGGAGGTACTGCAGAAGACTGAGGCCTGGGCGAGGAGGTGGCGTATCGGAATCAACCCAACGAAGACCCAAGCCATCTTAATAACTAAAAGGACAGGACCTCGACGGAGACCTCAATTGGATCAACAACTCACAATTCATAACAACTTAATCCCATGGTCAAACACAGTTCGCTACCTTGGAGTCCTGCTTGACTCCAGGTTGACCTGGAGGGCCCACATAAATGACCTCCGCAGAAGAGCTAGCGCGAGACTTCGAGCGTTGTACCCAGTGCTAAACAGGGACAGTAAGCTCCCCGCACCCTTAGGAGTACGGATCTACTGCACCTTAGTAAGACCAATACTGGAATATGCCTGTCCTGTGTGGGGATACACCGCAAAAACAAATCTCGACCGACTTCAAATTATTCAAAATCGAGCGTTGAAGAGAGCACTTCATCTCGACTGCAGATTTCCCACAATTGCCCTTCATGAAGCCACAGGGCTACCAACTTTAAAACAACGTTTCAAGGATCTAGCCACCAAATTTTATAATACAGCCCATAAATCCAACAACCCACTAATCAAGAATCTGGGAAATTATCCGGTAGGAATAGGTCCACACATAGGACCTATCTCACTTGTACAATAAATCCCCAAATCATCTGAATAAAAGCTACGCCAAACGTTAAGACAAATCTAACCTGAAGCAAGTATCCATCTATAAGACTAGGAGTAAATGTCGCAAGACAAACACTCCACCCTACTCTGCCCAAGGAGGAAATGGGCAGTTAATGGCGTTGCTGCTAGACATTGCCAGTGCATCGCTGGTACTCCCTGCAGCACACATCTAACCTGAAGATGGCGGCAGAGCCAGCCGCCGAAAGCTCGTTGTTGTCTCTCTTCAACAATATACGGCGGAAACCCCGCGAAGACTATATTTCATCGATACGCCGTGAAAGCCTTCGTTCTCACAACGAAACGATTGTTCATCAGGGTAATAAAAACATTTAAATGATATTGATAAACGATTCGAGCCATTTGTTTATCACTTATTTCACATGGCTGGCACGGGTGGTTATAATACAGATTTGCAGCTACAGACGCCATATTCTAGCTGCAGTCATTTAACTTGCCATGAACTGGTACAATACTTATAATTAATGATAATCGCGAAGTAAAAATGAATAAAAACCAGAATATAGCTGATTGCGAATCTCAGTTAGTAGGCTGTATACAAGATATTTCGGATAAAATGGACAAGGGAGGACAAATTGATAGTGTAGGACTAGGTCAATCAAAGGCTTTTGAGAGAGTGTGCCGTAAAATGGTGGTAAATAAGGTAAAAACTATTGGAATGGATGAAATAGTTATTTGCTGGGTAAAAGAATTCTCAAGAGGTAGAAAGCAAAATGCAGTATCATAAGAAGTGGAACTAATTGGGATTGCCGTACGGTAGTGTATTGGACCATTGCTATTCGTTATTCTAATTGAGGTGTACACCTTGTACTATCTCTTGTTAAGAATTATATTACATTTTAATTTAATTATTTTATTAATAAAAATTCATTAATGACTGAAATTTCTGATATGGGGAATCAAAATGTTACTTTACATGCTGGCAACATCGTTGTACCTCCGTTTGACATTAATATTTATTACAAAATTATTCTTCATATACAATTAAACGAACATCTCACAATCCAGTAAGTTCAATTTACATCACCTCTCAGCGGTTATTATATGTCCATCATTATGCACAGCGGGGTGATGAGAGTCTTCGGGGTGACACTGGGTTTATCGATATGACAACGATTTGCAGTGGGCATCAACATATCTGGGGAGTTACCATTTCGCAGAAGGCGCCGAGTCTGCTTCCCGCAGTAGACCTAGGCGACGATCCATTTGCTGGCCGTCGGAGACCCACGTACTCTCCGATGACGACATGTAACATAAGAGCACCACCACAGACCGTACCAAAGTTAGTCGCCGCTCATCATGTTCTGTTCTGTCGGCTGGCCACGCACTCCACCGCACAGCTCGCTATCCACTGTCCACTCTCCCCTGCTACCCTAGTGGTCACGCTTTTGTTCCTTGGGCTACCTGCCCCTAGGTCACATACCGCAACAGGGTCGGACAGCACCGTTGCCTTTTGTTGGTACCGTCCACCTGTGCGAGCTAGGAGTCCAGCTTCTCGCAAATATTTCAATGTAGTGTAGCAATACACTGCATAATGAATTATATAGTGTTTATAATTTACTTTCAGAATTTAGCTTGTTTGCAGATGACATAATGTTATATGATAGGATAAAAACCGAATACGACTGTGAACATCCTCAGCGTGATCTGGACAGGATATCTACGTGGGTAGGCCTACGTGGGATGAAGATAAATTTAAAGACGAGTCAGCTTATTAGGAACACACATAAAAACTTTGTAGATATATGCAGGATCATACTCAGTATTAATGATAACATATTGAAATTGATCAGGTTAAGTTTATTACCTGCAGATACGGTTGTCTGTAAGAAGTACGCCTACGTTGAACATCTATTCATTCGTGGATCATTGCCGGCATTGAATCAATAAGTATACGGATGTCTTATTGGAGTATGTCTCTCAACCCCTAGATGTATTGTGCGCTCAATAGTTTGTGCTGGTGACCGTGTAATCTAATGTTTCTACTTCTGGCATCCCAGACATGCTCTATTACAGACAAATCTGGAAACCATGTGGTCTAAATTCTGATCGTAACCCTTTAGAACTCTTGTGTTGTGATGGCCACAGTATCAGGACGAACATTATCCTGTTGGAATATGCGATTTGAATGGTGGAAATGAAGGGTATAACAATAGGTAGTAGCACCTCGTCCACATATTGGTAGGCTGTCATTGTGCCTTCAACGACAACCAATTCAGCCTTGCTGTCGAAGCTGATTGCCCCCAAATCATGACGCCAGGGGTTGAAACTGTGTGACGTTATGAAATCACAGAAGATTGGGCCCTGTATCCACTATACCTGCGTAAATGCTGTCGATAATCACTTTGTCACAGACAGAATCGAAACTAGTCTTTAAACACATATGTACGCCATTCACGTGTCCATTTTCGTCTTGCATTACGCCAGGTTAGACAATGAAATTAGGTTAATGGAACACATTGCATACGGGTCAGAAGACAGTTTCAAGTGATTGGTTTACAATCTTCCGGGCGGCAAATCTCTCTGTAACCATTGCTTGTATCTGGCCTGCAGTCGCCCATGTGCCAGAAACAGCCAACCACGAAATTTGGCGGTCTTCATGTGCTGTTGTCCTTCTGTATGGACCTGTGCCTGCTCTAGGAGTACTGCTCCACTGTGTAACAAGTCTGTATACAGACGTTGCACTACGGCAAATCCTTTAGGAGATTTCACGATATGTTGCACCCATTTCAAACACGGCAATTCTCCGACGGTTAGACATTTGGGTGTAAAGGGTCGTCACTCTTCTCCTTGGCATATTTGGTCAGCAAGAACTGATGGACAAAAAAAGTGCCATATTAAACCACACTGTTCACCACTTATACGATAAAAAACATAAATTTTGCATAGTAATTAACCTCTCAATTCTTATACTATTACATGTAAAATTTTCAATTTTTAATGATTTAATACTTTTCATATGGGGATACTTGGCCAAATTCCATTCATTTATCACAATTCCGTCTAGGAGCTGCACTTTTAATTTGCGCCAGTGTAACTTGCCATAACATTTTGTAACAAATTCAAACGGGTAGGACTCATTGGACAGGTAGTAGGAAATCCTTCACTTGTTGAAGGAGATAAATCAGAGAGGTAAGAGAATTGGGCTGTAAAACTTTGGTCAGACCATTGATTGAATATGGTGGCGTAGTATGGGACCCACATTTTGTGTGTGGAGGATGTGCAAAAGAAGGGCTGCTAGAGTTGCCTGTAGGAGTAAGCTCAGAACCCAATCAGTAACGGATATGATAAAGGAGCTGGAATGGGATTAATTAGAAGACAGGAAGAGGCAGTGGGATGTACATGGTGTATATTGGTGATGAGACGTTGAAAGATATTGGTCGAAGAATTAGAAAAGGGTGCATGATACTCGATATCAGGGATAAGGGGATGGGAAGATTTTCTTTTGAAGAGGTCAGGGATTGGAATAAATTATCAAGAGAAATGGTGAATAATTTACCCAAAACGCCAAAAAATGTAATGTTGAAATTTGTAGAGAGAAAAAGTAGGCGGGAAAAAGAAAGGGGAAAATGGGTGTGTAGGGATATTAGCACCGGAGGAACCGCTCCGTCGCAATTAAATTAAATGATTGCAGTAATGCATGCAACACCTGCAACAGACTTTGTTTAGAAAGTACCTATTTACGGAAAAGTAATGAAACTGAATTGAGGTATATAGTAAAAGTGTCACTGGGGCATATACTCCATTGCGTACAAGTTAAATTAAAGCAATTAGCTCATATCAGTGGTTTTATGTGTGTCGCAGAACCCGCAATCGATCGGAGGACGAAAGGAATTTAAGTGGCTTGGTTATTTAACACAGTCAGCAAACCGATAGTAAATGGAAGAAGCTGATCACGATATACCATATCTCACACCTCATAGGAAATTTGGTCGGTGACTTTAGAATAGAAACAAAGTAATACCTGGGGTCGAGGAGTCAATTCCATGCATCCTCTGAAGAACGAATCTATACTTCAAAGACCTAATTATAGGTGATAACTTTGAAGCCATTAGACCAACCTGTTTGGGTACAAATACTTGGATTATTATTGATGAACTTGTAGTGAAAATTTTCGGAAACAACTGATTAATACAAAATGCCAGTTTTAGTGACTTACTTTGAAGTTGATTTGATTTAACTAAAAAAAAATCTTCTTCAACGCTGTAAGTAATTTTGTCACTAATTTTGGAAATTCTTCCACTGTTAGGCATCAACCAACACCGCGCACAGTACTCCGTCTTCTCCTGAATCAAACAAGCCAGCGCGCCGGGCAGATAAAACTCCAGAAACTGCTGTGAAACACGTAAGTACAGTGACTACCAGCTCATTCAGTTACATACGTAATACAAATAAATGTTCCACTGTTTATACGTGGTACAAATTATTCTAGAACTGAAGATTACTAAGTTGACGATAGTGGTGTCCCATTTAGTTTACTTAGCGGGTACCAAGTCGACAGACAAACCAGGGGCGCGGACAAAGACTCAGTACGCGGATGCGGGCAGGCGTGGTAAGTGACGTCAGAGACTTGTGACGAGACTATGATGGCGATGAGTCTTGATTAGGCCAGTTCCAAAGCAAGGAAGTCACTAGTGAGGAGAGGCCAATTCCAGCCCATCATTTTACACAGCACTGGGCATCAATTCCGTCACGCACCATTACTGTTACCTGGTGAAAGCGCAGGTACACAAAAATATTTCAGCCATCGACCAAGCATACTGTGTACATATTTATTATATGTCAATTTCTGTACGCAGGACTAACTTTCTCTAAAGGTAGCTCATGTGTCGTCAGCCACATGCTACATTCTGTATTTTCAAAATTTTTGTTTCCACGCTGAGAGGACAGAAGAGCAGCTGAGGCAATGGAGTTGATTAGAAAATAAGATGCAGACGATTGGAAAGGATAACTTTTTCATTTAAAATAATAAGGACATAAACATAGTATCAAAACCACGGAAAGTCCTGGCATAGCTCATATCGACATCTATACTCTGCAATTCACAATTCACATAGTTAAGGTTGGTAGAGGGTGCTTTGCACCAAAAGTAAATCTGTGCATTCCAATCCCGAATGGCGTGAGGAAATAAAAATACATGTAAGCATAACTGTGGTAATTATATCTCTTCTGCTATTGCGACCCAAATACGTTGGTGGACGAAGTATTGATACGCACTCGTAGCCGAAAGGCTTTTTTCATATGCTTGCTTGTAAATTTAATCTTTCTTGACATTCGGTTGGTTAATAGCAAGTGCATATTCCTTGACTCTAAGTTAAACATTGATCTCACACGGTGGCTATATATCACTCAGACCCCTGAATGCCTCGCGTTCCTCTGACAAACATTTCGAGATTGGCGTCGCACGCAAATGGTTATGATGAACTTTAATGTACCTCAAATTCGACGAGCTGTAAGTCCAGTAGCTCCCATCCCCCCTTTCCCTAGAGAATATTTTTCAGTTTCTGACTCACTTGTCCGAAAAATCTCTTCCAATCTTGTTTTTCTGATTTGCAAACAATTTTCTTTTCTCACAGAAATTCCTGATGTAGTTAGATATTGAATTTCCCCTCCCTTGCGGTCAAACTAATCAGTTTAAAGTTGTTGACACCATTTGTTTCTCCTTTGCGAACCGGTACTATTAGGGTACATGTTCTCTCGTTTATTGTAGACTCAACCTAAACAATGTTAATGGGTGTGGTACGATTTCATCATCACCTGTCTGTAGCACACTTGTTTTAATACTCCTCCATACGTTTGTTTCATGTACCCAGCTTTTTTCAAAATGTCTTATGGCTCATCCGATAACTCCTGCTCTGAAGTTTTCCATAACGGGCTCATCATACCAATTGATTAATATTTCTGTCGTTTTTGTCCTATGCAGCATCTGCTCCCTTTATCATCTATTATTGCCTGAACGTCCCCTCCTCATTAATTGCTTAGATTTTTTATGCGTATTATTCAGTGTTCCTTTATCATTCACAATGCTCTTTATGAATACATCCATATCTCCTCTTGTCGCTACTATTTTTACATCTAATAGTAACAGTAATAATCAGTCTTTGTAAAGGTGGCGTATGCAGTAGCAATACTACTTTGTCATGAATGGCAACATTTCTGTATTAGTTTAATAAGATACCCTGTTACTATAGTTGGCTAAGTTTCCATTATAGGTCTAAATAAAGTGGGCGAGATTTGAGTCGTGATGTAAAGAGAAAACTCAACCAATCTTTAATCTCGAAGATGCCTTTCAGATATAATTCCAACAATAAAGGAATTTGATTATTGTTAGATTTTGTGCAAAGCAATCTTCCACTTTGGAACTGCAGCGTATGTATGTAAAGAAGTATAATGAGGACGTCGTAATAGATTTTTACGTACCATTTTTAACTTCTCCATAATGAGTCTTCTGAAAATTTATTTGTATTGTAACGGCATGCTGTATATGCTCAGGTAATAAACTATGGTATATATTCAAGTCGTAAAATTTTCTTTCTTGTATCTTAGGTATAGAAATGCGAAAATACGAAAGCTGAGAAATTTAAGTGTCCAACAATTCGCGCAAAAACTACAGGTCGAATGTTGAAAGCTCTTTGATATAGTACAGTCTGGTTCTGGGGATAAGTAAGGTAAATTCGTTTTTATGTGAGTTCAGAAAGCTGATACGTTTCGGATAAAAATTTCCGCAATTTAGTATCCATCTTTCATTGAACGCAATTTGAGCACAAAATTACTGGTTGGATTTAGTTTTGTCTCACTGCCGACTTATTTAACTTGATTTCAACGTTCGAGAGGCATTGTGTTGTTCACAGCGTTAAAGTTTTTCTTTCTCGATGGTAATATGTGAACTGTGACAAAATGGGTTGAAGATGTAGATCATATATTAACAGTTCACGTGAATGAAGATGTTTTGTGAGAAAAAAAGAAGAGGCTCGAGAATTAGCAAAAATGCGTCGAAAAGCCAGGCCATCATGTTGACTAGAAGAAGAACGCCGCTACGCCCAAGACTCGAGCTCTTCGATGAGAGAATCCCCTGGGTGACAACGGCAAGATACCTGGGAGTCATCGTAGATGCGAAGGTGACCTGGAAGGCCCACGTAGAAGACGTCCGACAAAGAGTGCAGCGCCGGCTGGGGGAACTATACCCTCTCCTCAACTACAACAGCACCCTCAACCCAAGGACAGGTGAACAAATATACAAGTTGTTGGTGTGGCCGCTGATGGAGTACACTTCTCCAGTCTGGGTGTACGCGGCCAACACGCACATCAATACTCTCCAAAGACTCCAGAACCGAGCCCTGAAAAGGGCACTCCATCTACTAATGCAGTTTCCAACAATGGACCTACAACAGGTAGCGAAAGTACCAATGCTCAGGGATCGGTACATAAAATTGGCAAACGCCTTCTACAGTAAGGCGCAAGAAAGTACCAATCCCATCATAAATTCACTCGCACGATACAAAGTAAATCAGGGACCGCACCGGAGACCGCTGTACTTGCTAATGGCAAAATGTATATTTAAACAAACACTAAAAAAAATAGTAAAAAATAAAATAAAAACTGATGAAAAAATAATAATAATAACAACAATAAAAGGTTACCCAAAATAAAGCCTAGAAAGAAAAGAAAAAGTAAAAGGCAACCACTTCAGCCAAGAATTCTCCAACTCAAGAAGAAAGTTAGGCTCTGGCTCATGGGCGTATTCAGTGAGGGCAGAAGAAAAATCAAGTTGCCTTCAGTACGCTACGACGAGTAAAGAACTGGCTCAGGAGCACTATGGGAGGGAAATATTGACTGGATTATGCCTGATGGGCGTGCATCGAAATTTCGTGAAAGTGACAAATACAGTTATTGAAAATTTTTCTGAGAATCCTAGACGATTAATGTTTACATAAAAACTGTAATTAAGTTACGATCGTGATTAGCTGCATAGTAGGTCCTTGGATTACTATGTTAATCAATAATAAAAATAGTTTCCTCAATAGCTTTGAGTTTTATTTTGTAAGAAATCGTCATGTTTCAGTCCCCCACCCCACTTCCTTGAAAAAAATTCGAGTTCCCCCCAATTCAGATGTTCCCCCCCCCCCCACCCGCTTCCAAAAGACGTCGTTCTCGGTATTCTACGATTTCAAGCGGCTTAGTTACACTTGTTTGTCCTATTAGGCCCTTAAGGTATTATCAAACGAAATAGTTATGCTTTCACATCTTAATTTCTATTCATCTACAACACCTCATTATGATTTTCTATTCTTTCAGCATGGAAACAGAAATTTCGATATTAGTTTTGAAAATGTACACACTTTGACAATAAATTTGGCCGTCGCTGAAAAATTCTATCACTCTTATTTTGCACAATCTGACCTCAATGTTATCCTAAGAAACACTAACGCAATACTGGCTTGTCAGTATTGCATTACTGTATGCTGGGATGACGTTGATGTCAGATTGTGCAAAATAAAAGTTACAGAATTTTTCAGCAGCGACCAAATTTATTGTCAAAGTATGTACCTGTATAGGAGTGAGACTGCCTTTAGAGAAAGTTAGTTCTTAATCCTACCTACAAAAATTGACATATAACAACAATGTTTACCTCATGATTTATAAACCGAAATCTTGATGGCTGGGCGGGTATTCGACCATAGCTCGGTATGGAGTCTCATTCATTTATACCTCGGTCAACCTCTTCTTGAACCAAAGATAATGTTTTGGTGTTCTTGGTTAGGATCTGAAATATTTGTCTCTACCTGCTTATTTGTCGCTCCATAATGTCTAACTATGTGAAACGCATCTCAGAGCTATACTTAGCCCGCTATCCTTTACCACTTTCACCTAGCGCGCGCTATAAATAACTGCATACCAGAGTACAGAAGTTATGAGACACCTGTTCAAATACGTCTTTGATGCGGTTTCTTTCACAATGTGACGGTAATGGCACGTGTCAGGAATAAACCGGAAATTGCCGCGCGCCGCATTCCAATTTTTTTCAAACACATCTGTGACATCAATGGGAATTTCCACAGTCTGTTGACTCTCATTGGCTACACCCCTCTACCGCAATCACCATTGGTGCCAAATTTCCTCATTGGTCCATTTGATTCTCCCGCCTCTGTCCAAATACGACCATGGCTTCTGATGGACTCAATTCAACGGAACAGAATGCTGAGAAATTAAAACTGTGACATCACGTGTATGGGTGGAATATCTTTGGGGTTCGGCTTACGCTCTTTCGTCTTAGAAACCCTTTCATGGCACTATTACCTTTCCGCTTCTTGCACACAACCTCGTCCTTGCTCTAAGGACCTCAAGCTCAACTAGCTGTAAACCTCTACCATATGTATTTAAAAAAAAATACATACACGATAAGATGACATTGATGTGTAAGATCTTGCAAATGTTGCAATATCTAGAAATCATGTTGTTTTTTATAACTGCTTAACGTCTCTTAACAGCGAGGTCTTTAGAGACGGGAAAAAGTTGGGGGGGGGGGGGGAAGGAATTCAGCCATGGCCTTTTGAAGGAAGCATCCCGGAATTTGCCTGGAGTGATTTGGGAAACCATGGAAAACCCAAATCTCGATGTCCGGAAGGTGATTCGAACCACCGTCCTCCCGAATGCGAGGCCAGAACGCTAACCATTACACCACCACGCTCGGAAGAAATCATGTAGATAATGAGGGAATTACACCGGTAGTGCCTTAGTTAGGAAGAGCTTTGCACGACAAGTGAGACACCATGTCTAGAAAAATAAAGAAATACAAACGTGGTGGGTGAACGTTTCCACTTACGGTCATCCAGATGTGGGTGTTCTGTAGTTTCGCCAAGTCACTCCAGGCGAATACCGGGATGGTTCCTTCAAAAGGCCAAGTCCCAATTTCTTCCCGTTCCCTGCCTCCAGTCCTTTCACACCTCTAATTACCTCGACGAGGCGTAAAGCCATAAGCAAAAAAAAAAAAGCAATACAGTAAATCTTGATTCAATACTGTCTTATTATCTTTAACTATTTGACAGCATTCAACATTGGTGCAGCACATGAAAACTGCTGTACCAGAATATGACCTCTAAATAAGTTGTGTTTGCTCGTGCGCAGACGAATGCTGGGTGCTGCTGCTGCTTCTGGGAGTCTAACCCGCCGCTGCCTCCCCCTACCTGGCGTCGCTCCTTCTGCGAGCTGCGCAAACAGTGGACTAAGGCGGACGAAAAGGCCGCAAAGAAACCTTACTCGCGGTGAGTACCATAGAGTGACTGCACCGCCGTTGAGAAGTTAGTACAGCCAAGGTCACGGCGCCTTCACCTAAGCCGCGTTCCCACGATCTCTTGTAACGGAGGCGAGACGGGACGGGACGAATACTCAACAACACGCCATGGGAACAGGGCCACCTCTGCTAGCGGAGATGAGACGCAGCTACCCACTCTGTGTCGGTAAACATCACAGGCGTGTGTAGAGGTGCGCTGTTGTTATCGGTTTGCAGCAGCGGTGCGCACCCCTTATGTTGCTGTAAAGTGATCTGTGTCAAACGACACTAGGAAACGTGGTGGGTAAATGGCGGCGAGGTAAGCGAGGACTAACCTGCGGCGCGGGCTCGTCCCTACACTTCGGCTAAGGCCGGCCACACACAGAACCGGGCGGGGCAGGACATTTTGCCCCGGGGCGTCTTGTGCGACGGGAAACGCACGGTTGCCTATGGAGCATCACACACAGGACCGGGCGGGGCAGGGCACGTCGAAAAGACGCCCCGGGGCAAAATGCGAAGCTAAAACAAATTATGCCCTGGGGCAAGTCGCTGCCGGGCAGAACGTTCTGCGCATGCGCTGTCACGTGACCCACCCTCCCTGGGCTCCACTATCTCGCGGTCTGGTTGTGTTGAACACGTGGTTGTGTTGTGTTTCGAATATTCGACTGATTTGTATGTGTGCCATGTATGACTGTAAGATTTAAAATTTTTATGACTATACAGTGTTATTATATGGTTGAATAACTAATGCTGAGGAAAAAGAGGACCAACATACAATATATACCTTAAGGTTATCAAAAGCCGCTCCTCTGGGGGTATGGCTGTTATCCAGTTGGTATTTTGCTTTTCTATTCTGCTCCGAATGCTCTCAAGTACAAAATCGATTGTCGAAATTGACATGCGACAATAATTGAAAAACTTGTCTGGGTCGGCTCGAAGCTCAGAAATAAAACTTCCTATATTCCTTTTCAGGTTTATAGGGTGTACCCACATCTCTCTGTTGTTAACATTGTGGTCCAAGAGCTGCAGATAGTTCCAAATTAACAAAACGGTCTCCTCATCTTCATCCATTTCAAAATGATACACTACACACCAGTATTTTCCCACTGAGTTCACTGACAGGTGACTGGGGCAATGAAGAAAATTTGCTAAATGTTTGACTTGTCGTGCCCCGCCTCGTTCTGTGTGTGACAGCAGCAAGACAGGGCAAGTCAGGCGACCCGTCGCGCCCCGCCCCGCCCTGCCCCTCCCGGTTCTGTGTGTGGCCGGCTAATGAGGTCCCGTCCCGTCCCGCCCCCGTTACAAGAGATCGTGGGAATGCGGCTTTAGTCTGCTTACCCTGCGGACTTGTTACATATGTTTCAGGCTGCTCAGTTAATAATCTGGAACGGGTTAAATGTCTCTTCTTACAGGTATATACTTATCCGTAATTGTGACTTTAACCCTTACAATTAAATATTATAAAAAATATATTTATTCTCCAATTTCAAATATCGGATAAGTGCTATACAACTTTTATTTATCCTATATATCCAATACTAGGTTTATTGACACAGCTGAATATAAATTATCTTTTAAATGAAGTGCAATTACTTTTTAAATACCAACTCTAACGGTCTATTAAACTTTCACAATAAGAATGATCATTTGCCCTCATTTTCCTATTAATACACATTATTCTATTCAAACACATTGATTACAATTCTTCCATATTATTATTCTTTATCTCTACCCTTATGCTTATTTTCTCAAATATCAAACACAACTTTATGTCCATCCCGCAAGGATTTCAAACATTTCTGCGTCTCAAGCCATCTCTTTTACACTACCAACTAACTGATAACCAGAATGTTCCTTTACTCTGGCTTGGTGTCCTCTGTCCTTGAAAACTGAAATACCAAAGTTACACTATATAACAGTAATTATTTAATAACGAAATATGCTTATATTAATAAATTTCACGATTAGTGAGGTCATGTACCTTACAACCTGTCGATTCATAATACATTCAGTTGATCATTTCAAAATACTGTAAGGATTTGTCGAGACCGACCTTGTCTAGTCTAGTTTCTAGCTGGATGATGTAGAGTTTGCCCTTGTTACTGCATACTCCTACTTTTATCATGGAAAGAAAGGTTAGATTTTTGTTGGTATTAGATAACTTAGATTAATTTCCTATTTTAATCTTTTATCGGTAACTGTGTGTTATTGTTCAGACAGTGCACATGTCAGGCGCCGGTTGCGCTGCGAACGGATGTAACACCGCTCGTCTCGGATGATTCAGAATCCCCCGTTTCGGATGGGACAACATCCTCGGATGAGGAGTCGCCGGACGGGTCAGGACTGGCTGTGAAGACAGATGCAGTGAAGGACTGGCAGGACTCGGCGCTTCGTGTCACCATGCAGGCCGTGGAGCCGCAGACGGGGAAGCGATTCTCGCTCGTGGCCTCGTGGGACCCGGATCGGTCCGAAAAGAAGAAGGCTGGAGAGAGTACCTCCAGTGACGAAGAGGAAGCGAGGTGACTATTCTTCTGTTCTGCCACTGTCGGCGTACCTTATTATGAACTGAATAGTACTTCTACGTCTGGCCGCTCTATGTATAACATTAAAGTGGTTCGTGAAAGTGTGGCTGTTAATCAGACGAAGTCGCTTCGTCGCCGTTCCCAAGAATTGGGTATAGTTAAACACTAAATTAGTTGAGATTAATTAGCTACTGAAATTTACCAAACAGTTGCCGACGTAACTTCTTAAAGGAGGGACACTGGTTTTTTGGACGAGATAGGCCCATTCTCATCTCACAACATGTGCCAGCTGAAGGCTCATTGCATCTTAATTGAGAATAATTAATGACTTATTGTTGCCAAACGATCGAAAGTTATTATACTTAAATGAATAAATGGGCTCCGAATGAAATACCGCTAAATTTATTGAGTGTTACCTGCATAAACATTTACACACCCTAAATATACTGCAACAGGCTTCTCACACTTCATATCAAATACAACAAGTTTCACATGTTCTCCTCAAACTCGCACCCACTCCAGACAATGCTTACTGTATAATTCAGCGCTCACCACACACCTAATCGCTACCCGCCCAGCTCATACATTGTTTCACTACTGCTGAAATATAATAATAATAAATATAATAATAATAATATGTTACCCCGTTTACTAAGCAAACTACAGTTGGTGAAAACCCGATAATAATACAAATCAGGTTACAAGTATTAACAAAATTATTTAGGATACTTATAATTAATCAAAGAAAAATAATTTAATATTATTAATAATAGTAATACTGCTAAAATTATTAATACAACTGATTAGAGGGTTGTGGGGATGTAAAAAACCTGAAAGTGGTTGATCACGAGGAGAACCGATACACTGATCAGCCAGGACATTCTGACCACCTACCTAATAGCCAGTATGTCCACTTTGACACGGATAATAGCGGCGACGCGTCTTGGCATGGAAGCAATGAGGCCTTGGTAGGGCGCTGGAGGGAGTTGGCACCACATCTGCCCACAAAAGTCACCTAATTCCCGTAAATTCCGGGGAGGGGGGAGATGAGCTCTGACGCCACGTTCAGTCACATCCCAGATGTGTTCGATCGGGATCAGATCTGGCGAGTTGGGGAGCCAGCACATCAATTGCAACTCGCCACTGTGTTCCTTGAACCACTCCATCACACTCCTGGTCTTAGTCATGGCTTATTATCTTGAAAAATGCCACTGCCGTTGGGAAACATGGTTGTCATGGAGGGGTGTACGTGGTCTGCAACCAGTGTATGATAGTTATTGGCCGTCATGGTACTTTGTATGAGCTCCACTGGACCCATGGATGCCCACTTGAATGTTCCCCTGAGCATAATTGAGCCACCTTCAGCTTGTATCCGAGCCGCAATACAGGTATCAAGAAGCTGTCCCCCTGGAAAACGACGGATTCGCACCCTCCTATCGGCATGATGAAGAAGGTATCGGGATTCATCAGATCATGCAATGCTCTGCTACTGCGCCAACGTCCAATGACGATGGTCACGTTCCCATTTCCGTCATAGTTGCCGATGTCGAGCTGTTAACATTGGCACACGCATGGGTCGCCGGCTGCGGAGGCCCCTCGTTAGGAGTGTACGGTGCACTGTGTCTTCAGACACACTTGTACTCTGTCCAGCATTCAAGTCTGATGTTAGTTCCGCCACAGTTCGCCACCTGTCCTGTTTTACCAGACTGCCTAGCCTACAACGTCCGACATCTATAATGTGGGGTGGCCGCCCAACCCCTCGGCGTTTGGACGTAGTTTCACCTTGGTTTCGCCACTTGTTGAAGACACTCACCACAGCACTCTTTGACAATTTAACTAAATTCCTGTTGTGACATAGTTTCGATTTCCCGAGCATTCTACCTTTGTCGTGGTATGTCCTACCGTTTAACATGAAATTCCAACCACAAAACGTCCTGGCATAGCTGAAGTAATCAAACAGATTTTTAAAGATTCATAGTTGTACCGCATATTGAACTTAGGGCACTGAATTTCGAAGGCAAACGATAAAAATTTCTGTTTTTAGAAGATTAAACTAATTGTTATAACATCGCCGGTTAGAGCGGAAAATTTAGGCCTACCTCAAATCTTCCTCTCCCATATTCCAGATCGATTCCTTGAATATTCTACTCTCGTATTGTTTTCACCTCCAATCGTAATATTTTATCTCGTACCGAATTGAAAATGATTAAATAAGAATACGATCCGATATCTTATCAGACTCCGGTAATAACTTTGAAGAGCTCAGTATTTTCACCAAAGAACTTAAGTTTTGAAATGGTGTCTGTAGATTCTGTTAAACCAATTATTTGGTGTTTTCAATTAACCCTAAATTTTTCTTTGCAATCAGTACTCTTTTTTTTAAAAAAAATGGATGAAATTGATGTTGATGCTGCTTGATTCTGTAATTCTGAAAATCGTTTTCAGACAGAATATTCTGTTATCCCTTACAAATGCTTGGTATTCGCCGATTATGTGGCCTGCTTGCTCTTCTATCTAGTCTAAAAAAGTTTCAGTGAAAATTTTGTATTTCACTGCTTGTAAAGAAATGACTATGATTGTTGTTATCTATTTGCCTTCTCTCTAGTATAGTGGGCAGATTAATGCCTGCTTCCAGCCGTCTGCTATTTTTCGAATATCACAGTATTCTTTGATAATTTTGTGCTTGCATTGAGCTGTCAATTTTTCTCCTGGTTTCGGTATCGTAGAAAATAAATGGAATATAGTTAAACCAAATCCAGAGGAAAAACAACGGGTATTGAAATCAGACCGATCTATTACAGGTCTTAACTATATTACAACGATATTTTTTGAGAAATGCTAGGAAAGAGTAAATCTGTCATAGTCATATTTCCTAAGATAGGAAAATCTTACGATCAAAATCTTTGTCACCACATTTAGAAATTGTTAGTTAAGAACAGTGTACCAAAAGGTATTGTGCAAGCATTTAAATAACAATCAAAATACTGTGAGTTGCGTTGAAGCACAAGTCAGCAGATCGGTATGTTTCGAGAGTAGAAGTGGGATACTGCAAGGAAGTTCTTTGATTCCACTACTTTTCATATTCATTATGGATGAAACTATCAGGCCGGTCAAAACGAAAGACAACAACATTAATGTCATAGCTTTAGTGGATGATGTTATAATATGGTGGGGTAGTGAAGAATAACTACAACAAATATGAATTTGATAAGTTTAGATTTAAAATAACGGAGACATAACCCATATGCCGTCAGCAAGGGAAGGAAACCAGTCAAATTAAAATTAGGACAACATAAAAATTGAAACGTTTAAAACTTTAAATGCCTCAGCTGTGGTATTTTAGGGATAATAAACTAATTCCAGAAATAACCAATATGATTAAAACACCTGCAAACTTCGGAATTTCTGTTTCACAGATATTATGCGACAAACGTTTTCTTCAGCCTCAAAACTATTTTTATGTAAAGTCCACCATCAGCCATCCTGACCTATAGGTTAGAAATGGAAACAATGATTAGAAGGAACAACAGTTGGATTTAAGCCAGTGAAATGAAATTCTTTAGGTTGATTATCCAGAACACCAAACAAGCATGGTGGGTGAGCGGCTAACGCTTTGGCCTCTTTTTTGGAGGATGTTAGTTCGAATCCCCGTCCGGGCATCCAGATTTGGGTTTTCTATGGCTTCCCCAGATCCACGCAAATGCCGAGGTGCTTCCTTCAAAAGGTCATGACCGAATTTTTTCCCGTTCCTTGTACCCAGTCCCCTCCCGCATCAAAGACGTCGACGTCGACCGGGCAAAGAGCCATAAAAAAATACCTGACCAAATGGAAACAGGAGTGAGCCAGTGAACTTCAACTAGAACTACATAAAAGCGTTGTAGACATCTTAGAAGAATAAAGACCGAAATGGTTTTATTACATGATTAAAATGACGTCAAATAGACTATCTAAAGCATATTTTGTAAAATCAGTTACTGGAAAACACCTGGAGATAGATAACGAGTTAGCTGGATGAAGCAAATGCAAAAGAATCCAGCTTATCGCAATCCAGAGTGGCAGAAAATATTGGAAGACAAGTAAGTAGTGGCAAGACAAGATATTGTGTAAGTGGCTTCTTCATTACCTCGCCCTTTCCACTGGAGTGGAAAATCTGAAATGGTAATGATTATTCTATTGTTCTGTTTGCCCAAGATTTGGTGAATCTGAGAGTGGGCTCTGCGTGGAATCTGGGATGGTCCTTGACAGTTTAGACGATTCTTGAAGTATTTTACTAACAACTCATTGTTGTCCTTGTTGGTAATCATTTTTCTTGTTGAATCCTTGAAATGGATTTGTATCTGTTATACATGAATATGTATAAACGAAATAAGAATTGTGTATTACAAAATGTTTGTGTATAAGTATACAAATTTTAATATATAATGTGGAACAGTCTGTAGGCATTGTGTTCCAACCATACGCGCAGAAATCATAAACGCTATAGTATTTATGATACAGCATTCAAAAATATGTCTATTTGTAGGTATTTTTTCTTGCCTTCAGAACGGTTTAATCAGCATTTCGATCGCATAGTTAGTTACAAATATAGATATTTCTATAAATAATTTTATGTAACATATATACAAAACATTTTGTTCATTGCTTCGAAATTTGAATACTGAAAGTACTAAAGTAGAACTATATAAAATTAGATACTTATAAAAGAATGTGTATACTATATTTTTGTATCAGTTGCTTCGAGCTATTATGTGTTTCTAAATAATTATTTATCATACAGAAACTATTCCCACATAAAACTGCCTCAGTCTTTGTTGTTCATAGTTTATGTGTCTTATTTACTTCAAAGTTGAGGCCTTTTTGCGGAAACACTTGTTTAGCATCTAATAAATCCATCTCTTGCTCGTATTTCGGTTAAAGCTGACATTTCTATTAAGCCTTGAATAATTTTTTTTGAACTTCCTTTCCCACTCAAACAGAAGGAATATTTGTATTACGTAAGCGGACGTATGTTATTACGAGGGTCGTTCAATAATTAATGCAACACATTATTTTTCTCGGCCAATTTTGGTTGGAAAAACCGCACATTTTTTGTGGAACATTTTTAAATTTTCCCGCTTCGTCTCGTATAGTTTCATTGACTTCCGACAGGTGACAGCGCTATACCGAGCTGTTAAAATGAAGTCTGTAAGGGATGTGCGTTCCAAACAACGGGTAGTGATTGAGTTTCTTTTGGCGGAAAACCAGCGCATCTCAGATATTCATAGGCACTTGCAGAATACGGTGATCTGGCAGTGGACATAAGCACGGTGAGTCGTTGGGCAAAGCGTGTGTCATCATCGTCGCAAGCAGGGGCGGATCCAGGATTTTGTTTTTTTTGGGGGGGGGCCTTGAGCGGACTTTGGTTTGGGGGGGGGGGGCTTGGCTTGAGTGAATTTTGGTTCAGAGGGCTTGCGTTCAGTGGATTTTGGTTTTGGAGGGGGGGCTTGAGTCGGGAAAAAAGGTAGTATTTATAGCCTCCTCGGGCCTCAAATCCCTAAAGCTAAAAAAAAAAAAAAAAGGCCTCAAAACTACAATGTCAGGGGTGGACCTAGATACGTTTGGGGGGGGGGTCTTGAGCCCCCTAGCCCCCCCCCCCCCTGGATCCGCCCCTGGTCGCAAGGTCTAGCAGTACTGTCTGATCTCCCGCGTGCTGGCCGTACGTGCACAACTGTGACGCCTGCATTGTCGGAGCGTGCGAAGTCTCTCATTCGAGAAGATCGACGGATCACCATCAAACAACTCAGTGCTTAACTTGACATCTCTGTTGGTAGTGCTGTCACAATTGTTCACCAGTTGGGATATTCAGTGGTTTGTTCCCGCTGGGTCCCTCGATGTCTAACTGAAGAGCATAAAGAACGAGAACCATCTGTGCGGAACTGCTTGCTCGTCATAAGGCTGAAGGTGACAATTTCTTGTCAAACATTGTTACAGGCGATGAAACATGGGTTTCATCACTTCGAACCGGAAACAAAACGGCAATCAATGGAGTATCGCTACACCCACTCCCCTATCAACAAAAAGTTTAAAGCCATACCCTCACCCGGTAAAGTCTACAGTCTTCTGGGACGCTTAAGGGGTTATTCCGGTCGATGTCCTTCCCCATGGCCAATTCATCAACTCTGATGTGTATTGTGCTACTCTTCGAAAATTGAAGAAACGGCTTTAGCGTGTTCGAAGGCACAGAAATCAGAACAAACTTCTCCTTCATGACAACGCAAGACCTCACTCAAGTCTTCGCACCCGAGAGGAGCTCACAAAACTTCAGTGAACTGTTCTTCCTCATCCACCCTACAGCCTCGATCTCGCACCGTCGGATTTCCATATGTTTGGCCCAATGAAGGATGCAATCCGTGGGACGCACTAAGCGGATGATGAAGAAGTTGTAGGTGCAGTACGACATTGGCTTCGGCATCGACCAGTGGAATGGTACCGTGCAGGCAAACAGGCCCTCATTTCAAGGGTGGCGTAAAGCCGTAGCATTGAATGGAGATTATGTTGAAAAATAGTGTTGTGTAACTAAAAGATTGGGAAATAACATGGTGTATTTGAATGCTGAATAAAACAACCCCTGTTTCAGAAAAAAAATGTGTTGCATTACTTATTGAACGATTCTCGTAAAAAATACCGTAAACACACATTGCACGCAGTGATCTAGAATTCGCATCTCTTTTATATTTTACGAGATATTAAACAAAAAATATGCAGAAGATTCCTTTGATATTTTACACCAAGTTGGATACACGTAGTTAGATAGAATCTTTGTGAAAAAAATTAAAACTTTTATCTCAAATCACCCCTCAGGACAGGAAAAAAATTCGGAAGGTAAAAATAGGTTTTTTGACATTATGGATAATTCGCAAAATAATATAACTTTTTTTCGTTGTGCTAAAACACGTTATTCTTCAACTTTTATATATTCCACTTTTACCCTCAATGGCTTGTGACATTAGCAGAAAGGCAAAAAATGAACATTTTGGATCGGTTTGTACGGAAACTTTATGTAAAACGTCTTAGGAGAAACAATTCGAAATATACTGTAAAAGGCTTTGAATAGATCACTAAGTAGCTGCAAAAATTACTCGTATGAACTGGTGCGGTCTGTCAAAAAACCACGGTCGAGAACTCTTTCGAAAATACACATGTTTTTTTATTTTATAATAGATACTAGCTGGTGCACATGACTTAGTCACGAATTTTGAAGGTTTTTACTGTTTTGGCACTGAACCTGAAATATTTCCAGGATAATAAGCTTTTTTTGTTTATGGCTTTACGCCTCGTTGAACGTCAAGGTCATTAGAAGTGGGATAGGACTGGTGACAAGGAAGCGAAGGAATTTGGCCATGGCCATTTGAAGGATGCATCTCCGACATTCGCCTGGACGTGATTTGGGGAAACCATGGAAAACCCAAATCTGGATGACCGGACGGAGATCCGAACTCGCCTTCTTCCCGAATACGAGGCCGGGGCGGTCTGGTAGCTCACTGGTTAAGGACGTCTGACTGGAAAGGGAAATCCCGGTCTCAGCTGTGATTTTCAAAGGCCATCAAACCGACATTCACCTCTGCCGCAGCCAGAGTAAGCCAGAACACTTCTGTGGTTTGGATTTCACGTTAAGCTGTGGCTTCCCTATACCCGGTACTATTACCTGGTTAGGTTAGATATCCACAAAGGGGTGCTTTGCACGGCGAATAGATAACACAGGCATCTGACGGCCGAACAATCATTTGGGATATCCCGGTCAACAATGCCACATGATTATTGAATTGACCATCAGTAATCAAAGTACAGTACATATATATATATATATAAGTATACAGAAATACATATATATCAATTATATATGTACAGGGGTTCCAGGTCATTCAGATCGACAAAGCAGGTGGAAACCCAACTTTTAGGAAAAATGTGAAATATTGCTGATTTCTTAACAACTGCAGCTTGCTTAGTTTTGAGTTTAGAAAAAACCTTTGTGCTACAAAATTTGTAGGAAATTTTGTCCTCTTTCAAACTGTAAATAAAGTATTTCTTGCTAAGATTCATTTTAAAAACAGATATCAAAATGTTGACCTTTTTTGTCACAGAATATTGTGCCGAGGGTGTCGGAGTTCGAATACTTGCTTACTACATACTCTCACCAATATATACAAAATAAGAAAAAAATCTCCTACGTGATAGTAATGTTTGTGGGACCCCTTTCTTACGACCCCGTTACTCGGACTTCAAATCACTCTCTATACTATAATTCGCATTTCTACCAATACTATTCCACTCAAGTTCTGAATATCGTAACTCTATTGTACTAATGAAACTCCTACAAGTGAACCCTATATCCTCTATTACCTGACCTAATGATGCACTACTTTTAAAAAATCTCGTGACCTGGTATCCTGTACCTACCTGATCCTGCAGAAGAGGGCCCTAAACCTCGCCCATGGCTACTTCCTATCTTCCCACGTCTCTTTTGTGAAGGCCTACTCCTTCATCTACATGAGGCTATTCCCCTCCTGATTCTGGTAACATGTCATACTTATTTCTCCCCACAGCTTCTGCAGTGTCTGGTTTTCCCATGGTTCCCTATGACCTGTTATCTGCTCCCAACCATCCTTCTCACCCTTCACACTGTGCGTGCCCTTCATCTCTTCTTTTTGGCCCTATTACGCAGCTCCATGATTATTTCGCCCATCTGCATTGTAGTTTGATCCCTAATTCAGAACCCACTCGATCCTAGATAAGGAGACTTCTACGTGAAAGCTTTATTACGTTGTTGATGGTATTAATTGTGGAAATGTTTCCATCTATCATGATCATTTCTCTTATATCGCGCTTAAGCAGCACCTTTGTGTCACTTGCTGACATTATTTTCCTTAAATATTTAAATAGTTCGTTGTAATTGAAGTAATTCGCTAATATTGCGAAAAAATCGCAACATCTGCTACGCATACGTCGTTTCATCGCGATTGGAATAGAAACTTGTAATACCTATCATTAGTTGTATAATTATGCATGCAGGTTTCTAACAACAATGAAACATTATTGTATCTGTAATAATATTCCAAAATGTGTTTTTTGATACTTACGCAGTTAAAATCAGACACCGATATCTACTAACCATTTTTTTTTTTTGCGATGATATAATCATCCGAGCCTCCTAGGGACAGTCTGAATCTTACACAAAAATAACCATTTAAATTCTTTTTGCAGAAATAATTAGTTTTTTTTCTCTAGAAATCTACTATTGTGTTTTTACTTAAACTGTAGCAGCATTTGAATCATTCTATGAATAAATTTCTTTTGGTTATCCTGATTTTGTTATTGTGATGCTGTTCTTAAGAAGTGTTTTACTCGCTCTGAATTCAATGTTAAGTTGTGCAGAACTTTTTGGGCATATTATAAAACCTCAAGAAGTAGCCTAAATTATTTACCAAAAAACTTGATCAATTTTAAAAATTATTTTAATTATATTGACGTGTAACATATTAGACTTGATACCACTAGATCTACCCGGCGACCTCGTTTGTTGCGGCAGTCACGAAAAGAGTAGAATCCAGAGCGGTGGTGGAGTTTACGGACACAACAACACTGTCTACGAACTTTGTGATCCCGTCGGCACCAGACTCCGGAATTGCAGGGTGGACCATGCAAAGAAAGAACACAAATAAATTATGTAATTTTCTTTGGTTTTCAACGAATGTAAAACAATAAAAATAAATAAAAATATACTGTACTTAACGCTGGTTATTCTACTTCATTTGGGAAGCGAATTATTATCAACATTCAGGCTACAGTGCGGTGTCATTTGTAGCCCGGTTCTTCTTCGTTTTGTGGACCCAATCGACATTAGTGAAGCAAGGTCATATTGTCTCTGGTCCAACAGACGACTCCTTTGGTTGAGAGAATTCGTACCATGCGTCTGCAGCACTTCCCCGGCAACAAAATGAGAAAAATAATTTGGATAAGCAGATGCAACAATTAATACCCTCACCCAGTGGCTGATCCAGATTTTTTTTTTTTGGGGGGGGGCTAGGATTCGGTTTTGGGGGGCTTGACACGGGGGAGGAGGGATTCGCCGACAGATCTCAGTATTTTCCAGATTTCCCCCCCCCCCCCGGATCCGCCACTGCCCTCACCATTCGGTGTCAAACTATGTACTGTTCCAACTTCTCAATGCCTGTAAAATAAACAAACCCCAAGTTATTGCAAAAAAATACTATGGGTAAAAACTGTTTCAGTGTTATTTAAAACCTACTTACTAAAATCAGTTGTATGATCCAAATCTTGATATGAGTTTTGCAGTATTCTTTTTCAACAAAGTATGATAAAATGAATAAACTGAACCTTCCACTCGTTAGTAACGAACCAAGGTCCGGTGGAATAATCATGTTTGACACCGTTGGTGAACCAAGACCTTGCTGAGCTGGGGTCAGTGGAGTGGGATGTTGAACCCTGCAGGAAAATGAGGAAAAATACTTTGCAATACAACAAAATAATAATTTGATCAAAAAGATGTATGAATCGACGCACTTACCAGCAAACGAAGAAATTAAATATCGGTACCAGTCATCGATACGTGTGAAATAAAATCCTCGAAGTTGTAGAAATTTTTTTTGAAGTAAACTATTTCAGTACGGTCTAAAATTTTACTTACTGAAATTCGATATGTCGACGGAGTCCAAATCGAAATCATCAAATTATTGGCAGTCCATTATGATATGTTTCAAGAACGAACAAGCATACATCCGGTTCATTATACAGAGAATCCAACAAGGTCTGTTTATGATGCAACTACTCCTGCGCATAACGCAGGACATTAGCACTTGTGGTCCTACATAATATACCATAAGAGTGCAGGAAATAATTGGAAACATCCGCTGAAACTCATAGTTCACCGCCTGCACCAGCCGATGACAGAAAATAATTTATGTAAGGAGCACTGGCACAGGACGTAGTATTTTCTCCAGTTGCCTGCCTATAGTTACAAGTGATAGGACAATAATTTTTAAATCATCTACTGTGGGAAAAAATAAGTTAGCAATCTGAATGTGAGTGTACCCTGTTCTTAAAGTGGATTCGTAACAATAGAATTTTTTAATTCTTTATTTTTTTTTTAATTGCAATGTAGCGCACGCTACGGTGGCAATTTCCCTACACACCCATTCTCCCTCTTTCCTGCACCAACCCTACATTTGCCCTCTACAAATTTTTAACTTCAAACTCTTTCAATGTTGTCTTTGCCGCTCTTGCTCCCTATCACTAAGCATGTGCAACAACAAAAACAATATTTACTGAAAATGATGTTAATAGCTTTATTTTTCAACCTCATCCAGCAAAAACTAACTCCCAATTGGACAACGCGTTACTAACCTACTTAGAAAAGTAAGTTATGTATTTTTAAGTCCATCACCTGTTGTACAACTGAAAAATAATACTGAAATATCCGCCATCGAGCAATTCATTATTCAACTTCAACTTCTTTCAATAAAACTAACTCCCAATAGTGGAAAACATGCTCCGGTAAATAAAACAGGACAATAGTAAATAATTTTAGAAGATTCTGTGAAGCTAAGTGCACAGTTCCTATGCTGAGTGACAGCATCACTTTGAATACAGCCGGGGGAACTTTTTTGTTGTAAGAACAGCTGCAATGCTCGGCGGTATACAAAGCTTGATCAGGCGTTTCATGTGTGTCTCTTCGAGCACCTCTCCCACGGTGCCATCTCCAGCTATAAGTGTGAATAATTTTATATTGAAATTATATCAGTGATTGTAACGGTGATTCAACCGTTGTGTAGACAGCAAAAACTTCCTACAAACAGAAATATTGTTTGTGGAATAGTATCGAAAATAACTGAGACATTTTCATTAAATGATTGCGCTATTGCTTGCCTTTTTTTTCTGGCACTTCCAGTACAGCTCCCAGCAAAGTTTGGGCGTGACAGAAGTATAGTTACAGAAAAAATCTGTATTTGAAACTAGTTATGCGATCGAAAAGCTGATTCGACTATCATGCAGTAAAAATAAGTCTACTAGTAGACATATCATTAAATGCCGTAGCATAAATATTATAGACATTATAATTTTTGTGTTTATAAATCTGACATACTCAACAGACTGTTCCACTTTCAGTATTAAAATTTCCAAGCATAGAATAAAATGTTTTCCATACTTTTTACTAAAAAAAATTAGTAATACACAATGCTGAATTCCTTGATGCATATACATATATATGAGATTCTACACTTCCAGGATTCTACAGGAAAACTGAATACCAACTACAAGGACAATTATGAGTTCCCACGAAACTTTTTCAAACCGTTAAGGCCCATCACAGCGTGTCAGTTCGCCAAACCGCTACAAGAGAACTCACTTTTTCAAGGGACACCTTTGACCTCGAACGCTCGGAAATGCACGAAAAAATATTTAGAATAACAAGCGATCTTAAACAAACCAGTGGTGTGTGTCATTTCCATGCAGAATTCCGCACTCGTCTGCTAGCGTAATTAAAGAGCCATGAAAAGAAACTATTGTGTGATTCCTGCTCAAGTCTTGCACATAGTACCCTTCCAGATGCAACTTTTCCAAACAAAGATGTTATGCTGAAGATATTACCACCGAAAACAACAAAATATTGCCCCTTGATGTTTTCTTCTTTCGGCAACATAAGCACTATATCAGAAGATTTACTGATTTTGTAAGACTATAATGTGTCAAACCGTAGTGATCTAGGTCGATCACTTGCTAAAACCATATTTCTCAAGTCAGTATCCAGGGCGGGTGAGCATGAAATAGTTAAGCAATAGGAGCTATGACCTGAGATGTAGCATGCATATCAGCAAGCTGTAAGTCGCCAGTTTTGTAAGTCGTCAGTTTCCAAGCGCCAGTAATTATTGCAAGCTGGTAAAGTGACTTCACAGCAGGTTAGCGAGAACTATTACCCTCTCCACACAGTGATGAAAGGATGGGGAAGTATCTATTTAAACCCTGGGGGCAGGGGTCTGTCTCTCTACGAACCATATTGACGCCTAGGGCGCCGAGAGGGATCGACGCCGCCGAGGCGGCAGTTGCAGAGAAGAATATGATGACTGGTGTCTCATACTAAGGTGGGCTCTACTGCGATAGCTGGGTGTGGACAGTTAAAGAGGCAATCATTGGTCATATTCAAGTGGGCATAGTCTTGTAGAGATATTATCACTATTCCAGTTAGTTTGTGCTGCGAGGCACCCATAAGTTACTGTACATGCTCGCCTTGTCCTTGGTCCTGTGCTGAATGATCCAGTAAACGCATAGCCATTTTGTTATAAAACCAATCAAACTCGTAGATATTCATATATGCCATCAGACTTTGCTCATGTAAATAAATGTGTAAATATGCAACTGCCGTTTACAGTAATTTAACCTCCATTCCCATCTTAATATCTGAATGCACTGAGCAAAATAACCTGTCAGGTGTTGCAGAAGGGACCTACGACGAATATTCACATCAAACTAGTGTTGCAAATAAAAAAAATTTTTTTTTACAGCTTTGTGAAAAAAAAAAACATGAAAAAAAACCTAACACCCTTGGTTTTTTTCTAATTTTTTTTTTCAGAAAACAATATATTTGATAAATTATAGTTTTATTTACAGAACTTCATTTTACATGTATGTTTTAAGCTTACTGAATCATATAATGTCTTACATAATGATTCATAAATGTATCTATATAGGTAACATAATTTTTTATTCATCCTCTATGTCAGTACCACAATCACTAGTATCAGTAGGCCTACTACCAACACTAGTTTGGTCGGTGTCGGAATTTTCTGTTTCTTCTTCTGTCTCCTCTAGATCCATAACTTCAGAAATAGTTACATTTCTTTTGCTGGTTGTTCTTGTATTGTACGCAAAAGATTTTGATTTGCAATTTTAAATTAAGACCAAAGTACACACTGCGCCGACGGTTTTGTATTACGGTCTTTTAAGATTGAATTTAAATCTATTATCATACAAAATAGGAGCTTTATTTCTTTTCAATCGTTGGTTTACGCCAACGGTTGCAAGGAAACAATTCATAATTACTGACAATTAATGATTCAGTATCA
>CM061919.1:238240654-238269582 GCA_031002005.1 Vandiemenella viatica | reverse complement strand
AAGAGCATCTGATTGCAAAGAAAAATTTAGGGTTAATTGAAAACACCAAATAATTGGTTTAACAGAATCTACAGACACCATTTCAAAACTTAAGTTCTTTGGTGAAAATACTGAGCTCTTCAAAGTTATTACCGGAGTCTGATAAGATATCGGATCGTATTCTTATTTAATCATTTTCAATTCGGTACGAGATAAAATATTACGATTGGAGGTGAAAACAATACGAGAGTAGAATATTCAAGGAATCGATCTGGAATATGGGAGAGGAAGATTTGAGGTAGGCCTAAATTTTCCGCTCTAACCGGCGATGTTATAACAATTAGTTTAATCTTCTAAAAACAGAAATTTTTATCGTTTGCCTTCGAAATTCAGTGCCCTAAGTTCAATATGCGGTACAACTATGAATCTTTAAAAATCTGTTTGATTACTTCAGCTATGCCAGGACGTTTTGTGGTTGGAATTTCATGTTAAACGGTAGGACATACCACGACAAAGGTAGAATGCTCGGGAAATCGAAACTATGTCACAACAGGAATTTAGTTAAATTGTCAAAGAGTGCTGTGGTGAGTGTCTTCAACAAGTGGCGAAACCAAGGTGAAACTACGTCCAAACGCCGAGGGGTTGGGCGGCCACCCCACATTATAGATGTCGGACGTTGTAGGCTAGGCAGTCTGGTAAAACAGGACAGGTGGCGAACTGTGGCGGAACTAACATCAGACTTGAATGCTGGACAGAGTACAAGTGTGTCTGAAGACACAGTGCACCGTACACTCCTAACGAGGGCCTCCGCAGCCGGCGACCCATGCGTGTGCCAATGTTAACAGCTCGACATCGGCAACTATGACGGAAATGGGAACGTGACCATCGTCATTGGACGTTGGCGCAGTAGCAGAGCATTGCATGATCTGATGAATCCCGATACCTTCTTCATCATGCCGATAGGAGGGTGCGAATCCGTCGTTTTCCAGGGGGACAGCTTCTTGATACCTGTATTGCGGCTCGGATACAAGCTGAAGGTGGCTCAATTATGCTCAGGGGAACATTCAAGTGGGCATCCATGGGTCCAGTGGAGCTCATACAAAGTACCATGACGGCCAATAACTATCATACACTGGTTGCAGACCACGTACACCCCTCCATGACAACCATGTTTCCCAACGGCAGTGGCATTTTTCAAGATAATAAGCCATGTCACAAGACCAGGAGTGTGATGGAGTGGTTCAAGGAACACAGTGGCGAGTTGCAATTGATGTGCTGGCTCCCCAACTCGCCAGATCTGATCCCGATCGAACACATCTGGGATGTGACTGAACGTGGCGTCAGAGCTCATCTCCCCCCTCCCCGGAATTTACGGGAATTAGGTGACTTTTGTGGGCAGATGTGGTGCCAACTCCCTCCAGCGCCCTACCAAGGCCTCATTGCTTCCATGCCAAGACGCGTCGCCGCTATTATCCGTGTCAAAGTGGACATACTGGCTATTAGGTAGGTGGTCAGAATGTCCTGGCTGATCAGTGTATCGGTTCTCCTCGTGATCAACCACTTTCAGGTTTTTTACATCCCCACAACCCTCTAATCAGTTGTATTAATAATTTTAGCAGTATTACTATTATTAATAATATTAAATTATTTTTCTTTGATTAATTATAAGTATCCTAAATAATTTTGTTAATACTTGTAACCTGATTTGTATTATTATCGGGTTTTCACCAACTGTAGTTTGCTTAGTAAACGGGGTAACATATTATTATTATTATATTTCAGCAGTAGTGAAACAATGTATGGCACTGGTCAGTACACCTGGGCGGGTAGCGATTAGGTGTGTGGTGAGCGCTGAATTATACAGTAAGCATTGTCTGGAGTGGGTGCGAGTTTGAGGAGAACATGTGAAACTTGTTGTATTTGATATGAAGTGTGAGAAGCCTGTTGCAGTATATTTAGGGTGTGTAAATGTTTATGCAGGTAACACTCAATAAATTTAGCGGTATTTCATTCGGAGCCCATTTATTCATTTAAGTATAATAACTTTCGATCGTTTGGCAACAATAAGTCATTAATTATTCTCAATTAAGATGCAATGAGCCTTCAGCTGGCACATGTTGTGAGATGAGAATCTCGTCCAAAAAACCAGTGTCCCTCCTTTAAGAAGTTACGTCGGCAACTGTTTGGTAAATTTCAGTAGCTAATTAATCTCAACTAAT
The DNA here is from genome assembly GCA_031002005.1 of Vandiemenella viatica. NCBI lineage: Eukaryota > Metazoa > Arthropoda > Insecta > Orthoptera > Morabidae > Vandiemenella > Vandiemenella viatica. Next base: position 238,267,384 of record CM061919.1, on the reverse strand, counting down.
TTAGTGTTTAACTATACCCAATTCTTGGGAACGGCGACGAAGCGACTTCGTCTGATTAACAGCCACACTTTCACGAACCACTTTAATGTTATACATAGAGCGGCCAGACGTAGAAGTACTATTCAGTCATAATAAGTACGCCGACAGTGGCAGAACAGAAGAATAGTCACCTCGCTTCCTCTTCGTCACTGGAGGTACTCTCTCCAGCCTTCTTCTTTTCAGACCGATCGGGTCCACGAGGCCACGAGCGAGAATCGCTTCCCCGTCTGCGGCTCCACTGCCTGCATGTTGACACGAAGCGCGAGTCCTGCCAGTCCTTCACTGCATCTGTCTTCACAGCCAGTCCTGACCCGTCCGGCGACTCCTCATCCGAGGATGTTGTCCCATCCGAAACGGGGGATTCTGAATCATCCGAGGACGAGCGGTGTTACATCCGTTCGCAGCGCAACCGGCGCCTGACATGTGCACTGTCTGAACAATACAACACAGTTACCGATAAAAGATTAAAATAGGAAATTAACTAAGTTATCTAATACCAACAAAATCTACCTTTTCTTTCCATGATAAAAGTAGGAGTATGCAGTAACAAGGGCAAACTCTACATCATCCAGCTAGAAACTAGACTAGACAAGGTCGGTCTCGACAAATCCTTACAGTATTTTGAAATGATCAACTGAATGTATTATGAATCGACAGGTTGTAAGGTACATGACCTCACTAATCGTGAAATTTATTAATATAAGCATATTTCGTTATTAAATAATTACTGTTATATAGTGTAACTTTGGTATTTCAGTTTTCAAGGACAGAGGACACCAAGCCAGAGTAAAGGAACATTCTGGTTATCAGTTAGTTGGTAGTGTAAAAGAGATGGCTTGAGACGCAGAAATGTATAGATGTTTGAAATCCTTGCGGATGGACATAAAGTTGTGTTTGATATTTGAGAAAATAAGCATAAGGGTAGAGATAAAGAATAATAATATGGAAGAATTGTAATCAATGTGTTTGAATAGAATAATGTGTATTAATAGGAAAATGAGGGCAAATGATCATTCTTATTGTGAAAGTTTAATAGACCGTTAGAGTTGGTATTTAAAAAGTAATTGCACTTCATTTAAAAGATAATTTATATTCAGCTGTGTCAATAAACCTAGTATTGGATATATAGGATAAATAAAAGTTGTATAGCACTTATCCGATATTTGAAATTGGAGAATAAATATATTTTTTATAATATTTAATTGTAAGGGTTAAAAGTCACAATTACGGATAAGTATATACCCTGTAAGAAGAGACATTTAACCCGTTCCAGATTATTAACTGAGCAGCCTGAAACATATGTAACAAGTCCGCAGGGTAAGCAGACTAAAGCCGCATTCCCACGATCTCTTGTAACGGGGGCGGGACGGGACGGGACCTCATTAAGCCGGCCACACACAGAAACCGGGAGGGGCAGGGGCGGGGCGGGGCGCGACGGGTCGCCTGACTTGCCCTGTCTTGCTGCTGTCACACACAGAACGAGGCGGGGCACGACAAGTCAAACATTTAGCAAATTTCTTCATTGCCCCAGTCACCTGTCAGTGAACTCAGTGGGAAAATACTGGTGTGTAGTGTATCATTTTGAAATCGATGAAGATGAGGAGACCGTTTTTGTTAATTTGGAACTATCTGCAAGCTCTTGGACCACAATGTTAACAACAGAGAGATGTGGGTACACCCTATAAACCTGAAAAGGAATATAGGAAGTTTTATTTCTGAGCTTCGAGCCGACCCAGACAAGTTTTTCCATTATTGTCGCATGTCAATTTCGACAATCGATTTTGTACTGAGAGCATTCGGAGCAGATAGAAAGCAAAATACCAACTGGATAACAGCCATACCCCCAGAGGAGCGGCTTTTGATAACCTTAAGGTATATATTGTATGTTGGTCCTCTTTTCCTCAGCATTAGTTATTCAACCATATAATAACACTGTATAGTCATAAAAATTTTAAATCTTACAGTCATACATGCCACACATACAAATCAGTCGAATATTCGAAACACAACACAACCACGTGTTCAACACAACCAGACCGCGAGATAGTGGAGCCCAGGGAGGGTGGGTCACGTGACAGCGCATGCGCAGAACGTTCTGCCCGGCAGCGACTTGCCCCAGGGCATAATTTGTTTTAGCTTCGCATTTTGCCCCGGGGCGTCTTTTCGACGTGCCCTGCCCCGCCGGTCCTGTGTGTGATGCTCCATAGGCAACCGTGCGTTTCCCGTCGCACAAGACGCCCCGGGGCAAAATGTCCTGCCCCGCCCGGTTCTGTGTGTGGCCGGCCTTAGCCGAAGTGTAGGGACGAGCCCGCGCCGCAGGTTAGTCCTCGCTTACCTCGCCGCCATTTACCCACCACGTTTCCTAGTGTCGTTTGACACAGATCACTTTACAGCAACATAAGGGGTGCGCACCGCTGCTGCAAACCGATAACAACCAGCGCCACCTCTACACACGCCTGTGATGTTTACCGACACTGGGTAGCTGCGTCTCATCTCCGCTAGCAGAGGTGGCCCTGTTCCCATGGCGTGTTGTTGAGTATTCGTCCCGTCCCACCTCCGTTACAAGAGATCGTGGGAACGCGGCTTAGGTGAAGGCGCCGTGACCTTGGCTGTACTAACTTCTCAACGGCGGTGCAGTCACTCTATGGTACTCACCGCGAGTAAGGTTTCTTTGCGGCCTTTTCGTCCGCCTTAGTCCACTGTTTGCGCAGCTCGCAGAAGGAGCGACGCCAGGTAGGGGGAGGCAGCGGCGGGTTAGACTCCCAGAAGCAGCAGCAGCACCCAGCATTCGTCTGCGCACGAGCAAACACAACTTATTTAGAGGTCATATTCTGGTACAGCAGTTTTCCATGTGCTGCACCAATGTTGAATGCTGTCAAATAGTTAAAGATAATAAGACAGTATTGAATCAAGATTTACTGTATTGCTTTTTTTTTTTGCTTATGGCTTTACGCCTCGTCGAGGTAATTAGAGGTGTGAAAGAACTGGAGGCAGGGAACGGGAAGAAATTGGGACTTGGCCTTTTGAAGGAACCATCCCGGTATTCGCCTGGAGTGACTTGGCGAAACTACAGAACACCCACATCTGGATGACCGTAAGTGGAAACGTTCACCCACCACGTTTGTATTTCTTTATTTTTCTAGACATGGTGTCTCACTTGTCGTGCAAAGCTCTTCCTAACTAAGGCATTACCGGTGTAATTCCCTCATTATCTACATGATTTCTTCCGAGCGTGGTGGTGTAATGGTTAGCGTTCTGGCCTCGCATTCGGGAGGACGGTGGTTCGAATCACCTTCCGGACATCGAGATTTGGGTTTTCCATGGTTTCCCAAATCACTCCAGGCAAATTCCGGGATGCTTCCTTCAAAAGGCCATGGCTGAATTCCTTCCCCCCCCCCCCCCCCCAACTTTTTCCCGTCTCTAAAGACCTCGCTGTTAAGAGACGTTAAGCAGTTATAAAAAACAACATGATTTCTAGATATTGCAACATTTGCAAGATCTTACACATCAATGTCATCTTATCGTGTATGTATTTTTTTTTTTTAAATACATATGGTAGAGGTTTACAGCTAGTTGAGCTTGAGGTCCTTAGAGCAAGGACGAGGTTGTGTGCAAGAAGCGGAAAGGTAATAGTGCCATGAAAGGGTTTCTAAGACGAAAGAGCGTAAGCCGAACCCCAAAGATATTCCACCCATACACGTGATGTCACAGTTTTAATTTCTCAGCATTCTGTTCGGTTGAATTGAGTCCATCAGAAGCCATGGTCGTATTTGGACAGAGGCGGGAGAATCAAATGGACCAATGAGGAAATTTGGCACCAATGGTGATTGCGGTAGAGGGGTGTAGCCAATGAGAGTCAACAGACTGTGGAAATTCCCATTGATGTCACAGATGTGTTTAAAAAAAATTGGAATGCGGCGCGCGGCAATTTCCGGTTTATTCCTGACGCGTGCCATTACCGTCACATTGTGAAAGAAACCGCATCAAAGACGTATTTGAACAGGTGTCTCATAACTTCTGTACTCTGGTATGCAGTTATTTATAGCGCGCGCTAGGTGAAAGTGGTAAAGGATAGCGGGCTAAGTATAGCTCTGGGATGCGTTTCACATATTTAGACATTATGGAGCGACAAATAAGCAGGTAGAGACAAATATTTCAGATCCTAACACCAAAACATTATCTTTGGTTCAAGAAGAGGTTGACCGAGGTATAAATGAATGAGACTCCATACCGAGCTATGGTCGAATACCCGTCCAGCCATCAAGATTTCGGTTTATGGACGTGTTCCTATAAAACTCATAAATCATGAGGTAAACATTGTTGTTATATGTCAATTTTTGTAGGTAGGATTAAGAACTAACTTTCTCTAAAGGCAGTCTCACTCCTATACAGGTACATACTTTGACAATAAATTTGGTCGCCGCTGAAAAATTCTGTCACTTTTATTTTGCACAATCTGACATCAACGTCATCCCAGCATACAGTAATGCAATACTGACAAGCCAGTATTGCGTTAGTGTTTCTTAGGATAACATTGAGGTCAGATTGTGCAAAATAAGAGTGATAGAATTTTTCAGCGGCGGCCAAATTTATTGCCAAAGTGTGTACATTTACAAAACTAATATCGAAATTTCTGTTTCCATGCTGAAAGAATAGAAAATCATAATGAGGTGTTGTAGATGAATAGAAATTAAGATGTGAAAGCATAACTATTTCGTTTAAAATACCTTAAGGGCCTAATAGGACAAACAAGTGTAACTAAGCCGCTTGAAATCGTAGAATACCGAGAACGACGTCTTTTGGAAGCGGGTGGGGGGGGGGGAACATCTGAATTGGGGGGAACTCGAAATTTTTTCAAGGAAGTGGGGTGGGGGACTGAAACATGACGATTTCTTACAAAATAAAACTCAAAGCTATTGAGGAAACTATTTTTATTATTGATTAACATAGTAATCCAAGGACCTACTATGCAGCTAATCACGATCGTAACTTAATTATAGTTTTTATGTAAACATTAATCGTCTAGGATTCTCAGAAAAATTTTCAATAACTGTATTTGTCACTTTCACGAAATTTCGATGCACGCCCATCAGGCATAATCCAGTCAATATTTCCTCTCCCATAGTGTTCCTGAGCCAGTTCTTTACTCGTCGTAGCGTACTGAAGGAAACTTGATTTTTCTTCTGCCCTCACTGAATACGCCCATGAGCCAGAGCCTAACTTTCTTCTTGAGTTGGAGAATTCTTGGCTGAAGTGGTTGCCTAGTTGGCATTGCCTTCATTTTCACAGGTTGTATTTTCTTTTTCTTTTCTTTCTAGGCTTTATTTTGGGTAACCTTTTATTGTTGTTATTATTATTATTTTTTCATCAGTTTTTATTTTATTTTTTACTATTTTTTTTAGTATTTGTATATATATTTTGCCATTAGCAAGTACAGCGGTCTCCGGTGCGGTCCCTGAGTGCGAGTGAATTTATGATGGGATTGGTACTTTCTTGCGCCTTACTGTAGAAGGTGGTTGCCAATTTTATGTACCGATCCCTGAGCATTGGTACTTCCGCTACCTGTTGTAGGTCCATTGTTGGAAACTGCATTAGTAGATGGAGTGCCCTTTTCAGGGCTCGGTTCTGGAGTCTTTGGAGAGTATTGATGTGCGTGTTGGCCGCGTACACCCAGACTGGAGAAGTGTACTCCATCAGCGGCCACACCAACAACTTGTATATATGTTCACCTGCCCTTGGGTTGAGGGTGCTGTTGTAGTTGAGGAGAGGGTATAGTTCCCCCAGCCGGCGCTGCACTCTTTGTCGGACGTCTTCTACGTGGGCCTTCCAGGTCACCTTCGAATCTATGATGACTCCCAGGTATCTTGCCGTTGTCACCCAGGGGATTCTCTCATCGAAGAGCTCGAGTCTTGGGCGTAGCGGCGTTCTTCGACGCATTTTTGCTAATTCTCGAGCCTCTTCTTTTTTCTCACAAAACAACTTCATTCACGTGAACTGTTAATATATGATCTACATCTTCAACCCATTTTGTCACAGTTCACATATTACCATCGAGAAAGAAAAACTTTAACGCTGTGAACAACACAATGCCTCTCGAACGTTGAAATCAAGTTAAATAAGTCGGCAGTGAGACAAAACTAAATCCAACCAGTAATTTTGTGCTCAAATTGCGTTCAATGAAAGATGGATACTAAATTGCGGAAATTTTTAGCCGAAACGTATCGGCTTTCTGAACTCACATAAAAACGAATTTACCTTACTTATCTCCAGAACCAGACTGTACTATATCAAAGAGCTTTCAACATTCGACCTGTAGTTTTTGCGCGAATTGTTGGACACTAACTTAAATTTCTCAGCTTTCGTATTTTCGCATTTCTATACCTAAGATACAAGAAAGAAAATTTTACGACATACCATAGTTTATTACCTGAGCACATACAGCATGCCGTTACAATACAAATAAATTTTCAGAAGACTCATTATGGAGAAGTTAAAAATGGTACGTAAAAATCTATTACGACGTCCTCATTATACTTCTTTACATACATACGCTGCAGTTCCAAAGTGGAAGATTGCTTTGCACAAAATCTAACAATAATCAAATTCCTTATTGTTGGAATTATATCTAAAAGGCATCTTTGAGATTAAAGATTGGTTGAGTTTTCTCTTTACATCATGACTCAAATCTCGCCCACTTTATTTAGACTTATAATGGAAACTTAGCCAACTATAGTAACAGGGTATCTTATTAAACTAATACAGAAATGTTGCCATTCATGACAAAGTAGTATTGCTACTGCATACGCCACCTTTACAAAGACTGATTATTACTGTTACTATTAGATGTAAAAATAGTAGCGACAAGAGGAGATATGGATGTATTCATAAAGAGCATTGTGAATGATAAAGGAACACTGAATAATACGCATAAAAATCTAAGCAATTAATGAGGAGGGGACGTTCAGGCAATAATAGATGATAAAGGGAGCAGATGCTGCATAGGACAAAAACGACAGAAATATTAATCAATTGGTATGATGAGCCCGTTATGGAAAACTTCAGAGCAGGAGTTATCGGATGAGCCATAAGACATTTTGAAAAAAGCTGGGTACTTGAAACAAACGTATGGAGGAGTATTAAAACAAGTGTGCTACAGACAGGTGATGATGAAATCGTACCACACCCTTAACATTGTTTAGGTTGAGTCTACAATAAACGAGAGAACATGTACCCTAATAGTACCGGTTCGCAAAGGAGAAACAAATGGTGTCAACAACTTTAAACTGATTAGTTTGACCGCAAGGGAGGGGAAATTCAATATCTAACTACATCAGGAATTTCTGTGAGAAAAGAAAATTGTTTGCAAATCAGAAAAACAAGATTGGGAGAGATTTTTCGGACAAGTGAGTCAGAAACTGAAAAATATTTTCTAGGGAAAGGGGGGACAGGAGCTACTGGACTTACAGCTCGTCGAATTCGAGGTACATTAAAGTTCATCATAACCATTTGCGTGCGACGCCAATCTCGAAATGTTTGTCAGAGGAACGCGAGGCATTCAGGGGTCTGAGTGATATATATATATTTTTTTTTTTACAGTTTAACGTCCCTTTTTAACAACGTGGTCTTTAGAGACGGGAAAGGATGGGGGCAAGGAATGGGAAGGAATTCGGCCATGGCCTTTTGAAGGAAGCATCCCGGCATTCACCTGGAGTGATTTGGGGAAACCATGGAAAACCCAAATCTGGATGCCCGGACGGGGATTCGAACCGCCGTCCTCCCGAATGCGAGGCCAGAACGCTATCCGTTACACCACCACGCTCGGTGAGTGATATATAGCCTACCGTGTGAGATCAATGTTTAACTTAGAGTCAAGGAATATGCACTTGCTATTAACTTACCGAAAGTCAAGAAAGATTAAATTTACAAGCAAGCATATGAAAAAAGCCTTTCGGCTACGAGTGCGTATCAATACTTCGTCCACCAACGTATTTGGGTCGCAATAGCAGAAGAGATATAATTACCACAGTTATGCTTACATGTATTTTTATTTCCTCACGCCATTCGGGATTGGAATGCACAGATTTACTTTTGGTGCAAAGCACCCTCTACCAACCTTAACTATGTGAATTGTGAATTGCAGAGTATAGATGTCGATATGAGCTATGCCAGGACTTTCCGTGGTTTTGATACTATGTTTATGTCCTTATTAAATTTTAAATGAAAAAGTTATCCTTTCCAATCGTCTGCATCTTATTTTCTAATCAACTCCATTGCCTCAGCTGCTCTTCTGTCCTCTCAGCGTGGAAACAAAAATTTTGAAAATACAGAATGTAGCATGTGACTGACGACACATGAGCTACATTTAGAGAAAGTTAGTCCTGCGTACAGAAATTGACATATAATAAATATGTACACAGTATGTTTGGTCGATGGCTGAAATATTTTTGTGTACCTGCGCTTTCACCAGGTAACAGTAATGGCGCGTGACGGAATTGATGCCCAGTGCTGTGTAAAATGATGGGCTGGAGTTGGCCTCTCCTCACTAGTGACTTCCTTGCTTTGGAACTGGCCTAATCAAGACTCATCGCCATCATAGTCTCGTCACAAGTCTCTGACGTCACTTACCACGCCTGCCCGCATCCGCGTACTGAGCCACGGTTCACGCATGTGCCTTTGTCCGCGCCCCTGGTTTGTCTGTCGACTTGGTACCCGCTAAGTAAACTAAGTGGGAGACCACTATCGTCAACTTAGTAATCTTCAGTTCTAGAATAATTTGTACCACGTATAAACAGTGGATCATTTATTTGTATTACGTATGTAACTGTCACTATACTTACGTGTTTCACAGCAGTTTCTGGAGTTTTATCTGCCCGGCGCGCTGGCTTGTTTGATTCAGGAGAAGACGGAGTACTGTGCGCGGTGTTGGTTGATGCCTAACAGTGAAAGAATTTCCAAAATTAGTGACAAAACTACTTTTTTAGTTGAATCAAATCAACTTCAAAGTTACTAAAATTGGCATTTTGTAATAATCAGTTGTCTCCGAAATTTTCATTACAAATCATCAATAATAATCCAAGTATTTATACCCAAACAGGTTGGTCTAACGGCTTCAAAGTTATTGCCTACATAGGTCTTTGAAGTATAGATTCGTTCTTCAGAGGATGCATGGAATCGACCCCAAGTATTACTTTGTTTCTATTCTACAGTTATTTTTAACTTCTAAAGTCGCCGACCAAATTTCCTATGAGGTGTGAGATATGGTATATCGTGATCAGCTTCTTCCATTTACTATCGGTTTGTTGACTGTGTTAAATAACCAAGCCACTTAAATTCCTTTCGTCCTCCGATCGATTGCAGGTTCTGCGACACACATAAAACCACTGATATGAGCTAATTGCTTTAACTTAACTTGTACACAATGGAGTATATGCCCCAGTGACACTTTTACTATATACCTCAATTCAGTTTCATTACTTTTCCTTAAATAGGTACTTTCTAAACAAAGTCTGTTGCAGGTGTTACATGCATTAGTGCAATCATTTAATTTAATTTAATTTAATTTAATTGCGACAGAGTGCTTCCTCCGGTGCTAATATCCCTACACACCCATTTTTCACCTTTCTTTTTCCCGCCTACTTTTTCTCTCTACAAATTTCAAAATTACATTTTTTGGCGTTTTGGGTAAATTATTCATCATTTCTCTTGATAATTTATTCCAATCCCTGACCTCTTCAAAAGAAAATCTTCACATCCCCTTATCCCTGATATCGAGTATCATGCAACCTTTTCTAATTCTTCCACCAATATCTTTCAACGTCTCATCACCAATATACACCATGTACATCCCACTGCCTCTTCCTGTCTTCCAATTAATCCCATTCCAGCTCCTTTATCATATCCGTTACTGATTGTGTTCTGAGCTTACTCCTACAGACAACTCTAGCAGCCCTTCTTTTGCACATCCTCCACACACAAAATGTGGGTCCCATACTACGCCACCATATTCAAGCAATGGTCTGACCGAAGTTTTACAGTCCAATGCTCTTACCTCTCTGGTTCATCTCTTTATGACTCTCTTCAACAAGTGAAGGATTTCCTACTACCTGTCCAATGAGTCCTACCCGTTTGAATTTGTTACAAAATGTTATGGCAAGTTACACTGGCGCAAATTAAAAGTGCAGCTCCTAGACGGAGTTGTGATAAATGAATGGAATTTGGCCAAGTATCCCCATATGAAAAGTATTAAATCATTAAAAATTGAAAATTTTACATGTAAAAGTATAAGAAGTGAGAGGTTAATTACTATCCAAAATTTATGTTTTTTATCGTATAAGTGATGAACAGTGTGGTGTAAGTTTGTAACATGGCACTTTTTTTGTCCATCAGTTCTTGCTGACCAAATATGCCAAGGAGAAGAGTGACGACCCTTTACATCCAAATGTCTAACAGTCGGAGAATTGCCGTGTTTGAAATGGGCGCAACATATCGTGAAATCTCCTCAAGGATTTGACGTAGTGCAACGTCTGTATACAGACTTGTTACACAGTGGAGCAGTACACCTACAGCAGGCACAGGTCCAGACAGAAGGACAACAGCACATGAAGACTGCCAAATTTAGTGGTTGGCTGTTTCTGGCAGATGGGTGACTGCAGGCCAGATACAAGCAATGTTTACAGAGAGATTTGCCGCCCGGAATATTGTAAACCAATCACTTGAAACTGTCTTCTGACCCGTATGCAATGTGTTCCATTAACCTAATTTCATTGTCTAACCTGGCGTAATGCAAGACGAAAATGGACATGTGAATGGCGTACATATGTGTTTAAAGACTAGTTTCGATTCTGTCTGTGACAAAGTGATAAGCGACAGCATTTACGCAGGTATAGTGGATAAAGGGCCCAATCTTCTGTGATTTTATAACGTCACACAGGTTCAACCCCTGGCGTCATGATTTGGGGGCACTCAGCTTCGACAGCAGGACTAAATTGGTTGTCGTTGAAGGCACAATGACAGCCCACCACTATGTGGACGAGGTGATACTCCCTATTGCGATACCCTTCATTTCCACCATTCAAATAGCATCTTTCAACAGGATAATGCTCGTCCTCATACTGTGGCCATCACAACACAAGAGTTCCAAAGGGTTACGATCAGAATTTGGACCGCATGGTTTCCAGATTTGTCTCTAATGTCTGGGATGCCAGAAGTAGACGCATTAGAACTCACAATCACCAGCACAAAGAATTGAGTGCGCAGTACATCTAGGGGTTGAGAGACATACTCCAATAAGACATCCGTACACTTATTTATTAAGTGCCGGCAATGATCCACGAATGAATAGGTGTTCAAGGTGGGCGCACTTCTTACAGACAACCGTATCTACAGGTAATAACCTTAACCTGATCCATTTCAATATGTTATCATTTATACTGAGTATGATCCTGGATATATCTATAAAGTTTGTGTGTTCCTAATAAACTGACTCGTCTTTAAATTTATCTTCATCCCACGTAGGCATACCCAGGTAGATATCCTGTCCAGATCACGCTGCGGCTGACCTCTTAGAATTCTTCAATCCTGCAAATAACTATTTCATCCATTCCAATAATTTTTACCTTATTTACAACCATTTTATGGCACACTCTCTCAAAAGCCTTTGATAGATCTAGTCCTAAGCTTTCAATTTGTCCTCCCTTGTCCATTTTATTTCCAATTGTGTGGATACGTTCGTTCTCGGATTTACACCATCCCATTCCTGAATGATAGTCCCTAATGGTCTCACTAAACCAGTTACGAAAAATATCTACCTTTTTCAAATGCCCAGTAATTTCTTCTCTTTCTGTAATTGCCATAACACCCTTTCTTCCTCTCGGTTTTCTAACATAGCCACATAAATTTCTAGACGCATCTGTCAGTGGTCCCCTTCTTCATTAGCCCATCTTTAGCCATTTTCTTTGCTGTTATTAACTCCTTATTTAGTTGTTTTAAGCATTCCCTACTGCCTTGCTGTCTCTTAACTCTGTTATATTCTCTTCTCGCCTCACCTGCCTATTACAGTATGCATGATTTGCGATGTCGTCGATTGCAGTGGTAGTTCTGGCGGCAGGAAAGAAAAATGGACAACAGTAGTTAATTACTTTCCCGTATTTCGTTTTTGATGTAAAAATTCTGTTATCACCGCCCTGTGACAAAGCCTAATGGAGGAACAAAGACTACCTGGATATGAATCTTGCCGCCGTGTTTCTTGCTACAAACTTTCTGGAATTTGTCCTTTTTACACGCTTTATATTAGCTTGACCTGTATGCATGTATCCATGTAAAGGTCCGTTTCCACGACGCGTCCCTCGGCGCGTGTTAGAGGACGCCTCTCATCTTTGCCGCATATACTAGCAGGTACGGCGCGCCTTGACCCACCGCCAGGCGGTAAAATATGAAAGGCGCGTCCTGCCTACCACGCGACGTGGGAATGAGCCTATACGGAATTGCCACCGGAGTGTTAGCTCCATCGCAATTAAATAATAATCTTGCAATTCAATTTTCACCCACTTCCAGATGTCCGAGTTGTTTGAAATTTTGCACACATATCTTTAATCTGTGACAATACAATATTCTCATTGCTTTGACAGTAAAAATAGAAAAGTAACTGAATCTTTCCATTCAATTTTCACTTACTTCCATATTTCCGAATTGTTTGAAATTTTGTACACATATTAAGAATCGGTGACAACATAATTATCTCATAACAACGTCCTGCTATTCTCACTATTTTGACAGTAACGATAGGAAAGTAACGGAATGTATTAATTCAATTTCACCCACTTTTAGATATATTAATTGTTTGAAATTATGCACACATATTAAGAATCTGTAAAAATACAATAATTTCATAGCTGGGTCCTGCTGTTCTCATTACTTTTACAGTAAAAACAGGAAAGTAACGGAATCTATCAATTCAATTTCACCCTCTTTCAGATATCTGAATTTTTTGAAATTATGCACACAAATTAAGAACCGGTGACAGTATAATAATCTTATAGCAACGTCCTGCTATTCTCATTATTTTGACAGTAACATTATGAAAATAACGGATTCTTTCAATTCAATTTCACCACTTTCAGAAATCCGAATTGTCTGGAATTATGCACATATATTAAGAACCAGTGACAATATAATAATCTCATAGTAACGTTCTGCTATTCTCATTACTTTGACAGTAACAATAGGAAAGTAACAGAATTTGTTAATTCAATTTCGCCCACTTCCAAAAATCCGAATTGTTTGAAATAATGCACACATATTAGGAACTGGTGACAGTATAATTATTTCATAGACATGTCCTCCTGTTCTCCTTACTTTGACAGTAACAATAGAAAAATGGTTTAATGTGAATGAATCTTGCAACTGAATTTTAACCCACATCCAGATATCCAAATTGTGTTGAAGTTTACATACACATGTGGTGAGAAGCTATGACAATTCAATAATTTCATTACTTCATTATTTCATTGCTTAGGCATACCATTCAGAAGCGGCTGGCTGTAGTGAAATCTTGTCACTGAATTTCAACCCAATTCCAGATGTCCAAATTGTTTAAAATTTTGCACCTGTATTGAGAATCGGTAACAATACAATAATTCCTGGTATTCTCATTACAGCAACAACAGAAAAGTGGTTGATGCAAAGAAATATTTCATTTTAATGTTCACCCACCCCCTGATGTAACAATTGTTTGAAATTTTTCACACATATTAATATCAGTGACAATACAATAATTTTATGTCCGAAATTCCCATTGTGAACCATTAAGTTAAAAATAAAATTATTGTTTAAAAAACTAAAATACACGCTTTTGTAGCAATGTGAACTAAAAGGTTAAAAATAATCTTTAAATATAAAAATTTTGTTCAACAGCGCTAGGATGTCCCACAATTCAGTATAACTTTTGTTGAATAAGCTTAAACTAAGAATAAAGTCACTGATTAAAAAGTTAACTTTCATGTAGGAATCGTGGGGTGCTCTACACTTGTACAAAATGACTCAACCTTTACGAACAGCTGGCGATAAAAAATTTAAGAATACTGGTATCTAACACCCCACATTTTTTTAAATTAAAGTTAACATTTTAATCAGTGACTTTATTCTTATTTTAAGCTTATTCAAAAAGTTACACTGCATTGTTGAGAATGATGGTTGTGAGCTGGTAACAGGTCGTAGGAGAAATATGGTTAATAGCATTAAGAAGCCAAACACTTTATAAATTGTGGGGTAAAACAGATTTGCCCTGTTGCCAGAATCAGGAGGAGAAGAACCTCATGTAGATGTAGGAGTAGGTAAGATGCAGCATGCCTTTAGGAATAAGGGCGTGCAAGTAAGAAAAGGGAAAAAAAGGGTTCTGCTGCTAGGTAGTAGCCATGGGAGAGGTGTAGGTACTTTTCTGCAGGATCAGTTAGGTACAGGTTACCAGGTCACAGGTTTTTCCAAACCTAGTGCAACATTAGGTCAGGTAATAGAGGATATAGGTTCAATTTGTAGGAGTTTCACTAAGGACGATAGAGTAGTGATAGTGGGAGGTGCGGGGAATAGCAATGATAGAAACTCGAGTTATTGTGTAGATAGTACCTGAGGAAGGTGGTGAAGTAGGCGCAGCATACCAGGGTGGAACTCATGCAGGTCCTAAGTCGCCATGACCAGCCACAATTGAACCATGCTGTGAAGCGGGTAAATGTGGAAACGGTAGTGCTACTTGGGAAAGGCATTAGTTCCATCTTGAGGTTATGCCTGTGAACACCATTGGTAGGTGGAGTTTCACTAGGCATGGCCTACACCTAAATAAAAGGAGTTGTTAGCTGAAGCAGTAAGGGAGCTCATTTCTAGTGTTAATGGGGACAGGACTGTACTTTTTTTTTTTTTTTTTTTTTTTTAATAGGGGCTGCTGGTGAATGGATGAAAATAGATGATCAAAGTTATACTGATTGTAGATCCAGGATGGGATAAATCACAGATATTAAAGAAATAGATGAAGTTGCTGAAACATCTGACTGGGGTAATACTGGGAAGGAGGAGGTTAGTAGTGAAAATATAAAGCCAGTAATATGGGTGTTACTGATCAACTGTAGAAGTATAATGAACAAAGTAATCGCATTTGCAAACTTAATAGAGATACATGAATAAAAAGTAATAACTGGGGTAGAGAGTTGGTTAAAAGAAGAAGCACTAGAGAGTGAGGGTTTTCCTGATAGTTACAGAGTGTACCGCAGAGACAGAGGAGAAATTCGTGGAAAAGTTTTCATACTGGTTAACAAAAACTACCACAGGTCACTGGTGTTCATAGATCAAGACCATGAGTTACTTGGGGTAGATTTCTGGGGTAGTAAAAAAGGAAAAATCAGGGTGTTGGCTGCTTACCGCAGTGGAAGAATGACAGATGAAGATGAAGCTCTTGGGGAGAAATTAAATTCATACTCAGATTTCAGAGTTGAAAAGAGAATGGTCATTATTGGTGGGGATTTAAATTTACCAGGTGTAAACTTAGTAGGAAATAAGATTAATAACACAAGGGACCTTAGCAGGATGCAACCATGTGAAATGAAGATTCTTAGAACGGCCCTCCAGAAAACTACACTTGACCACATAAAGAATGATAAGATTAGATCAAACTAAGGGAATCCATGGAAGAGAGACTTAGGTCATCAAGACTTAAGTGGTTTGGGCATGACAAGAGAATGACTAGTACAAGACTACCAAAAATTTATTTGGGAAAAAAGTGTAGCGGGCAAAAGACCAGTGGAAGACCAAGAAGATGATGGACAGACCAACTGAAGGAGGACATAGAGAGAAGAGGCTCTAACTGAAATTATATCATGGACAGAGAAACCTTTCTGGATAGGAGACAGTGGAAGACTATCATCTACAACAACCAAGGCTCATAAACCACACCCGGGAAACTGGAGATGGTCACCGATGATAATGATGATGAAAACAAGGGAACAGAGATTTGCAAATACCCTAATAACCGAAAGAGGATTTACACAAGTGGTAGAGCAGAGCACTAGGGGGGCAAAATATTTTGGATATACTCCTAATAAAGCCTGATGATAACCTTATGGGGTGTCAAGTAACCGAAGTAATAAGTGAAAAAGTTCTGATAGATATTAGAGGATGCAGTAAACTAGCAGCCAAAACTGAAGAGGGAAATAGGTACAATTATAAAAAGGCTCAAATTTCGATATTTAAGAGATATTTCAGAGAATGTTTCAGCAAATGGGAGGAAGGCACAAGTACAGTAGAGTCAAGGTGGGAAGAGTTCAAGGAGATAATAAGAAAGGGGGAAGAAAAATTTAATCCAAAACAGAAAATAAAGACAAATAGAGAACTTTAAGAGGGAGGTGAGAAGCTTAAAGAGGTTGGTAAGAAGAGACCATAGCAGAGTTAAGAGACAGTAGGGTAGTAGGGAATATATAAAACAAGGACTTAATAATTGCTAAGAAAGTGGCTAAAGATGGGTTTATGAAGAGTATTGTCAGTGCAGGGGGACCATTGACTGATTCATCTAGAAATTTCTATGGCTATATCAGGAAATTGAGGGGAAGGGAGGTTGTAGAGACGCTTATAGATAAGGATGGAGAAGTAGTTACTGAGGATTTTAAAAAGGCAGAGAATTTAAGTAACTGGTATAGTGAGAGCATTAGGGCCAATGCATCAAAAACGGGAGGGTCTATCTCGGAGAGCGAGCTTAACAACAATTAGAAATGATCAAAGCAAAAATTTGAAATTCATCCTGAGGATATCATGAAGGAAATAAGAAAGCTGAAAAAACATAAAGGGGCTGGTGTAGATAATATTACTACAGATGTCTTAAAGATAGCTGGATGTGACATTGTACCTTATTTTTTTTTTTTTTATATTATTTATTGGCAAAAGGACAGAGTCCATACAGCCAAAAATACCTTTACATATTGATGGTACAAGGTTAGAGGTGCAATTCTTACAGTACGATACCATACAATACAGAACAAAACAATACCGAAACATACAATACATTACAGCGCAATACAATACGATACAGGACAATACAATGCAATAAAGTGCCATATACTGTAATACAACCAATTACAATACAGTAAAATATCATACAATACATTACAATATTTTGGTTTACATATTGTGTAGTGATGCCAGGAGTACAACTCCTACCGTGCTTTTTATTATTAATTTTGGAATATGATTCTTGACATATAGTTGATTTGCCTAGTAATTTACAAAGTTCGAAATAAAACTCTTAAACTAGCATTTATTTACATCTTATATTTCAAGGATAACAGTACTACTCTTGTGGTGCAATAGATTTACATATTATGTTATACCTTTAAAAATACAACTCGTACCATACGACTGATTTATATGTTAACCTAAGTAAATGAAAATGGAGCTCTTACAGTGCACTTGGTTTACATATTGCGTTGCCAGATTAGGCATAAAACTCTTAGTGTACAACTGATTTACATGTTGTATTATTCGGTTATACATTTACACTTATCGAACAATTGATTTACTTGTTATGTTGTCTAGTTAAGAGTACCAATCTCATCCTATAATCTGTTTACTTGTTATCCTGCTAAGTTAGAACTAAAACTCTTATGGTAAAGTTGGATTACATCTTGTGTTATAAATTCATGAGCAACACTTTTCCTGTACAGATATTTATTACAAGGATCATATATCTATGTGATTTTCCTTGGCAAATCTATAGAGGCTTATATAGATTTCCGGTTCTTGTTTCTGAAGAAGATGTTGGATTTTGGTGGGAAGTTCAGCCCCGTGTCTTTGTAAGTCCAATATTAATTGTGTAGATTTGTTCCAGTGGCGCTTGCATGCGAAGAAAAGGTGGTCGACGTCCTCCAAAATATTTGCTTCACATTCGCAGAAGGGCGAGTTAACTACGTTGATTTTGAACAGATGCGATTTGAACCGCCCGTGGTTAAACTTCAGCCTTGCTATGAATGTTGAGAGTCCTCTGGACAGTATCCGGTGGAGTACCAATGAGCTCTTGGAATTGAGGGATGGATCTGTCGGTAATGTTGACCTTTATGGAGGTCACTTGTCTTCCATTCGTTGGCCCATTCTTTCTTGACATCGCGTCGAATCGCTGGTAATAGATCCGATGCCAGAACGAGGTGAGTTTGTTTCCGCTTAGTGCAGCTTCTTTGGCTAGTCTGTCTGCTTGCTCATTACCTGTAATACCTGCGTGTCCTTTGGACCAAATGAAAGTGATCTCCGTGCCTTTCTCTCTAAGTTTGGGACACTAATCGAGTATTTCAAAGGCCAACCAACATCTGCCATTGTCTTTGGAGATGTTGTTTAGTTTGTTAACAGCGGACAGGGAGTCTGTTAATATTGCTATTCTCGGGCTTTGCAGTTTTGTGCAATATTCTAGAGCTTTGACCATTGCAAGTAGTTCCGCTGTGAAGACCGTTGCTTCTTCCGGTAGGCTGTAGGTTTCCGACTTGTTGTTTGTCGTATCCACAAATGCGCATCCCACTGAGTGATCTGATTTGGAACCGTCTGTGTACAGGCATGCTGGGTTACCTGGTAGGTTTGAGATGTAGTCCCTCATTATGACATTGTTCCTTTCGCTCCCTTCCAGATATTTAATGTTGGTTCGGATGTCCAATTTCAGAGAGGTAATAGGCATTCTTCCTGAATAGACAGGTAATAGCTGAGCTCGGTATATTTTTGTGGAGTATATCTTTAGGTACTCATATGCTCTTGCTAGGGGTGGACTAGTTTTCTTCTTCCAGTATGCACGTTCTGAGTACTGTGCCGATAATACTGATAACTTTTCCAACAGCGGATTCTCTTCGAGTTCTAATTGCTTTAGTATGAATTTTCTGGAGAGTATGTTCGCCTAATGTGTAGTGGTTGGTTCGAGGCATTCGACCAACAAGGCGTTTGTAGGCGTAGATGCCATGGCCCCAGTACATAGTCTCAGTGCTTTGTATTGTGATATATCTAGTCTCTCAACAACGCTTTCGATGCGGATCCAAAGCATATACAGCCATAATCGTAATGTGGTCTTACGAGCGATCGATAAAGTCTCATGTCTGAGTTCTCTTTACGCTCCCCAGGTTTTGCCGGTAATGGCTCTAATTAGATTCATGGCTGCTTCACTTTTTTTCCGATGATGTAAGATATATGGTTGGACCATTTAAGGTTCGAGTCCATTTTCAAGCCTAGGTATGAGACTGTTTTCTTGACTGGAAAGAGTGGGCTCCCAGTGAGATTTCAGTTATGTGCGGTACCCTATGTCTTGAAAATATGCAGACTACGGACTTTTCTGTAGAAAGGACGAAGCCATGGCGTATCATCCAAGCCTTCATTTTGTTCATTGCGATGTCTAAACCTTGTCTTACAGGCTTGTAATGTCCGCTGGCTGATGTAAAGGCAAACATCGTCCGCGTATTGTAACAATTTTACTTCCCAGAGGTATCTTTGAGTGGAGGTCACTGACGTAGATATTGAAGAGAAGGGGGGACAATATAGATCCCTGAGGCAGTCCTTTTACTTGTAGACCTGGGTCCGACTACTTCACCTCCAATTATGAACAGCTCTCTATTTTCCAGCAGCGCTATTAGATTCGCCACGAAAGTTTCCGGGAGAGGCAACTGTCTAAGTTTCTCCGCCAGTAGAGGGAGAACAACGTTGTCGTATGCTTTGGATATATCAGTGAATAGGGCCATCAGGTAAAAGTTTTCTCCATTACTGATTTGGATATCTGTCACTAGTTGTGCTATGATTTCATTTGTGCCTTTCCCCTTTCTGAAGCCAAGCAGGGTTTCTGGTAGAAGGTGATGATGTTCTACATACCACTCCAGTCTGAGTTTAATCATCCGTTCTAACATTTTCAAGGAGCATGACAGGAGTGAAATTGGCCGGTATGATCCGCTGTCACTGGGGTTTTTGTGAGGTTTGTGGATTGGGACCACTCTTATTGCTTTTAGTGGGGGAATGTGGACTCTCTCCATCCAGACCCTGTACATAATTTTGAGGAACAAGTCTTTGCCTTCTCTGGGGAGGTTATCTATCATCGAATACTGTATTTGGTCCATTCCTGGAGCGGTGTTACTAGATTTTTTGAGTGCACTTTCCAATTCCTCTATTGTGAAAGGTTGAAGCAAAGGGTGGTCTGCTTCCGGGTTCTGAATGTCGACTTCCTTTTCTGGGCACCAGTCTGGAGCCAAAGAGCAAAGGAGGTCCATGGCCGTCGCAGTGGAGATGTGTTTGTTTGATTGCGTTGTCTTGCGCTGAATTCCTTTAACCTGTCTCCATAGTAGTTTAGTTGGCACGTCTTTGTTCAGAGACTTACAAAAATTTTGCCAGTATTCTCTTTTCTTCTTCTTCAGAAGGCGTTTCGTGGAAGCTTGTATCTTGTTTAAGATATGTATTGTTCGTCCGTTGCCTGTCTTTATATTGCGCTAACGCCTTCTTTCTGTCTTTTATCGCTTTAGTGCACTCTTCATCCCACCATTTCGGGCTGTGTCTATGTGGCGTCTTTCTCTGTTTATTTTCTGGGATGGATACTTGGGCCGCTTGATCCATAATTGGTGAAGGAGAGGTAGTCATTTTTGGGGTCATCTGACGTGCTAAAGTTTTCTAGTTTATCTGTTATGAACTGTTTATATAGTGGCCAGTTAGCTCTCCTTGTGTTCCACTTGTAAGTGGGAGACGGAGGAGTGGTCTTGAATCTCTGGTCAGGTGGGGACATTATGATGGGAAAATGGTCAGATCCCGATGGGTCTGGGAGGGTCTTCCATTCTATGTCGATGGCCAATCCCGGCGAGATGAGTGAGATATCGACTGCCGATCTACGTTCTGTTGCTCTGTGGTATCTTGTTTCTGATCCATCGTTCAGTAAGACTAAGTTCATTTCTTCCAGTAAATCTATTACCACTTTGCCTACTGCGCAGCTGGATTCACTTCCCCACTGTTGGTGGTGGGCGTTAAGGTCCGTCATAATAAGCAGGGGGGGATAATTGCTCTATTACCTGACGAAGTTCTCTTTTGGACACTGGAGTTTGGGAGATCTATAAATTGAAGCAACTGCTATTTTTCTGTGGTTCCTGCTGTCATATTCTACGTTGGCTGCACATACTTGCAAATTCGATCCCTGCGAGTTGACTGAATTTCATCATACTGTATTCCACTTTTGATCAAAAGAGCGACTCCTCCGTAACCGTCTGATCGATCCGACCGAATCACATTGTATCCTGTACAAGAGAAGTGGTTGTCAGGTTTCAACCACGTTTCCATTAATCCCGCAACTGCAATGGAATTTTCTTGGAGGAGGTATAATAGGTTTTCCTTATTAGATCTGACTGACCGAATGTTCCACTGCATGAAGTTATTGCACTTCGCCATTATTATTGAGCACTAAGGATTTTCTGATGAACTCTCTTATATCTGGCATAACGCCTGTATTAACCATCTTCAGCAGCGAGGAAACAATGTAGACCACCTTATCTATGAGGGGTTCTTCCCTTTCGAAGTTCTGGGGCCTATAGGGGTTGTAGCTTATCGGGGCAGATGTGGTGGGTCCATGGTCAAAGTACAAATCTGATGGAATCTTTATGTTTTGGCTTCTGGTCGCCTGCTGCTTGGAAGGAGGCTCGGTTCTGGCTTGCTTATTGAATCGTTCTTGCAAGTTAGGGGTTGGCCTCGCTGTTGCCCGTGCTTGAATGGGGGTGGATATTGACTTCCGGGTTTAGGTATGTGCATTGGGGGGAAGCTGGAGGTGTCTGGGGTAAAGGGAAGCCTGGCAGCTTGTTTAGCGTAGGAAGTTGGGTTTTCTAGAGCTGTGGCTTGTTCTAACGTAAGGTTGTTATAGGCCATGTGGGTTTTGATGCGCTTTTGTTTCACAAACTCTGGGCAGGAGCTTGATGTTGCTATATGGTCTCCCCTACATATTGCACAGTGGAAGTTGTTAGTTTTGTTGCACCCGGATGTTTCATGGGCCTCTCCGCATTTAGCGCATCTAGCATTGCTGCGACAGTGCTTGTTGACATGACCATATCTCAAACACTTATAACACTGAGTTACTCTTTGAACATATGGTTCGACTTGCATCTGGTGTAGTGAATGAAGACATGTGGTGGGAGGGTCTGTCCTTTGAATGTAATGCATACCATTTGCCGCGGTATCCACTGATGTATTCCGTCGATTGTGATCTTACGCTTTAGTCTTCTGGCTGCTATCACTTCAATATCGGAATCTATGACATTTAGTATTTCTTCTTCAGTTAATCTAGTATCTACCCCTCTTATTACCCCCTCTTTAACAGTACAATAGCGTGGTATAAAAAATTTTATATTCTGAGGGTGATTGGTGACTGATGCCAGGTTGTTTGCTGCCTTATAGTTATTAAATTCAATCTGAACACGGTTCCTCCCCTTGGTTGATATGTTAAGGATCGAATGGTTCATTGCTGGATGGAATTCCTGATAAATTTACCAACGGACATGGATGAAGACGTCCGAGGGCGCCCCTATTTGGGTGCTCTCTGTATTTATCTGTTCTGCATAGACTATGAATGGACCGGTGTCATGTTCTGAATACCTAAATTTCTCTTCTCCCAATGTAGAAGCTGCTTGCACATTTGCGGAATTGACTGTTGGTAAATCCCTAGTTCCCATAGCTATTGCGTTTTGGCTGCTATTGCTAGTATAAGTTGTTATTGGTATTTCTGATTGGGCTATCTCTTCACTTCCTGAAACGCTTGCGGCAATTGCGGGGTTAGTAGGTATAAATGGCACATTATTAATATTCATATTTAGGTCAATTTCCCCAGTTGGGGCTCTTTCACATCTGGTACTTATGCATGCAGGCTGTTCTATGTCGGCATACGCACGTAGCTTGCGTTTCTTTATAACTGTTGTCTTTCAGAATCTGGGAGTGCAATGGGCGGCGTACTTACGATGTCCACTTCGATCGGCGTATAGCACACTTGAAGGGCCGAGGCGATAGCATCCGCTGTTTCCTCTGCTGTGCTCCCTTCCGAGTCCTCCTGCATCCTGTAAGCCCTTAGGCTTACACCTCTTGCACTATTCACCCACTATCTTCCACCTGTTGTGTAGTTGAACAGAAGCGGTAACTTAAGCTCGAAGACACACTAACCACTGTGTAGACACGAAGTCCGATAGCTTGCTCGCACCACTTAGAACGGCTCGCGCGTAAAACGCATTGTACCTATCTTGAAATATTATTTAAATTGAGTGTGGATACTTGCTGCTTACCACAGGACTGGAAAAGTGTAATAGTAGTGCCGGTACATAAAGGAGGGGTGAGAAATAGAGTCGAAAATTACAGGCCGATCACATTGACATCAGTGGTAGGTAAATTAAGGGAGAGATTGATATGCAACCACATCAGAAATATGTGTGAGGAGTGTAAGTGGTTTTCAAGTAGGCAACATGGCTTTAGGCAAGGATATTCATGCGGATCTCAGTTGGTGGGATATATGCAAGTTATTTCAGATGAAATGGTAGTAAATAAGGTAAAAACCATTGGAGTGGATGAGAAAGTGATTTACTGGGTAGAAAATTTTTTAAAAGGTAGAAAACTGAAAGTTAGGGTAAGAAATGCAGTATCAAAAGAAGAGGAAGTAAAAATGGGAGTGCCACAGGGTAGCGTATTGAGACCATTGCTGTTCATTATTCTAATGAATAATTGTGTTGATTGTTTACTATCAGAAATTATACTGTTTGCGAATGTTAAAATGCTTATTAAAAGGATCACAACGATCTTAGGATCTGTTTTACGTGTAAGATAGTTCTTCAGTATTAAATGTGACTCACATATTATTTTTCTTATGTTTTTCCTCCATTTGCCTGAAGATTTCACATTCATAGGCACTAGCACAGCACTATGCTTAAAAATAAAATTCTGTGTTTTGTTTCGAGCACCGTTACAATAATTATGTAATGGTTGCTAAATGCAAAAGCTGTTATTGCTGATTGCAGAGCAGAAAGTAGCACGTTTTTCTCAAAAATTGTTAGTTTTATTATTTGTTAATGGAGATTTTTCATCGGCTGAGTCAGGAAATTATTTTTTTTTTTTTTAAATTATCAGTCCTGTCAAATACCGGGCAGAAAGTTCAAAACACAATGACTGTCACACATTTTGTTTCAGCTACGGGATTGGATAATATTAATTGAACGATATTGCTGCGTATGTCTCTCAAACAGGATGCACCCTTATCGACTAAGCCTCTCGCGTATGGTCATGCAGATACAAATAAAATCTGGCGGGAATCGACCTAGATAATATTGGAAATGTTTTTATAAACTGAAATAAAACATCTGATGATCATTTAATGCACAGATATTGCAGACGTTGCGGCTATTTTCTACTGTAAAATGGTAAAAGAAAGTCTGAGTTTCCGCACCTTGTGAGATCCCACTCACAAAATCATTTTAATAAAAAAATAACTGTAAATAAAATAGGTTAAACAGACTTCACAGCATGAGTAGTTTGTTTAGACATTTGGGGTAATTTTAAGTTTTTTTAATAATTTAGTTTGTTGTAGTTGGTACTACTGTTATTGTGTATGGAGAGAGTGAAGATGGCAATATGGCGAGAGAGTACTAGGGGAGAGCATGTATAGAGAGAAGTGTGTGTTGGCAGTATTTTGTAGCTGCGAACGTTTGAAGTATAGAATAAAGTTTCTCAAATGAATGAGTGGAGTAATTGAATTATTTGACTATAATACCCGTTGTGCTAAAATGTATAGCTTGTAAAGTGGTTTGTTGAATAGTAGTAATAAATCGCTAAGTGATATCGCTACCGCCAAAACCAACAGTAGGGCCATATGTTGCGAGGAGCGGGATATCTACTTACTGCTGGTTAAGGTAAAAATTAGCAGTGGGGTTTAGCAAATTGGAGACCCTTAAGCCAGGATTAGGCAATGTATCGCATTGCTTGCGAGCTGGAATAATTTCATCGGAAGCAGACGACGCGAGGAAAACATCGGCGACTGTAGCAGGTATTTTCAAGAAAGAAGAAATAACGGCGCAGATGTGGCAAGTACAAAAGACAATTTAATTTTCTTGGAAGAATTTCAGCGTATCAAAGTAGCAGTAATTACAGAAAAGACTGACGGAAATTAACGTTGTAACTTTGCGGAATAATTTTGTTGCTTGATTGGAAAAAGAAGTGGTGTAAATATCAGCAAATGAACGGTTGAATTAAGCAGAACTATTTGAAAACAAGCATAAAGTAACGGAGTACTGTTTGTAAGAATTGAAAGTTTAAAATTTGTAAAATTGTCGTAAGAATAATTTTGGTCCGTAAAAAACTGTTTAAGCTAAATTTACATGCTGTGAAAGTCTTAGTTAAAGTAATAAAGAAAATAATTAAATACAGGGGGGAAGATTTTTTTAAGTAGACGAATATAAAGCAACTTATGTATATGCATGTATGTCAGTCATTGTAACCTTCGATGTGATAACATGTTGTGTATATTTTGTGTTGCAAAATTTATTTTTTACAGGGGTGCAGCTGTTTTTTGGTACAGTAAGTAAGTCTGAAAAGGGTTTCTGTACCCGTTTGGAAGTCTAGCTGCGTTGTAATACGGCGTTGTATAATTGTGAAGTGATTTTGTATGTGTAATATTGTCTTTGTGATTTGGCGGAATAATTTTTGTAGCAGACTTAGCCCGTGGTACTGTGTTTGATGTAAATTTGTAATTAACATGGCAGCAATTAGTGAAAATTAGTCAACCGCGATGCTGAATAAATATTAAAGAGGGGGATAATATGATAATGCTAATGTCAACAATGAAGATTCTGGTTTCGGTGAGCGCTCGACTGTAAGGGAGGGAAAGGAATTAGCGTATGTAGTGTACAGAAGTTAGTAGCGTTGATATCTCTGACCGCGTGGGGGGAAGCGGATTTGAATCGCTGACCAGTGGTGATATTAGTGTAGATATTAAAAAGTAGCTATATCGGTCATGGAGAAGGAATTATATGGAGAAGAAGTGAGCTTAAATCGGTGAAGCAGCACTAAACTCTCCCGCATGGTGGCAGCACTGCAGCGACCATTATGCGCTTCCCAACAATTAAGGTGTTCACATTGTGGTAGAGCAGTGATATTTCATTTAGTATTGTGTATAAGTGTTTAAAAATGCCAGCTGTGTTGCGTACGGTTGCACAAATAGGCCAGACAGGAATGAACCTGGACATATCATTTCATAAGTAAGTTGAATGTAATTATCGTTGTTGAAGTGAGCGGTAGACAACCCAACTTTGCAGCACGTCTATAAATATTTAGTATAAGCTCTCAATGGGATGACTTTGGTTCTCAAATTTTTTCTTGGTGTAGTGTAGAAAATCAGCAAACTTGCTATTTTGCACATAATAGACTAGCATTATTTTTTAACGAGTGTTTAAAATGAGATTTAAAGGGGCGTTTTACTTCGTGATTCAGTGAATTTACTATTACGATTTCTTTCGTCACATTCGTGGTCGGACTTGGGAGGAAACTGTAAATCTTTTTCCTCTCAATAATTCGATGATGTCTTGATGTAAAATTTATAATATGTTCTGGAGCATGATTAACAATTTTTCCAGGAGTATACAATTACCAGTGTTTGCATATTTCACTTCACATTTCAAGAGTAGTTTTTTTTTTATAGCTGCTTTA